>JAYRCH010000701.1:0-93722 GCA_037179445.1 Phengaris alcon alcon
GTCCCAAAATGAACAACATTAAATTGTCAAATTTGGAACTTTAACCTCCAACCCCTTAAACTAGGGGACAAAAATTTGTGACATACTTACGCAAATTTTTACTCTAGACTCTGGTCTGAAAAATTGTTGTAGGGATACGTGCTATAAATAGTAACAATAAAATAAAAAAAATAAAAAATATATATTGTCATAATAACTTTCAAAAAGATGAAAGAATGGAAATCCCACCAAAAACATTTTCTTGTAAAGTGATGCCAAGACCTGTGACTGACTATGGACTCGCACTGTCAAAAACCTACCAGATCTCATGTAAAACTAAGCTTCTGACTCTACCAAACTTCTAACTCTACAAGCCTAACTTCACAAATTCTACTCCTTAGTCATGTTATGTGGCTTGGTCTTTTATGGAAAATTTAAGGACCAACTTGATATTAGAGATAAATATTATTATCATTTACATATAAATCGTTTTGCCCTATCTGTATTAATTATTTTTACTTTTATCATTTATCTAAGCAATTTACATATCCAGATACCAGTTTTGATTTTTTAAATAAATTTGCTTTTTAAAATATAAATATAGGTAATTAGTTGATGGTCAATTATTAATATTATTAATAGCCAAATGTAAAGTGCTAGCCAAAGTGATGGCAATTTTGAGACATATATTGCGGAGCTACAAATGGGATGGTAATGTTTAACAAAGTGCTCACGGACAGGTGTGGTGTAATTGTGAGTTTTTTTAAGCTTGTAATATAACGTTTAGTCATACGTACTTTAGTAAAAATAGGGAAAAAACTCGGTTATTCCCCGGATACATATTTTTGTTACACACATGAAATCCGGATTTACTATCATATTTAAAAATAGATGTGTCCCCGCGACTTCGTTCACGCGAAACGAAATATTCATAGAACCGTACATTTAACCGTACTTTACAACAACAACAAAAGTAGCCTTACAAATATCCTTTGTGTAAATACAACGCCTAAACTACTACATTACATTTTAAAATCCGTTCAGTAGTTATTGAGTGAAAGTTCAACAAACATCCATACAGCCGTACAAACTTTTGCGTTCATCTATACCTGGGCTTCCGATATTTGCTCTAGTAAGTAAATAATAATAAAAAAAACTTGAGAGGTGTCAAGGGACACCCGGATGGAACGAAGTTCCTTTCGATTTTTTAGTGAAGGAATTGTAGTTTTTTTTTTTAAAGTTATAATAATATTTTTTTATTATTAACAAAAATAATGTAATATAAACTTAATCAGGAGACTCAATTTTAGTAATAATTGAGAGAGAGAGAGAGAGACAGACAGAGAAACACGCGCACGCCGCACGGCTTACAACTATAGCAAAAAGTGTCGTTACAACTTTTAGTCTTAATTTTTTCCGTATAGCCCCCTATCGCAACGCGCGATAAGGAACTATGTTCCAAAAACTCGACCTTTTCATCCGCTATTGGATGATTTATATAGTATTCTCCGAGCGAAGTAACCACTCTTGAAATACTGTAGTGCCTGGGACAGTTGGTTTTTAAATATCGTATGGTTGCCCAAGCACATACGACATTCTCACAACACAGTCAGCCTAGTCCAGAGGAATGACTGGTCAATGGGTACGTCTGGGGGCAACCATGTGCGGAGTTCCTCACGATATTTTCCTTCACCGTTAGAGCGTCCGTAGTGTACTTGAGATCTGAAAAAGTCGAGACTCCAATTTGCCAACAACGCAAAAATTATACAAACGCATACCAAATTGCCATTCGGACTGACATCGACAGAGTCAATAATACAGACATATTATTGTTTCACGACGAAAGAAAAAAACCTATGCAACTCAAAAATGCGCCGTATCCCAGTGATAAGACCTAGCTAGATAAAACGTGTATCTTCTTGTGTAATGAATATTCTTAAATTTTGAATAGCTATCTTAAAAAATGTAGCGCCGCGTCGCGTATTGTTTGTGTGAATTGGCCCTTACGTGGGCTCCGTCTGTACCTGACAGGTTTCTGCAGACTCTTCGGTCATTTCGAATAATATTTCGGTCATTGTCGAGGCCAGAGTGATGTTTTCGTCAAAAAGATAGATATTTTTATTAAATCCATATTTGTGGATTCAGCTTTGTCCCGCGTAACTTGGCTTGACAAGCTATCGCGTGTCTAGATAGGTATTCTACTTAGAGAAAAATCTGAATTCACTTATTTATTTATTTATTTACTCTGTGTTCATTATCGTGTTCGAAAATTAAAATACAAGAATAATATAATGTTTTATAGTCCAAATTCCCACCGCTGCCAAACACACTCAAACTTATTAACATAATTCAGATATTGACATTAACTAGTCTAAAAAACAAAGGTCAAGACTTATTATAATGAAAAAAACTTATCGTGAAAATTTGGCTGTTCCATAACAAAATACAGCAACAATATAAATTTATTACGTCCTTTTACGTTACGCCGAAAATGTAAATGGCTTGACATGAAATCAAACGTCTCCTTCCTGTAATAATTTTGTTTTATCGCCAAGGCTGGGCTGCGGTTGATCATTCTTAATCATAATATTGTTTTGTGAACATCAGAAAACGGATTTTACTAGCGTTGTAGTGCAAAAAACCTCCGACTCCACCTACGCTTGAAAAGGTTAATAAAAACTAAAATTACGTTTGGAACAGATGTTAGATAGTGTGCCGTTGTGCCTATCACCTGGCTCCATGAGAATTACTAGTAACAAAAAAAATATTCATTTATTATAGTATTAGGTAAAATGTCCTTACCTATTATTTGTAATAGTAGGACATTTAGGGACACAAAACTATTTACTAGCCTAAATCTGTCCCATTAATTTACAACACTTAAATGTCAAATCTATTAAATTCCTAAATTAACATTTTCGTCTTCGTTTTATACCTTGAATCTGAAAATCGTTTAAAGTTTAAATAGAATCATTAGATTAACATTTGTCAATAATGCGTGTGACAAGGACGACGAGATAATAATTAATAATGCTGCTGTCTTTGTCATATTCGAGGCTTTTAAACTAGGTATAAAGTCACGAATATAAGAATAAAAGAGGTTATCCTTAAAAATTGCTCGCCTTCGTAAAATCAAAAAGTAAATAGTATTACTACTTACCTTAGATTTCAAAATCAGACAAAAACTATTGCTAATAGCATATTCTATTATGTCTGTCTCTTTGAAACACACGGCTATACAAAAATTAAATCATCATTAATCATAATATAATAGTAATCAACGGTATCTGTGGCTCAGTGGTTAGCGCGTTGGCGCTCAAGCCCGGAGGTCGCAGGTACAAATCCCGCCGAGGGAACAAAAATTTTTGGATGTTCCCGGGTCATGTACATAATAAATATGTTTATAATATAATGAAAATTCCTTCCCGTTGTCTGGTACCTGACACAAGTTTTTCGGATACTTTAACACGGTACACGGTAACACGGGGCCAGATTGACGTGGTGTGAAGCGTCCACAGATATTATTATATATTAAAAAAAACTGCAATTAGTCTTGCGAAATTAAATCGATGTTATAAAACTTCCAGTAGCGATACATGTTATATTTAGATAAAATTTTATAATCATGGATTATACCATATTGGGTTTTTATATCGACTTAAATAGCCCGGATTCAGATGTTGAAGCCAATTAAGCCAATGGGGCTTATAAAAGTCCCACAATCTTAAAAGTTTTGATTAGATATGGATGTTTAGGATATTTATATTTACTACCAGTTTTTGAAAGGTTGATTAACCGGCAAAATTTCGAACATCATACCATAAAATGAAAATTGAACTAACTCGCCTACACACAGAGTATTTTGCCACTCGCAAATAATTTTACAGTTTTATATCCTTCTTGCAAGGTAATTCTCGCCTTAAATATTTTATAGTACAGGATCCCACGGATGCATGTCTTCGGTTCCCAGCGCATGGTTTCAATAATGGTTAAATGCTTCTCACAAACTATAAAGTGTAAAGAGAATTAATATGAAGTAATTAATATTAAACAATTTTTACGGACTGATAATAATTACCTAAATTTATTCCCGTCAATCTCCGTTTTCTTTACACATAAATCAGATATTTTTATATCGCCTGTAATTTATCCAACCACTTGCATATTTTATTCTCCTGATATTATGTAGACACATTCTCCCCATGAAATGAAAACCTCTGTGGCCGATGATGATGATGAATACCATAATTGCAAATAGGTGCATTTTTTTCCACAGCTACCTCTATTATAGAGTTCATGGCGAAATGGGAAACGCACGCAACGCAAACGCAATTTAGGCACGCATTAAATTATTAATTTAATTTAAAATAAATATAAAATTTACAAAAATGAAATCTACTCCGTGTAGAACATTGTGGCCAAAAGATTTTATGACATGCAATAAATTACAATTAGAAATATTTGTAACTAGTAGTAATATTTAATAAAACTTTCAATAGACTTTTTTAATCAGATACATTCCTAATTCTAAATTCTAAGTAAAATTACGTTATTTATAAAACACATTTAATCATGTTACCAAGGGAAATGTAATGAGAAATAAATTTGACCTTAAATTATAATGCCAGAAATACAACTAAACAACTTAACCAAAAGATACAATTGTTAATATATATCAATTATAATATCAGTCATTATAATTATGACCATTAAAGATAACATGTCATTAAAAAGTAAAACATAAAATTTTTGCAATGTTCTGTTTAATACGAAGCCGGTGAATTTATTTAACAAGATTTATCTCATAAGCTACCATGAATTAATAAAACCGACTTACAAAGTAAAAATTCACAAAAAAATATGAAATAAGATTTATTTTCTAAATAATTCCCCTTTTAAATTCGCCTAAAATATTCTCTACTCAATCTCCCTAATTTTGAAATCAGTACCAGTCCAAACAATATCCTACAATATTTTATAGAACTCACGTTCAAAATGGCTGGTACATAAATGATATCGGTGCACAAAACTCTGATGAGTAGTGAGTACCTATGTCATCTTTATTTATTTATTTAACAATTTATTGTACACACAGAAAATTATGACAATACAATAATAATATGTTGGTATTTCTTGTGAAGATGGTGGTGATGATGATGATGATTACCGTAATTGACATAGTGGCATATGCTTCCAGTTCTTTAAACAACTCCGAACTCCAAACATGTATCTATTTTCTATAAGGAGTCAAGAGTTCTGTTCAGTACTTTTAGATCCAGGGTATACCTTGTTGCAAAATCTAACTTTTAGGTAGAATATGCTTAGACTACTTCAGAAAAAGGCTAAATCATTATATGTGTCCATATAAATTTTGAGGCGTTCCCTCGATTCCTCATGGATCCCAAAGTCAGGTCACCACTTTAGTGAAAACGGAACCAACATGGGTTAATTTTAAACTTTTACATCAAAAAAAGAATTTTGAAAAACGGTCCACAGACGGCGGAATTATCGTTAAACTTACAAAAAAAAAAATATAAATATATACAGCCGAATGCATAACCGCCTCCTTTTTTTGGAAGTCGGTTAGTTATATTTATATAAATAGCGTACGATGTCAGACACTGTGATAATAAAAACACAAAATTAAAAAATACCTACTAAGTTCACGTATGTTTCATCGGCATTTACCTTCAACGTCCAACATCGACGTCTCCAATAGTCAAAAAAAAAAACCTATCTAAAACAATTTTTTATTTTTTTATACTTTTATTGCGTAAAACTATTTAATGAAAGAAAAAATCGAATGCTTTAGTTATTTTGAAGAGCTTTCATCTATTACCGGTTTGGATTGTGGCCTTGTACTTGTACGCATCAGTTATTTGGATGTCATCACACTATATAAGAGGGACCCCAAGTTTTGAGCGACACACGTCTTCTATACTTGTAGTGGGAGTCGCTGGCACAAGGATGTATACAATATTGGTGCGTACTTCTTTCGCCTAAATGAAGTCGACTTGATTACAAATTTTCACACAAACAGTGCAAAAATTATTTTTTTCATTAACATTGTGTTAGATTCAATTTTAATCATGACGACTTCTCTGATGCCTGCTTTCTTATACACAAAAACACAACAGTAAAAAAAAACTTTAAGTAGATATATTTTTCATGGCACAGTGTTCTTAAACTACAATGTCGTGTAATACTGAAAACTTCATCGTAACTGAGAAAATATAAATGAAATAATAATTACTATATTATTAGTTATTATATTAATAACATTGTGAATTGTGATGCTAAGCGAATTATAAGATTTATAAGTTTAACTTAAACGGTTCATAATTTAATATAATATAAAAACTGTAAACCTTTTAAGTGAAAACAACAAGGTGGCAAAGTTTTATCGTATAAGTTGCAACAGAATGTCATTGAATTTAGCATAAGAAATATAATAATTAAGACCTAACAATGATCCAATATAATAATGACAACTATGGCCTCGCGAAACTAGCCTTATTTGAATTAAAATATTTTGTGGTTTTATCCATATTTATTTTTTAAGACACCAACATTTTCTATAAAATTAAATATTATTACATAATGTTTAGTTAGTAGTGAACATTGAATGTAGTAGCCAACAGCGTCTTCAAACTTTACAAGGATTTCTTGTTTTCGGATCCGGGTAGTAAAAACATTATCAACTAGTAGCTAAAAGACAGGGTTATAAGACTTTAATGTCTATTAACTAAAATTGACTTTTCCTTAGATTCATTACATAAGGACATGTTTACAAATTTGACATAAATCGACTGCTTTTCTGTCGATTATTTGACCAAATGAAACCAATTTCTACAAAACTAACAATTATTGTAACGAATAGAGTGCTTTTTTATCCGTAAAATTATTTTAAATATGATTTTTAATAAGTAAAATTTACAAAAAGAGGTCATGATTAGGATCAATTTTATGTTCTTATTATATATTTTTGTTTCAATATACCCAAAGATAGCCGAGTCACCTTAAAATTTTTAAAAAATAATCCAATAATAGATATAAAAAGTTTAGGTGTGTACCTATTTGAAAAAACGAATAAAAATGTTCACGTGTTTTGCTATTGTGCGTGATTCTTTTATTGCACATAAAATTTTATTGCACAAAATATTTCTAAAGAAATTTAGTCCGTACTCGGCGGCTGTCAAACAGCACATTTTGAAAACGCCATTTGATTAAGTACCAAGTTGAGGAGTTAGGGTTGCAAATACGTAGTCTAATTAGTTATTTTGTCTTGTACAATTATAAAAATGAAATGCAGTTTCTTTGTCTCGCTAAAACTCGAGAACGGCTGGACCGATTTGGCTAATTTTGATCTTGATTTGGAAGTTCAAGGTAGACTTAAGCGGTTGCGAGGAAAGGAGCGGAAAAATTGCGACGAAAATTTTAAAAACGACGTATGTAATTTCTCTTTTTTTGCCCGTGTAATATTTGATGTTCGTTACGTCGCACTTCGTTAGCGTAAGTTCGGGTCTCCAATGTCACTAGACTGTTTACTAATATTTATAGGTGCGTTCAGTTTATCTGTTGATGGATCCTGACGTACATTTTGTGTATTATCTTAATACTGGACTGAGATCCCAGGCTCACCTGACTACCCTTATATTCTTACAGATAAAATGTATATCATATTGTAGTATTAGTGTGTACTATGAACGTATACATACCCACTTGTTTGCGCGGTGGGACAATAAGCGAGATGACAGAATTTTTTTCATTGCATAGATGAATAGTACTCTTAAATATGATAACGTCTCAGAAGAAACAGTATATCAAAAGTTAATATTTTCAAAGGTACAGCGATTTGTATACAACATTTCGCAAGTGTCGTGAAAACGCTTCATACGAAAGTCGCTGTGACGTCACGCCTAGGTAAAAGTGTATGAAGTACTAGCTTTTGCCGGCAGCTTCGCCCGCGTGGGAGTGTTCGTGGCAAAACTTATTTTGCAAATTTACTTACCTACAATACAGGATAGTATAATATGCAGTAAAAATATATAATTTATAATATTTTTTTAATAAAAAAACTATTACATGAGTATAATATATTTTTACTCTGTGCTATTATTATACTGCAGTGGTATATTTGCTAAAGAAATTTTTTTGCCACGAACACTCTCCCACGCGGGCAAAGCTCCGGGATAAAGCGAACATACAGACAGACAGACTCGGCGGGGAGCTTCAGTTTACAATAAATTTTAAAGAAAAGTCGAAAGTGTTGCGTTTAAAAAATTTAAATTGACTTCGTGCGCGAAAAAGAAATCCCGGAGAACCGTCCTTTTTCCTGCGAATAAAAGAAGCCTATGTGTTAATCTGGAGACTACTTTATCAAACTACTACCATATCAAATTTCATTAAAATCCGTCCAGTTGTTATTACGTGAAAGAGTAACGAATATCCATACATCCATACATAAAACTTTCGCGTTTATAATATTATAAGTAAGGATGTCTTCGTCGTCGTTTTTTAATGATTTCGAAAATCTTTTGAATAGGAAAACGTTAGTAGGTATTAGGCGTATAGATTTTAACCTTAAAAATATTTGGGATTGTGGTCACCTATCCTAGTTGAAACCACGACCGGCGTTGCTTAACATGAGTTAGCGCTACGACCATTATAGAACTTCTCACTTATTACTCGTATTAATTAATATACATCAATGATTAGGTAATACCTACGTAAAGTTTCAGCCAATTCAACTGATCAGTTATTCTACATGTTATATTCCTTAGACTGACATAATTTTTATATTTATGAAGCGATTGAAATGAAACAAACATTAAATTATAAGTGGAGCAAACTAAAACTAGGGTATTTTATTATTTGACAAATTTTACTATTCGAATAATTCGAATAGTGGCTAAACATTATTCAAATATATTCAAATAATACGAATATTGGTAATAAACTAATAAATATGATGCATTAATATGACCTGCTTATTTTATAATATTAAAATATGAAATGATTCACTATTAACTAACAAAACTTTTTAAACAAAAATATTCTTCTAAAATAACTTAAGATACTGGCCTGCAAAACTAACTTAAAAAAACTAAATTGCAATAACTTTTTATTAACACATGTATGGATTTGGTCCGGAGCTGACCACGGATTTGGTCGCCAACTTATGGGTTTCTCCCTAAAATTAGGGAAAAAAATCTTCTGGGGAAGACTTTTATGGTTATTTTTAGAGGTTTGTATATTTTTATTTTTATTAAATTAAGCTATTGATCGATATTACATCGACAAGCGATTTGAAAAGTCAATCTGTAGAAAATAAACTTTTGGACGTATATTTTACTGTATAAACGACAATAATATTACATATTCTTTTAATAATAGCTTTTTTATTAACATTTACTTATCAGTTTATTTACAGTTTGCACAATATAATAACTATACCAAATTACATCAACTTGTGATGAGATTTATATATTGTGTCTAGATCTCTGTCTGGGTATTTTAAAAAAATTATAATTATATTATATATTTTAGGCTTTCAATAATGTGAAGTGGGAATGAAATATATTTTTTCATTATACCCCATCCTGTGGGGTATCGTTGAATATGTTTTTCAAAATAAAGGCAAGATTTAATGCATAACTTTTACAAAAGTCAACCATTTTATATAGGTTAGGTTATTTTAACATATGGCGTCCTTTCGCTGTTGTCTGTAGGAAGTATGAACGTTATTTTTTTTATTTAATTTAAAAACTGATTTATATTCTTTCACAAACAGTGTAGTAAAATCAGTTTTCAGATATCATTGACGACAATATTAATAAATAATAATAATAATAATGTATTAAGTAACGTAAATTTTCCATATTATGCAATATTTTTTTACTATTATTAAGATGTAATTGAAAAAGAAATAAAAATATTCGTATTATTCGAATAGTGAATCTAGCCATATTCGAAAAATAAAATTGACGGTAATTCGAATAAAACGAATATTCGAAGAATATCCCTAAACAAAACTCATTAGTGAAAACCGCATTCAAATCGGTTAAGCCATTGACTTCGTACGAGCAAAAAGAACCATATTTGTTTTTGGTTACCGTACATTTTTGCGTAATAAAAAGCCTATGTGTTAATCCAGAGTCTAAACTACTACCATACCAAATTTCATCAAAATCTGTCCAGTAGATTCCGAGATTAGCGCTTACAAACGTACAGACAAACAGATAAACAGACATGAAGACAATAAATCTAAAAATAATTGTACTTCTATATGTATGTATGTATGTATAGACAAAGATATAGAAAAGGCCGCAGGAACATTATTGTAAATATCTCCGATATTTGTGCGTTAAAGTTCATACTTATACCGTCATGAATGTTTTTGTATACTCGTATGATGTAAGTAAACTAACGATGTAGGTTTTTGTTTACTAATTTAGCAAAAAAAAAAATTATTTTTTTTTGTACTTTTTAGATGTTTCTAATTACTAAACTACACATAAAGTATTATATTTATTCACATTTACCAATTAGTAATGCCTCCATATTTCTGAGCATATTAATGAAACTAAATATTTTACATGTAGTCATCTGCCCTACTCACAAATGTAAAAAAAAATTGTAGGTACTAACTTTTCTTACAGCTTTTGAAATTATTCCAACGTATATTATAGTAGAATAATGATAATCCCACCGCATAAACTAGTGGGAATGTAATATGTATACGTTCATTGGACACACTAATACTACAGTATCATATTATACATATTTTAATCAGTAAGAATTTTAGGGTAGTCAGGTGAGCCTGGGATCTCAGTCCAGTATCATCATCATAATCGATAACTAGTGAAGTATGAGTCTTAACACAATTTGAGTACATACTAAGCAAATAAATAATAGGTTAGGTACGCTTGTGGAATATTTTCAACTCATAATTATTACTAGGTTGAAAAGACTAATCATTAATATTTATATCCACATTTCAAAACAACATGGCCTATCACGATAATCTGTTACCATTTAAAAATGGTGGAAAATATAAAATTTATGTAAAAAAATGAGTTGGTAAATACCATTTTAAAATTATAATGTTGAATATAAAAATATTAACATACCAAAGAATTTTGTTCTTAATTTAAGAGCTTAAAGGACATAATATTTTATTAATTTTACTGGTGTAGTTTCTCGGGTAATACATAAGTTATTTCGATATCTAATTGTCAGGCTGGGACTGGAATCCGAAAGGCCGGAGAAAATTAAGAGCATTGAAAAAAGAACTGTATTAGTACAATAGAGTTAAAAATCGAACACACAAGTGTCGAGTCAAATGTCTCTATCATATATGACAGCTCGACACTTCGATTTTCAAATATATTGTATTAGCGCAGAATTCTATTTTCAGTGCTCAGGATATCCCTGACGCGCCGGATTCCGGATCATAATATAGTTGCCTATGGTGTTATTGCCAAATATTCAAAATATCGATTTAACGTTTGAATATTATTACTCGTTATTGTTATTGTTGCATAAATCACGATTCCGTAGGCGGAGATGTCGTCATTTTTCATAATATTTTATTAAAACCATATTGAAGCCAAATTTTTCACGCCAAAGAAATCTTTTGGCGCGAGATAGCTTTGTGGAAGGCTTGTGCGCTACATGTCTTGGGTGGCGTCTACTCGCAAGGGTTCTGATAGCTTCCCACAGGATAGACACTGCTAGCGTGCCTGAATGTTAGATATTTATGTTGTAAAAATTATTATGAAAATAATTTTTGTATTATTAAATGCTAATATTTTATTGTATTATTAAATGTTTATAATTTTTGTATTATTAAATTACTGCCAATACCTGCTCACTCTAGAGTCTACACCGTAGAGGTCGAATAGGTTTCGCAATTCTTCTTATTATTCATCTTAAATAATGCATTAAATATTATAATCGAATGCAAGCTATGCATAATTAATTTTGTATATAATATTATTGAGTCACTCTCGACACGCCAGCGCCAATAAAAATAAATTTTATCAATACATTTTATTCAAAATTTGCTGTTAAAAAGCGCGTGGAAAATACTTACTTAGCAAAATATAACTTTTGAAGTAAAAGTAATCATCAAAAAGTTATTATTTTATAAAATGATGAAGGAGCAGCCTTAATAATATCTATATTTGTAATTTGTAGCTATAAACGTTTAGGTTGGGACATAGAAAACAACATTGGTATATGATTCGAGGGCTCTTCGACTAATATTTAAACACATAATAATATTGTTTACTACAATATAAATAACATTAAAATCTCTAATCTATACCTTTTGGTGACCTCTAAATTTCTCATGATTGGCCAATGATAGTTGATGCATAATATAATATTTTCATATTCTGAATGAAATAACCTTTGCAAGCGAGTTCAACCACTTTTATAACTGGTTCCGAAACCGCATTCTAAAATAAAATCATTATTCACACTATTATTAATAAGCACATTAAGAGCAAGTCGCACACATTTCGGTTAAAAACTATAAACCGACTACGCAAACTATAAGGCCCGGGTAACATAGTACCCGGGCCATTTTACGAAATATGAATCTATTGATACCTCATTCATTAAAATCGGAGCAGGAGTTTAGGCGGTTTATATTGGAATAAAAATACACACAAACATACATAAACTGTCAAAGTCATTACCATTCGCCGTTGGTTTCGCCGTAGCCCGGTAAAAAGAACATAAGATTTTGAAGTTCGCCATAAAGTTCTTCGAAGCTTTTATTCAGATATTGAGCAACAAGAATAATATTACAATTTAGAAAGTCGATTGTTGAAGTTCGTCGAACTCTCCAAAGTCAGGGTCATATTGCATTATGTTCGGACTTCGGGCGCATGTTAGATGCAAGTTGCAATCAAAATATTACATCACACGTGTCATGCAATGTCATAATGCAGTAGCGGCGTTAGGGGGGGGGGGGGGGGGCGAAGTTGGGCGACCGCCCGGTGTGCCGGATAAAAAGGGGCGCCGCCGCAGGCGTACTTTTCAATCCCTTGCCCTCCCTCCCTACAATTTCAATCACTGAGTGAGACCTACATACTCGTAAATTCTCTTTTTTTTGACTCATATTGACTCAAACTAAGGCCCGTATTAATAAAGCGTTCTTATCTCTAAGACAATTCTCAAGAAAGTACTTAAGACGTTGTTTTAATTAATAGACCGTACTTAAGTACAGCTGTAGGTACGGCGTATCAAGTGAGTGCGAAAGTATTAATAAACGAGACTCATTACTCAAGTACGCTGTCATTGCTGTCAAACTGTTACTTGAGACGCGGTTTCGTGGGTACAGTCAAACCTTGACTTGAGAACGGCTTGCTTGGGAATTGGGATACAGTACATTATTATTTGTGGTGTTTTGGGTGTGTTACAAGTATGTAAATTAAAATCTAAATATTTATGATTAAACAAACTCAGAATTTACACTACATACTCAACACAAAATAAAGTTATAAAAAAAGATGCTATATGTATACATGATTGATACTTATTCTTCTTTTTTTTTGGTAATCGCGGTTGCATAGGTTTTGCACCATTCTGCCAGTGTCGAGTATTTGTAGAAATATTTTCGATTTTATTTAAATATATTTATTTATTTATTAATATTAAACGAATTACCTATTTGTTTTATATTAATTGACTTCATTTGACACTTTTTTTCGCTGCCCAAAAAACAATCCTCATTATATGATCCCTCCCTCCTACAATTCCTCGCCCTATCACCCTTAAATCTGTTCTGTGTTTTGTAAATACTCCTTTTATCGAAACTTTATGTACATACTTTGGTACTAGCCCTAAATTTGTCTGTTCTAGGTTTTAGATTATTCAACAGACTTCCTCCTGTACACCGTGCCCTTGTTTATTCGTAAAACCCACTCATAAGGCTGAGTTTTCGTCAACACAACACATAGGAGCAACTTTAAAGAATAAGAAGAAGAAGAAGTTTTTTCGAATGGCAATGATCCCGCATTCCGTTTTACGTAGTTGTTAAAAAAATATGGATATTATTATGCTAGACAATAATAAATATTAATATATACGTAAAAATTAATGAAAATCAGCTTTTTCAATATAAAGAATACAGACTAAACTTTTTTGGTATTTATATTATTAAATATTACATTTTTAAAAAGGAATATTGAAGGAATGTATAATCAATAAATCCGTTCCGTCCGTCGTGTAGATGACGCTTAAAAGTTGAGTAAGTGATCTCAATAACGTTATCAACTGAGACGGTCTTGAGATCATACTATGAATTAAAGACCGTCTTGAGAAGCTAATCGTTACTTGAGACTGTCTCAGCCAAGAAAAGTCTTGAGAACGAGTTTGAGAACGGTTTATTAATACGGGCCTAAGTAACTCAAAACACTGAATACAATTAAAATAATCCACTTTCGTCGGTAGAAATGGCCCAGGGCGCTGGTAATGCTAAAACCGGCACTGTCATTATGTCATCATGTCGGACAGTGATGAAACTAAAATACTACAGGAAATCAGTAATTAAACCTTGTGGGTGTGTCAAGATCACTTTACGTTTTAGACTTGATGCAAAGTTTAGACTTTAGGGTATTATTTATAAAAACAAACAAAAAGTTTTTGATGAGTCAAAGGAATTTTAAAACATAAATAATTTGAAAATATATTAATTAATATATTTTCAAATTATTTATCCTAATGCTCTTATATATATAGCAATAAAAAAAAACTTCAACAATACAAATTCAGTATATTTTATTTTACTTATTAAGGGGTTGTGCGCTCGATCGAACTGAAAATAATTTTCAAAAAGGGTTTCAAAGAACTCCAATAATTGGAGTTTTTTATATAATAATATAATAATTGGAGAGGACTTTTTCTCAGTCATATTATATTTAACCGAGGACTGTCTTTTTATAAATTGAAATTTTTATTTTCAATAATGATTAAAAAAATGCTACACCCTTTTTTAAAAGATAAAACATTTTTCTCTTCTTCTATGTCACACGAGTGTGAAAATTATTTCAGTGTTTTAACTTTTAAGTAAGACAAGACCTAGAGGAAGACTGTTTTAGTTTTTGCAAATTTTGTTTCAAATACTTATAGCGATTTTTATCCGATTTTAATAGGTACACTCCGGTCGGCGCGACACGTCCTTGTCGCCTACAAAATTTAGTATGGAACTTGACGCTCAAGGTCACTGGCGTTATACATACATAGGCTTAACCGACTTCCAAAAAAAAGGAGGCGGTTATACGTTCGGCTGTATATATTTTATTTTTGTATGTTTACTCCGCCGTCTGTGGACGGATTGTCAAAAATCTTTTTTACTGTATAGGACATAATCCCAATTTTCCCCTGTTGATACCAAAGTGGTGACCTGATGATGAGATCTATGAGGAATTGAGGGAACTCCTCAAAATTTATGTGGACACACATATTGATTTTGACTTTTTCTGAAGTAACACAAGCATATGCTACCAAAAAATAAGATTTTGCACCAAGGTATAGGTATATACTCTGGATCCAAAAGCACTGAACAGAACTCCTCACTATTAAAGATACGCGTTTGGAAATTTCGGCATTGTTTAAAGAACTGCAAGCATATTATAATGGCATAACAATACATGACTAGTAATAACAAGTACCGACTCAAAATAATGAAGATTGAGTCTATATTCTCTATAGAAATAGTTAAAACTTTAGCCTTATTTAGAAGGGGAATTATTTAGAAAATAATATTTATTTCATACTTGTTTGTGCATTTTTATTTAGGTTCTAACTTATTTTGTAGGCAAACTTTTAAGATGAAACTTGTGTTTCTAATGTTATTTTTACACAAACAAACAGGCAGGCTCAAAATTTAAGACTCATAAAAAATAAGCTTTGAAGACCAGCCCACTGTCATTCTATTGCTGAATAATGCTAGATTATGTTTGATGATGATGAATAGGTAAATGGCTTATCATTTAGCTATTAACATCAATTATTCCAAAATATGTCTGTTTTGTGTAGATAATATCGCGAATACACGCCGCACGCGTAAATTCATTTATCTTATGTGATTTGAATGATTAAGTATGTAACAACAAAAAATAGCAAAACAAAGTAATACAACGTATTGCACTGATTATGTAATCAGTTACGAGGGCTGCACTAAAAGTATCGGGAATGGAATATTTCCACTGTTCCTGTCATATTAAAATCTTTTTAATTTAAAACTCCTGGTTTTAAAAATCGAATACCGTTTATTTATTTAAAAAAAGATTCTCGGTCTTGTCACAAGGTATTGTCAAACTTGTTTAGTAGTTGAGAAAATGGAATTGACTCGAGAATTTCTAGAGCGATGATTTATTATGACTTTCGAAGTGGTTTAACACAATAACAGTGTGTTGACCGGATGATTTCTGCATTTGGTGATGAAGCCCCATCCAAAACCACAATTTATCGCTGGTTTGCTGAATTTCAACGTGGACGTGTCAAGCTCAGTGATGATCCCCGTCAAGGTCGTCCAAAAACTGCAGTCACCCAAGAAAACGTTGATGCTGTGCGTAAGCTGATTGAGGAAGATCGACATGTGACATACCGCGAAATTCAGGCAACTTTTAGACATTGGCATGAGTCAAATACAAATAATCTTGCATGAACAATTAGGTGTAAAAAAGTTGTTTTCCCGATGGATACCGCATTTGCTCTGTGACAGAGCAAAAAGCGGCTCGCGTTAGGTACTTGGTGCGTCAGAACTCTCGAAAGATTCCACGCAGGATCCTCAAATGGTGTATACAACATCGTATCAGGTGACGATCCTGGATATATGCGTACGAACCCGAAACAAAAAACAGTCACGAGTTTGGGTGTTCGAAAATGAGTAAAGCCAACAAAAATTGTTCGTTCACAGAGTGTTGCAAAAAAATGGTGGCCACGTTTGTCTCCAAAACCGGCCATGTTGCGACTATTCCTCTTGAGGGACAAATAATGGTATGCTAACATTTGTTTGCCTGTTTAATGCAGAATGGTATGCTAACATTTGTTTGCCACAGGTTGTTTCTGAACTCCGTAAAGAGAACTGCAACCGCCGCATCATCCTCCATCACGACAATGCGAGTTCTCACACCGCGCACAGAACAAAAGAGTTTTTACAGCAAGAAATCATAAAATTATTAGACCATGCGCCGTACAGCCCCGACCTAAGCCCTAATGATTTCTATACTTTCCCTAAAATAAGGAATAAATTGCGTGGTCAGAGATTTTCATCACCTGAAGAAGCTGTGGACGCCTACAAAACGGCCATTTTGGAGACCCCAACTTCCGAATGGAATGGTTGCTTCAATGATTGGTTCCATCGTATGGAAAAATGTGTCAAATTTCGCGGAGAATACTTCGAAAAGCAATAAATACATTTTTAAATAGTAATGTTGTGTCACTTCCTTGATTCCCGAAATTTTCAGTGCCGCCCTCGTATTTACGATTTGAGATCGTCAATGACTTTATTTTTTTATACGATCGTGTGACCTTTTTCTTGAATATAATTTGAATATCTATTTTTTTTTAAGTCTAATATGTAAATAGCTTTTTAAATTTCAGTTTTAAATCCACCTAGGTAATAATTATCGTGGGTGGTCAAGAATATCTATTTTGTTACGACAAAATATGATGTGAGTAATATAAATAGTGCATAAACATAGTTTATGCACTACACGGAATTTTATCATCCGCCAGCCAACTACTACATAGGTCACTTATTATTATGTATATATATATATATATATATATATATATATATATATATATACATAGGGCATTATTTAGTAAAAATTTGGCTGCCGGGCGATAAAATCCTTTATTGCACAGTAACGCCCTTCGATTAACGTCATTAGTCCTTAACTCGTTACTAAATAGAGATTCTTGGAGATTGACCGAGTAGTAAGATGACCACTTAGTTTTAACCATCACAAGTAGGTAATGGTAAAAAAAACAACCATCCATGATATAGGTGGAACCAAATCAATATAACACTGCATACAAAATTTACTTTACATATTACTAGCTAGTCTCCTTAGATTTAGAATTAATCTGCATATTTCACTTTGATTCCAGATATTAGGGCTGACGGTAGGCGTGGCGCTCGGAGATGTGAGCCTCGGCTACCACTACGACAGACCGTCCACCTCTTATGGGACCCCCATCTACGGCAGCAGCAACGGCGCATTCAGTTCATCATCGTCCTTCCCAAGCGGCAATAATGCTTTCAGCGTCGTCTCCACCTACCCGGCACCCGGTGGCAACGTATTCTCCACCAACAATCAAAACAACGAGTTCAGTGAATCATTGTCTGCCGCTTCTTTAGGTCCGAGCTTAGGAACTGTCGGTGTCACTTCAGACTCAAACTACAACCTCCTTGGATCAGCTGGTATCTCCGGATTGAATTCCCCCTACAACACAGGTTCCGGATACTACGACATCGGCGCAGCTAGCGGCTCAGGCTCTAACTTTAATTTATTAAACTCGGGTGCATCTGGATTAGGATTAAACTCCAACTATAACTTTGGAGCTGCCTCTTCTGGTTCAGGATTGAGCTCCAACTACAACACCGGTAGTGTCACTTCTTCTGGATTAAACTCCAACTACAATTCTGGTTCTGTCTCTTCGACTACTGGTTTGAACTCTAATTATAACACTGGCTCTACTACTTCTGGGTCTGGATCAAACTCCAACTATAACACAGCAAGTTCCGTGGCATCTACTGGATCTGGAAACTACAACGCCGGAAACTCCAATTATAATACTGCTGGAGGTGCCAATTATAACAACCCTGGAAATTCCAACTATAACGCTGCGGGTGAATCCTTGTCGAGCTCGAACTTTATTAGTGGATCTGGATCTGGTACAAATGCTGGATCCAACTACAACTACTTCCAAGGAGGTCATAGTTCCGGAGCTTCCTACAATCCCAACTATCAAACAATCCCTTCAGCTACCATTGACACTAGCGCTCTTGACAAAATCGGTAACTACTACCAATCTGCAAGCACTGCTAACCAATTTATTTCAAACCAACAATCAAGTCACGTACAAAAGCAGGAACATGTTAATGTAGTTCAAAGCAACCAACCCGCTCAAGTGTTCAAACATTATTACGTGCATGCTGCACCAGAAGAACCAGAAGAAAGCAAACCACGCGCACCAATTGTTCTGCCTCCTCCACAGAAACATTATAAGATCGTATTCATTAAGGCGCCAGTGCAGCCACAACCTCAACCTCAGATCATCACTGTGCCTCAACAAAACGAGGAAAAAACCATTGTATATGTATTGGTTAAGAAACCAGAAGACGCTAAAAATATCGTACTTCCTAAATTTGAACAAAAGGCACCAACTAAACCTGAAGTATTCTTTATTAAGTACAATAATAAACATGATTCCCAGTCTCTTATTAACAACATTGTTAATGACTACAATAAGGGAGGTATTTCGGCTACTTTCTCCGGTGCCGGTGCATCTAGTTTTACATCTAAAGCAGAAGAAGAAGATTCATCTGCCAATGAAGGTAGTTCGTCAAGTAGCACAGCCGCTGCAGTATCTGAAAGTGATCTATCGAGCACTATTCAATCAGTTTTTGGTAGTCCCAATTCAGCTCAATCAGATAGTTCAGTAACCGTTGGCAGCGTTTCTTCGACTGGTGCAATAACTTCCTTAGAATCATCAGCTTCTGCGGACGAGTCAGCTTCATCAGACGCGTCAGTATCTTCGGATGCATCATCCTTTAATAATAATTCACCCTTAGAACTATCTTTGAATTTCGCCCCGCAAACAAGTTCAAGTGATTCCATTATCAATGACGCTGAAGCTAACTTAGGAAGTAGCGCAGACTTTGGACAAAACTTCCAAACTCTAATTCCAATTGCACAAAGCTTTCAAAATATACCCTCAAACATTCAAAGTGCAGTACCTTCAAACATCGAAAATGTGATCCCGTCTGGATCTTTCGGAAACTTTGGCTTGTCAAGTTTTAAACCTTCTTCTATTGGTAGCACATTTTCTTCCTTTTTACCAGGATCTTCAGGATCTGGTGCCGACAAAGTCCAATCTGACAGTTTGATCTCTGGGTCAAACAAGTTTGTCTCCGACTACAGCTCTGGGTCGGGGTCTACCCTAGGATCTGCTTTAGGGTCTTCTGGGTTAGGCAGCAAATATCAATTCAACACCATTTCCACTAGTCAGGGCGTTCCCCACGTAACTTACGGTGTACCTAAATTTAGATCATAAAAGACTTTGTTATGTGTAAGATTATAATATTTTTATAATTAAATAAACAATATTTTGCTACAAATTATGGTTTTCTTTTTTGTTTATAGAAATATTAATTGAGGTTTATGCCATTACCCATTCTCTTCCAAATCACTAGGTATATGCGAAAATTAAAAAACTCTGTATTATTTATAAAACAAAGTCACATTAACGTTATGCTTGCTTTTAATTAAATCTTTAGGAACTAATACCGTGTACATTTCTTTAATAATTAAGCGTCTATGTGTGTAAATGATGGTGGCTCGTGTCTTATAGCAACGTCGCTTTATGTTTTGGATCGTCGATGGCGTATAGCGCGCGACGTGTACCTACATTTGAGAGCATCGTTTTTACGCACGACCATACGCCTAACTTATTATTTAGTATCGGAACTAATAGTCAATTGCAAGGAACCTGGCACGTAAAGGCATCTCAATGGGCCATCCATCCGCATAGCTGGCCGACATTATCTTGATTTATGTTCCTCTGAGCTGATATCTCGAGCCAGAATTGAATCAAGAGTGGATTGTAATGCGTTAAAGCTGATAAAATTTCTCGATATGTATTGTTTATGAATGGAACGTATCTATTTCGAGGCAGTGACGCGTGATGTGTTTAATGTTGATGGGTGTTCATTTAATAGAAACATGAATGCACTTTTCTCCGGAACGCTTGGAATGCGTCAGCGTTGGCGCCACTTCGAAACGGTCCGTTCTCACTGGACTCACAATTATTTTTTTTAGGTATTTCTCTTTGATTTCAAATATCGGTTGGCCCGACCATCTGCAGGTGTGGCGATAAGACGATGTAGAGCTTCAAATCTGCCAGACTCGTAAGTTACTATTGCACACCTGCCTACTATTTAGATATAGGTAACTGTGACGACCTGCTAGAAGTCATATCTTCTACTGCAGTACTTAGACTTACTGCGTTATTTAAATGCCTACATAGTTTGGTTCTTACTTCTAAGTTCTAAGTAAGAAAAAACAAATATCTAATTGATAGCCATTGCACCAGACCTATTTTTGGATTAAGTTATGTAACAGGGATTTCGTAATCAAAAACCGGCCAAGTGCGAGTCGGACTCAAACGTTTCCGTACGAAACGGCAAATAAATCATGTTTGTTGTATGGGAGCTCCCCTTAATTATATTATTCTGTTTCTTTAGTATTAGTTTATTTAGTATTGTTGTAGCGGCAACAGAAACACATCACCATGCTGTCATGGTTTGTTAGATACAGCCTGGTGACTGACAGACGGACATATACGGACGGATAGACGGATGGACAGACAGCGAAGTCTCAGTAATAGGATCCCATTTTTACCCTTTGGGTACGGAATCCTAAAATTAAGATTAATATTAAGCTGAATTATAAGCCGACTTTTTCCTTCAGTGTGCAGTCATATTAACAAGTAATCTTCCCTAAACAGTTAATAAATCACCATCTGATTTAGTATAGAACGCTCGCATACCTTCCCTCCTAGACTAATGTAAATTATTACTGATAATAGTGTTTTGATTGCCATCATTAGTTAGAACTTAACATCTGTACTACTTTTTATTAAATGAAGAGGAAAGATTTGTTTATTTGCATTGAATAGGCTTCGAAATGAGTGGACAGATTTTGGTAAAATCATGTGCCTAACATGTATAGAGTAGACCACAGAGAAGGACAAAGGCTACTTTTTATCGCGGCAAAATTTACGATTTCCGCGCGATTTCTATTTACACATACGAAGTCACGGGCAACATCTTCGTCGGGTCATTAAATAAAGAGAGGGAGATAAATGAAGTCCACGTATGATCAATTTACTTAAAGTATGTAGACCTCATTTGTCTTAGACCCTCTCTTTATTTATGGTAGGTTGGAAGTTTTAATTTAAGCTTTAAGGTATTAATTATACTGTATGAGTAAACTATTTCTCACCTCTTAATGGTTCCAGCCGTCGAAACTCGGAACATCAGCTTTTAACAAAAGCAGCGCTTTTTCGAAATTTCCTGCTCATAAGTAGACACAGCAAGTGATTCACGTCGGTTTCCGGCGAGGTCAAAAGCATTCAGCCGAGGAATTCTGCCAAGTTTTTACGACATAGGGGGCAAACGTGCAAACATATCGCCTGACTACTTCGGGTGGCAGGCATTCTGGGGTCCATACAGCTAGCCCCCGCAACACCAGAGGAGTTGCAAGTGTAAATATTATTAGATTGCTTTACCATAGAACTTGGTAGAGAGTAGAGACATATATATTTTCTAACTCTTATTCCGTCCCGATATTCCTGACGTAGTCGCCTGTGCAGTAATAAGTATAGATACTACAGACCTAACACTGCAGTATATAGGTACCTACATACTTCAATCGTAGTACCTGATATAGTCATTAATCAGTAGAAGGTACCTGGATAACCGAGGCTTTGTGCTTTGCTCGGACTTCTGATAAATTAAAAATAATCATAAAAATATTTATCTGGCCGGGATTCAATCCCACCACATTCCGAATTTCCGAACAATGCAAAAATTATTTATACCGATCTGCCAATCGGACTGACAAAATATAAGAAATTATTGATATGTTGTTGCACGACGAAAGAAAAAAACATAATATTATAATATAACTAAAAAAGGTTTTTTTGGTGTCTTGGTTAATAAATAAATAATTTAAAAATCCGCAGTTTAGAGCAGGGATAAGACCTAGCTAGATCAATTTTGTTCCCCTAAACTCCCTAATACTTAATTTCATAGAAATACAGGCAGCCATTTTCGAGATTCGGATTATATATTATAGACACAAGATTAGCTCGTTTAAAGTATAAGATACTGCCATGATTTATTTAGTTTCATAGTACGTTTACCCATTACTGGCTATTAACACAGATTACAATGAATGCTAAATTGGCTTTGAAATAGGAAACAAACCAAGGAAAAACTTATAGTTAACTAGGTACCTATGGAATTTAGTTTAGCCAATTTAAAAACAAATAGAAATAAAATATTTATGTATATCGGTATGAAACTCATAACCTTTTATACCGTTGTGTATTTTATTGTATTTGTGTCAGCGAATAACGAGAAAGGTATTTTTAAACTAATTTGCTCTGAATGTAAATTCACATGCTGTATTGGAACTGCTATACAGTCTCATTTCATCGTCACATCCAAATCCTGCGCGGAATCATGTCAATATGTTAATATAAACAATAAAAAAGTGAGAATAAATAAAACTCATGTTTACCCACATATTTTCCCTTACAAATATTTTAAAGGCAATAAGGATTCTATAGCTTTGATAGAACTAAATAGCAGTAGTACAAATGTAGCAAGAGTATCGTATAACATTATTGGTATATCGCCAGAATCAGCGTTTGGTCTGGAAGCAGAAGTGCTACGTTTTGACAAGAAAATCGATAATGCGTTAGCCATGGTGAAACATTGTGAAAAGGATTTCACATATTACGACGGTTATTTTGTATGCACAACCAAAGCCTTTGGGGGACTTCAAAAAGGAGCTCCACTTTTTCTAAAAAATTGCGTTTATGGTGTAATGGGCAATGGGAATGGTGAGACACATGAACACAGCTACATGGCTATCGCTCCAGCAATAGATTGGATTAGGTCTCGTATTTCTTCTCCAAGTTCTCTAACAAATGATAAAGGTCATAATGCTCTGGGTGTAGAAGATAATACTGTCCCTTCAGACACTGGCCCTCCAGAAGAGGAAAACGAGTCACACACTGTTGCTCCAGAAAAGGAAAACGAGTCACACACTGCCCCTACAGAAACAGAGAACAAGTCAGACACTGACCCTCGAGAAAAGGAAAACGAATCACACACTGGTGCTCCAGAAAATGAAAATGATTCATACACTGCCCCAACAAAAACAGAGTACAAGTCAGACACTAGCCTTTCAGAAAACCAAAACAATTCTGAGGATAAGAACCATAACATTTTACGAGTTCATAATTCAAATTACCCCTCAAATACTGAACATATTGGAAATTATAGAAAAGAAACAACCGTTCTAAACAACGACAATACACCGGATAAAAGGCAACAGACCAACGTACTACAAAATACAATTGAAACCAAGTCTAAATTTAAAACACATTCAGATGAAAATAATAAACAACAAATTGCTAAACCATTTATCTCAAACTATTTACCTGAAAATGAATCAGTTCGTCTAGATAGAACCAAATCAATCAAGAGAAGTAATCGCCAAAAAACGAATGTATTGGAATGGTTCAACAAGAACGTTGGTGATTTAAGAGATAAGAAACCATCCTTTGTACTGACCACAGCTATGCCGAATAGAGATCTAACATAAACTCCTACCAGCACGATTATCATTGACCACTAACTAACACTTATTGTGAATCTTATTGTAAGCTTTTATTGCGTTTACTGTTGGTTGACTCAAAAAATAAAATTAAAAAAAGAACATTAACCGAAAAAAGGTTTATTTCGATTTTTATCGAAGTTTTTATCTTGATATAAATTTTAATGTCAGTACTTATGTCTATTCTTGTGTAGACGAAACGCATTTCTATAGTGGTAATGTTAAGCGACAAGCGTGCAGTATACTGTATAGCATTTAATGTAATACATCTATGCTGAATAGTGTATTTACCATCATACATGAACAAAACAATACTCGTTTTACACTTTATTTTTATCCTACTAGGTATAATTCGATACCTTGGGGTAGAAAGGTCGTAAAAGCTAAACTTCTACTTTACAGGACAAGCAAAAAAACAAAATTGATAATAAGAAATTGCCAAAAAATTTATTATTCTTGTATGTATATTAACGCTCTTAAGTGAGATATGTTATTTTTTTTAATGTTCTTTTCAATGGAAATTAATGCTTCTTTTATTGTCAATCTCATAGTTTAGAAGTTAGCGTGGATTTACGACCATTTTTTTTTGTAAAAATGGTTTATACACCTCATAATTCATTCAGGTATTTCATTGTAATGAGTCGACTCGAATCGAACTCGAATGAGTCTGACTGCAGATGGTCTTGAGGTATAAGAAAAACAAGAACAAAAGTATAAAATAAAATAAAAACTAAAAAAGAAAGTCCAGTAATAGAGACTTGTTATCGAATATTAATGAATAACTATACCTACCATTGAAGTAGTTTCGTGATCGATACATTAAAAAAGGAGATTTGAGTTTAACAGTCCGGACCCATCAAAAATCCGGCTCTCTTATTCCATAGTTTTATGCAGTCGGATTTTTAATTAATTAATTTTATTATTTACGTTAAAAACAGTCCCCCTTAAAAAAAAATATTTTCACAACGGATAACTTAAACAACGTTGCTGTCTTTGTCTGATGCGTTGGAAAAGTCACACAACAGACAAAGACAGCAACGTTGTTTAAGTTATCAATTGTGTAAATCTTTTTATGAGTAAGGGGGTATACGTTAAAAGCTTTATAGTTTTGTTAATGCGGCAACGAAATAGGAAATTACTTTTAGTTATGTAAATAATATTGTACTTAGAACAATCATTGAGATCAAAGTTATCACTGGAATTTAATATATTATATAATATTATGATAATTTGTTCTTGCAGCTACATGAATCTTATTTTAAAACTCATATAAGGGGTCATCTGAGCAAATAAGCAGTAGTGCCGAATTAGCAATAATAAATTACAATATCATAAAAATGAATACTTTAAAGAATCACTTTGCTTCATTTCTAATATTAAAAAAAAAATATATCTACTTATTTGGTATTTATTTTCTTTTAAATTTGTTGGATTTATTCCTTGAACCAAATTGTGCTTAGCATGATAATATGGCGGTAAGTTAAAATCGTACTGAACTTTGGTTTTTACAACCAAGTACATTTGTTGCGTTGGTAATACACCATACTTGACTCAAATCTACTGTTTTTTACAACCTAATCTTTTAACAAATTATGAAATTACTCCAAATAGTCATAGCAATATATTATTATATATTTTTGGTTCTTATGCTAAAGCATAAAAAAATGCTTGTCATTTTGACAGCAGGTGGACAATAATGTCAGATTTGCAATTATATTTTTGGTTCCTATGTGTCAAATTCCGTAGCACATAGGGGGACGACTTTTTAATCCTGAAGAAAATTACAGTCTTATTGATTAATTGCCGCATTTATTTGGATAATTTAGTCGATTTTTTCTTTATAAAACTGACTAGTGCTAATATAGGCCGAGCATAAGGCATACATCAATAAACACAATCGGAAGTTATTTTACGTGCAGGTCACTGTAAAGTGTAACTAGTAATTTTCAAGCCATTACAATGACCGCTGCTCAGACGAGTACGCATAATTTTAAAGTCGTGCTACTAGGCGAAGGATGTGTGGGAAAAACATCTATCCTTTTACGGTACATCGAAGACAAATTCAACGACAAACATCTTACTACGCTTCAGGTAGGTGTTATTTCACAACATAATCTAATTTGCTAGTAAATGATCAATATTACTAAAGTATTTAAACCCACGCTCATGTTACTGAAATCATATTTGATTTTAATCAATACAGTGCAACCTATGTTGTCCTTAATACGATAGATATTGACTATAGTCAAGCTATAGGCGTACCTATAGTGCCATTATCTTGCACAATAACAGCAGTGTCCTTAGCTCTTCTATGTCCAAGTTTTGTTAAAGTTTCAAGTAGTGTACTTGCAATAAATTGATCATATTATTCTCTGTCTTAAATAAAGGGAGGCAAAACTTTATTATCATATTTGCTTTGTTCATTAAATAATTATTATATTTATTTATACACATCATTTTTTGTAAATAAATTAGCAAAATCAAATTAATAATCCATACTAGGTAGGAAGATAAATAGTCAAGTTACTAGGTTGACATTGGGAGTAATATGTTACTAATATAATATGTCTATCAACTGCGCCTATGTACATTATTGTATCTGATAGTATACCACGTAATGAGCTTGCTCTCTTAATATTAACTGGTACTATCAATATATGATAAATAAAAAAATATTTAAAAAATGTATTGGATATGCCGATTCCGATAATCTATATTCGTATTTATCAGGAATATTATATTGTGTCACATTCGATTATGTACTTCGTAGATTGCTTGTACTTACGATTAATTTTAATGCAATAACAAGAACAAAATTTACAAAAATATCTTTACTATTGAGGTTATTCACTATATTTTGTTTGGCGCACTTATTTGTTGTTCTTTATTTATTAACCACTGTATTACAGTAACAGAAAAAATTAAAAACTTTAACTTTACAAATTTAAGAATATTCGTTTGTGGCACGTGTTACGATAAAAGTAACCTATTATCCTTCTCTAAGTTCTGACTTACCCCAAATTGTGTCAAATCAGTTCAGTAGTTTGTGCATGATTGTGTTACAGACTGACTTACTTTTGCATTGATAATATTAATAGTATGGATTCTATTTGTTAAGCTAAAAATTTTAAAATCAATAAAAAAATAATGTATTTTTTTGGTTTAATTAGGTATAAAGAACAAATATCTCAATCATAGCTTTTAGAACTGATAAAATAGATTTGATGTAAGATTCTATCATCAATATTTTCATTATCGTTGTCAAATGAAAGAGCTAATAATGTCTTAACAAGATTTAGGCACCCATGTCTGTTTTCATAGCAGAAATTGGCAATACATAAGAGGCACTAATGAAGAGGAAAGAGTCAAATTTACTCCTAGCGTGACAAACTTTATAACCTTTTACTGCACAAAACACAACATCTGTAAAGGCCAACAGAATGTTTGCTACAATTAAGACTTCAAGTGCGGAAGAGGAAATCAACAAATTGTTAATTGAAACCAAATCAGGATTGTTTTACTTCTATTTCTTTTATTTTATTATTCAAACATTAATCGTCTAAACATAAGATAACTTACACTTGAAAAAATAAAAGGAAATATCCTGAAATTTAAACTTATCAGCTAAATAATAACTTAGCTGATATTCTGAAATAACCTCGAAAAGGGCAAAATTATGATAAAAACCTATTTTGAATAGGTGAAAAATATCAGTAATTATAATATGGTTTCTAAATTAGGAAAACCTTGTGTAGGAGTCATCTCAAACGGCTATGATAAATATTATTAGTTTTTTTCCATTATTTTCAAGTCTTCAAGAAAGCTTTTGAATTTTTTTACTACTTTTGAACTGAGCTAAAAGAGCGTACCTGACTAGTGGGCTTTCATTAACACCATGAAAAATCGGAATTAATACAAAATACACCTCATACGTCATGGCAAAGCTTTTATGTGAAGCCATACACCACACTGCCTACGTGTATCGTCCAATCAGCTCTAACGATTTGATCAGTTAGAACTGACCATGTGTAAGCGTAGACTGACATGACAATTGACACTGTTTTATTTCAATATGGAACTGATCCATTCGATATCAGTAAGTCGATCGGACAATGGGTATTATGGTGTAGGGTATTGTAAGAATATTAATGATACTATTCTGCTGTAATCTTCGATATAACTACTTATAAAATTACCTGCATAATGACTGACATAAGCTTCCAACTTCCTCATTCATAAAATACTTTAACTGTCAGCTGACCTAGTCATTTTCTGTCAAGTGATCTTTTAAAAGTATCTGACACAGATTGATTGACTCATAGTTTAAATATTTTCAAAAAAACCGGGCTTGGGCTTTTATATAACATGTGATCGAAACTTGCTTGCTGCTGCCTGAAACTTTAAAACTGGCTGATAAAATTTTAAAACTGAAATCCTATTGTGCTAATTGCTAAACTTCTATCCAATAAGGGTTCTTCACCCACCAGCTCCTTCAAATTATTCCAATAAGCATGTAAATTAATTTTATGTTGTTTTCATACAGAAAATCAATTTGGTTTCCGATTAATTATTTCCTATACTCGACGCGGCGAACCTTGATCCCTATGACACTGACAGTTAATCTCACGACATAACATTGTAGTGGCGTCACCATTAAATTAGGATCATATTGAAGGCGTCTAAAAATGCCATTTATAAATTTTACGTAGCTTTATGCCATTACTATGATATTCCGTTGGAATTTTTAACAATTATAACATTTACAAGAAATTATCTCAATCTGAATTTACGTTTACGTCCTGAAAAACTTACGTCGTGTGACATTTATCGACTAGTGCGGCAAGTACGAGGGCGGCACTGAAAATTTCGGGAATCAAGGAAGTGACACAACATTACTATTTAAAAATGTATTTATTGCTTTTCGAAGTATTCTCCGCGAAATTTGACACATTTTACCATACGATGGAACCAATCATTGAAGCAATCATTCCATTCGGAAGTTGGGGTCTCCAAAATGGCCGTTTTGTAGGCGTCCACAGCTTCTTCAGGTGATGAAAATCTCTGACCACGCAATTTATTCTTTATTTTAGGGAAAGTATAGAAATCATTAGGGCTTAGGTCGGGGCTGTACGGCGCATGGTCTAATAATTCTATGATTTCTTGCTCTAAAAACTCTTTTGTTCTGTGCGCGGTGTGAGAACTCGCATTGTCGTGATGGAGTTTGATGCGGCGGTTGCAGTTCTCTTTACGGAGTTCAGAAACGAGCTGTGGCAAACAAATGTTAGCATACCATTCTGCATTAACCGTTCTTTGTCCCTCAAGAGGAATAGTCGCAACATGGCCGGTTTTGGAGACAAACGTGGCCACCATTTTTTTTGCAACACTCCGTGAACGAACAATTTTTGTTGGCTTTAACTCGTTTTCGAACACCCAAACTCGTGACTGGTTTTTTGTTCGGGTTCGTACGCGTATATCTAGGATTCGTCACCTGATACGATGTTGTATACAACAGCATTTGAGGATCTTGCGTGGAATCTTTCGAGAGTTCTGACGCACTAAGTAACGCGAGCCGCTTTTTGCTCTTCACAGAGCAAATGCGGTATCCATCGGGAAAACAACTTTTTTACACCTAATTGTTCATGCAAGATTATTTGTATTTGACTCATGCCAATGTCTAAAGTTGCCTGAATTTCGCGGTATGTGACAATATGTCGATCTTCCTCAATCAGCTTACGCACAGCATCAACGTTTTCTTCGGTGACTGCAGTTTTCGGACGACCTTAACGGGGATCATCACTGAGCTTGACACGTCCACGTTGAAATTCAGCAAACCAGCGATAAATTGTGGTTTTGGATGGGGCTTCATCACCAAATGCAGAAATCATCCGGTCAACACACTGTTTTTGTGTTAAACCACTTCGAAAGTCATAATAAATCATCGCTCTAGAATTTTCTCGAGTCAATTCCATTTTCTCAACTACTAAACAAGTTTGACAAGACCTTGTGACAAGACCGAAAATCTTTTTTTTAATAAATAAACGGTATTCGATTTTTAAAACCAAGGAGTTTTAAATTAAAAAGATTTTAATATGACAGGAACAGTGGAAATATTCCATTCCCGATACTTTTAGTGCAGCCCTCGTATCGATAAAAAATGTCGATAATGGAAACGAGTGCACAATTTTTTTTCCATACTTAAGTTTTAGTTCATTTATTATTGAATAGAACAGAAGATTACGATCATACCATACATACATACACACATGATTATATACCCAAGAAAATTAATTATTAAAATAACTAGGACAAAACTATAGTATATATCAAAAAATAAAACTATATTAAAAAAAATGAAACAAAAGCTATTTAACGATTATTTATTTACATATACAGGGTGTAACAAAAGTAAGTGTTAATACTTTAGGGTTTTCCTCATACAAATCACAAAAAAAAAATTTCGCTTTCAGCGCTGCTACTTTGCCAGTGAACTTATAGAGTTCACTGGCAAAGTAGCTTAAGGGACACATACTCACCCTAAAGTATTATCACTTACTTTTGTTACATCCTGTATTTTATTCTGAATCTGATAATGACATGAGTGTTTGCGTCTCAGACTGGGAATCTGAACTGAAACTGCTGTCGCCTACGTTTATCAATAATGGTTGATCTTCAATAGTGTCGTATCGCACATCTCGATCCCAATCATCGTAGCAAAGTTTTTTGGTCTTTTCTACGACTTTCCTCCAATTATCCGGAGTCACTTCACTACAAGCTTTTTCTAATAATGTCAGCATTTTATTGGCTGTAAATGGTGGAGTGGTGTTAAGCCTGGCTGCACAACCTGAAACAATATTTATTTAGATTGAGTATGATGCAAAGTAAAAGATTGAGATTGAAGTAAAAGTACATAATTTGTACATAAAAGTTAAAATAAATACAATTTAGCCACCTTTGATTTGCGTCCATATCATCTCAATGGCATTATATTGGCAGTGGTATGGCGGTAACCGAATCACTGTGTGACCTTTGGATTTTGCCATTTCATCCAAAAAATATGTCCGCTTTGTTTGTAGTTTCTGTAGGTTCAATAATCTGACCAACTCCTTTTTTAACAGTTGACTATCAGCCACCACACCGTCGCGTTGCAACCACTCGATTTCACCTTTTTAACTGTTTCTGGTTTGTTTACTTGTATGGAATGGTATGGGGCGTTGTCCATCAAAATATGGTGGGGCTCATGCAGATTATCCAAAAGTTTTATGAACCATTGCTTAAAGTTTTCGAAATTCATCTCTTCGTGATAATCTGTTGTTTTAACTGATTTGAAGGCCCACAAAACCTTTGGCTGTACCAGCGTGGCAGATAATCAAACGCTGGCCCTTGCCTTCCGGAGCTTTGATACAGGATTTCGCTGTATCGTCTGTCCATGTTTTGGAGACTGTGTGATTGGCGTTAAGCCATGTTTCGTCCAGATAGACCACATTGTCCCAATTCTCGATTTTCTTTATTTTCCGTAGAAAATCACACCTCATCAATGCTATATCCTTACGCTCCATTAATACTTTTCTTTTGTCACACTTCCCATACCGAAATCCGCATTTTTTATGACTACTCTGAGCGAAGTCATACCGCCATTAAATAAACTGGCTGATTTCAGCGACGTCAATAACTTTTTACAAGTCGGCAGTTCACCTCGGAACGGGAAATATGATTACGTATCGCAGCCATGTCGAAGTCATGAGGACTGGTGAAGGGATGTACCCTATTACAATTTTTCTTCTTTGGAGTTGAGAGTTTGTTCTCCTCCATCGACGATTCGCCGAACTTTTCCTTTGTGATTCGGGAAACGGTAGCCTTGCCAATCCCTAGATCATCAGCAACACGGTCGCGTACGTTGTCAAGTGGCAACAAAGGTCCGCCATTTTGTTGTTCACGAGCAAAGTAATCTCGCAAACGCACAACAAACTCCTGCGTTTCACTGTTGAGTACAGTTTTTCGTAGTCTTTTCGGCATTTTTCAATACCAACAATAACAAAACAGCAACAAAAACAAAAAACAGTAATAACAAGAAAACAGTAATAACAAGTAACACTCCGATAACAAAAAACACGTGGCGCATACAAGGCGTTAGCACTCGTACTGAGTAGCGAACGTAAAGTAGTAACGCGAAGTAATACAACAACAACATAATAGACATTAAAAATGCACATTATAATATTTTCCAAAACATGTTTACCAACGTGGCTGAATGCAAGCCACGCCTTTGTCTATAAAAAAATTAAAAATCGACACGACCCATCACTAACACGAACTGTCATAGGGATCAAGGTTCGCCGCGCCGAGTATAAACATAAAACTTCATTTTTACATAAGTACTTATATCGAATCTGTATAAAAACTGTAAAAAATCCTCCAAAGCAATCGTAAGTGGCACTTTCGATAAATGTCAGAATTTCAAATACCACGAAAAGTATCGTAATTGTCAGATTCGATATAAATACTTTAAAGGAAAACCATGCAAAGCGCCGGAACTACCACTTACGTTATTTTTGGAATATGAAAATCCATAATAAGCAATCGGTTCTGCCCGATTCAATACTTTATTCAGTAACATTTTCAATTCAAGAAAAACAATATGAATGCTAATTGGTTTAACATATTTAGGTAACTAACACTAAAAATTAAAAATAAATGACGCGCGTAAATTGCGGCGAACACTCAGTTAGTGGAAGTTACGGCCTTGTCACAAACTTAGGTGCGCTCAACGTTAACTCGAGTAAGTTAACGTACGTTGGTATTGGTCGGAACGACTCAAAAAACGCACTTGTTTTTAAATTTTTTCAAATCGTGATACTAAAGATCCCTATATATAGACTCCAAAGCAGCAATAAAAAACTTTTCCATGGTATTATTATTACCAATGTTTATGTACCAATAATTCAAGTTAATAATGTACTCTAATTGCATTTTTATAATTATCAAACACACCTGAACATTATCTTTAATAACTCAGGCCAACAAATTATTGTGTTCGAAAAAGCATTTTTTCAAAAATTTACCTAAATTTTTTATATTTTTCGTTGCTGAAACCGAATTCGGTGTCAGATTTTTTTTAAATGGTGGGTATCACTTTCTCACAATACGATATTAAAATGGAAATTTTTATTTTTGATCAAAGAATGAAGAGAGATATACACTTACATTTTGACCATGGCACTTGTTTTTTATTCACATCAAAAGTATATCGAAAAAAAATCCTGACTAGATAAATATTCAAAATTTGATAGTAAAAAATTTTTTTCTAAAAAAAACCTCTACTATTTTTAGGTTATAAAAAAATTAAGATGTGATTTTTTTTTTAAATTATTCTATATTGAAATATGAAAAATTTTGTTTTATATTGTAAAAACTTGTGTTTGTTGAAGGCAACTTTTCTGAATAAGAAGATGAATATAAATGGTAAACGCATCAACCTATCAATATGGGATACAGCAGGCCAAGAAAGATTTCATGCTTTAGGACCAATATACTACAGAAACTCTAACGGAGCTATCCTGGTATATGACATAACTGATGAAGAGTCCTTTGTTAAGGTATTACCTACATCATATCTTTATTATATCATAGCCATACCCAACAGACATTATCCTGTCTTAATAGATACATACACCAACAACTACACCTACGTCCTACTCCTACTACCTACGTCCTACTACTATTACCTACGTCCTACTACTACTGCCTACGTCCTACTCCTACTACCTACTCCTACTACCTATGTCTTACTCATACTACCTACGCGCTACTCCTACTACCTACGTCCTACTCCTACTACCTACGTCCTACTCCTACCTACTTCCTACCCCTACTACCTACATCTACAACTACCTACTTCTTCAACCTAGACCTTTTTAACCTGAATACACCTGCAAAACTCCATAAAAAGATTATTTTATTCATTTCAGAGATTAGCCAGAACAAACAGATAGACAGACAAAAAAAAAAAAAAAAAAATATATATATAGGCTTTTCAATAACCACCTTACTAATAAAAAGATTTACACAATGAATAACTTAAACAATGTTGCTGGCTTTGTCTGTTAAGTGACTTTTGCAACGCATCAGACAAAGACAGCAACATTGTTTAAGTTATCCATTGTGTAAATATTTTTATTAGTAAGGGGGTACATGTATATTACTTTCAATTACATTTAGTAAAAAGCTGTTAATTACAAATAGACACGTCAATTTTATTTATGTGTATAGATGTATACTATGTGTCATAGCTTTAAAAGGGTTATATTTTTATATTCAAGGTCAAAAATTGGGTAAAAGAATTGAGGAAAATGCTTGGAGCGAACATAATTCTTGTTATAGCTGGCAACAAAGTTGATTTGGAACATGAAAGAACGGTGCCTTTGGAGGAGGCTGAAAGGTAATTTTAAAATATTGTTTTCATTAAATTATATTAGGTTAGATGGAGCAAGAAGAGGGCCCATACTTTCTGTGTCATGTTTCTCATACGATTTTGGCCGAATTTGGAAAGATAGTTATATTAAATGATGCTCAAGTCACATGCTGTCTAGTCATTTCGGCTAGCAGAGACAGTGTGAGACCTTCTAGGTCTCATTATTTAAATTAGCGTTTCAGTATTCGGTCCTTATGGCTTATGGCAATAAATATGTTTACCCATAAACTATCTTGCCCCATCTATACAATAATACCAACACACAAAAAATCTTTAAATACTTATATCCCCCTACTAATAAAAATATTTATACGACCGATTAGCAATTCAATGTTGCTATCTTTGTCTGACACGTTGGTCACTTGACAGACAAAGACAGCGACATGGAATGCTTGTCTAAATATTTTATTAACAGGGGGAGATGCTTAGATTATGATATTTCGCAATACTATAAGTTCATGTTTAATGTTGCTGTGTTGTTTACAATGAAATATTATGCACCAGACCTGTTTTTAACAACAGGAACGTCTTAGTACCTTTTATATTTTGTTTGTTTTATTAAATTATATTGTGTAACGCCATTTTTCAAACCAGGCAAACAAGTTTGCAATTTTTGTTTTTTGTGAATGGGTGTCTTCATACAAACCTATTTATGTTTAATTTATAAAACTCCAATGATCTTGTCTCATGCATATAACCTTGGACATATGAGCGCCAGTTCATACCGAGACTCGACCCGGCGCTGCATTTTTAAGATATCTATTAAAAATTAAACCTCTTTCACTACACAAGAATACATGTTTCATTGCAAGAGTTTGAATTTCATGTTGCACCGCACTGCGCAGCGTGACTCCGCTCTTGCAATGAAACGAGTAGAGATTGAAAATTGTAGAGCCGCGTCGCATCTCGTGAGCTGACCCTAATATTTACATTTACCACACAGTGCGTCGACATTTTTGCGGTTTAGTAATTATTTCAATGTTTATTGTTATCCACATTATTTCTGGTTAATATGTTTTCCGCGACTTCGTAAGCGAAAAATGAAACGACGTGGGAACCGTATTTTTTGCCACGTTATAAAGTAGCCTATGTCCTTAACCGTGGTCTAGTCTATATCTGTGCCAAATTTCAATAAAATCGAACCAATAGTTTCGGAGCCTATTCAATGCAAACAAAGAAACACAAACAAATCTTTCCTCTTTTTCGGGTTCCGTAGTAACTACAAGTTTTCCTCTGTCCGTCCGTCTGTCCTCCCTTGTTAACTTCAGTAATTATGAATAGAAATAGTCGTAATTTTGTATAGTTTTAGATTGCATAATATACACCGTATTTTTGACATCATAATATTATAATAATTATTATTTTATATTTTAGGGGTACCTTCGTCGTTAATAAAGCTAGGGGTCTGATTTTTTAGGATTCCGTACGCAAAGGGTAAAACGGGACCCTGTTACTTAGGCTGGGAATATATTATGATCCGGAATCCGGAAGGCTAGGGAAATTTTTGAGCATTGAAAATATACACACCGGCATATTTAGCGGAACATAAAATAAAGGTTTGATATCAGTATCATATAAGGTTGCTGGCTGGTTTATACGTCATTTAATTTAAAAAGAAATATTTTCAAATTAGGAAAACAACTGAACATCACATTTTATGCAATTGTTTTAATTTTATTCAAATACACCTTATCTGGAGCGAACTTCGAGTATTTCTTCCTTCTGAGTTTGATTTAAAATTCATTGAAATACTGTTTTTTGTTAGTTTTTTTTTAATCGCGTATCTTTTTGGAGTTGAGGACTGAATTATGCCTGACTTAGCCCCAACGGAGATTGCCAGGGCACTGGAAATGCGAAGAAATGGTCAAACCTACAGAGTGATATTCAGAGATCTTCGTCGACCAGTTTCAACGATCCATCGCAGTATCCAACGGTTCAGGGAGACCAGTACTTATGTGAGAAGAGCAGGACAAGGCAGAAAAAGACAACCAATGGAGTAAGGTATTGTTTAGTGATGAGTGCAGAATTCTCTTAAATCAAATTGACGGCAGGCAAAGAATATACAGACGCAAAGGAGAACGATACATTCAGCCAAATTTTGAAACTACAGTTGCATACGGTGGTGGATCAATAATGGTTTGGGCGGGCATTTGTTTGGGACATTTGACATTGATTGACGATTTGACGATTGACAAAGGGAGTCTGACTGCAGACCGCTATATCAGAGAAGTTTTAGAAGAAAATGTCGTACCGTTTGCCCCATATATCGGTGACGATTTTGTTTTTATGCAGGATAATGCTCGGCCGCATATCGCTCGGGTAACTCAAGCTTATCTTAATGATATGAATATCACTGTTATGGAGTGGCCGGCGAGATCACCGGAAATATACCCAATAGAGTACGTTTGGAACTTGCTGAAAAGAAAAGTTAAGTCCAGAATTCCAGCTCCTGCCAACGTGGGTGAACTGCGAATCGCCGTAGTTGAGGAATGGCGGAGACTATCCCAGGAGACCATCGATAACATCATTCTCAGTATGCCTAGACGGGTAGAAACTTTAATAAGAGCACGTGGAGGAAATACGCGATATTAATCACCATTTTTCTAATTTAATTAATTGTTATTTTAATATTCATTTTCACTTTTCCCGGTTACATGAAAGTTCAAAAATGTACCATTTTTCACAAATAGCCTTTACTCGCAAAATCTGTTCTTAATGTGATCTCATTTTAAGTAAAACAAATGAAACTTTAAATAACAAAAGAAGTGTAGTAAGTAGATTTTAAAATAAAACCATATTTTTTTAATCATGGACCTTTTTTTTGTGTTCCGCTAAATATGCCGGTATGTTTAGAACCCATACATTATCGCTATTTTATTTCATTTCGAAATTTTATGATTATTTTTCAGCCTAAACGTCTTGCCATAAACAGTAGATCATATATTTAAAAGATCGGTAATTGATTTTTTCAACCTTATTTAAAGAGGCATAAATTCCTTTGGAGAATAATGTGTACTGAAAATCACAGATAAAATAGCCTAAAAAAATGTTTACAGCTACGCAGAGAAAGTGGGTGCCAAACATTTCCACACCTCAGCCAAATTAAATCAAGGAGTCGAAGAGCTGTTTCTCCAGCTAACCCAAGAAATGGTGGAGAAGTCGGAGGAAAATACACAGACGGACAACACCAGAAACTCCAGAGTACTAGTGGTTGATGATGAACCACCCGCACATAGTTCCTGCTGCTTCTCCAATAGGAGCGCATAAGTTTTTTGATAAGGTGATCGCATAAGATAAGGCCTTCAGACCTTGTCTAGAAAGGGCGAATTCGCCGCGGTACGCGCGTGACTCGCGCGTCAACTTGACGCAGAAAGGCGCCCTTAATATCGTGACTCTTTCGTGTGGATACTACGCACGAATCGAGGTTTTGGCGTAGTTATTATTCGCCCTTTCTGGATAAGGTCTTAGGATCAGATGTGTTTTAGCGTAACCATTTTTATGCAGCTATAATATAGTGCATTTCTCATTCTCATTGTCATGGTTTTGACAGATTTTCATACAATTCTCATTCGATAACGTTACGTTAACGCCGCTGTCAAATGTTCCTGCTAGGCCCACAGTTGCCTGTTGCGCCATGGTGGTGATAATAAACATAAGGACGGCCCGCCTGCCTCCATATAGTATACACATACATTGTACAACTACTGATGTATCCTATTACGAGTTATGGCACTAATTCCACGCAAGATAATCTTTATTTTATAAAATCTTAGGAATTATATTCAATTTAATTGTTCAAAACTTTTGTTACCAAAACTTACCTGAGCTAATCGCAAAAGAATTATTTTGCGATTAGCTCAGGTAAGTGGGCGCTCATCCTTATGCGTTGCCAATAAGATTGAAACAAAAACCTTATCAAATTGTCTATATTAAGGATTGGGCATGCTTCTGTACTCTGGTACCAGCTAAGAGCTAGTCTAACGCCCAAATTCTCAAATTATGTGACAAACCTATGATTAAAGGAGCCCTTATCTTTAAGTTCACTGTCTATGCTTAGAGAGTGACAAGGACAGTATGGGACCTGCAGGCCAATCGCGCTATCGTTTATCGTTTCAATTCAGGTTCAACTCTGCTTTGGTTATTTATCAGTTTCGATTCGATTCCGGTGCGGCTGAACAAATTTCAGTATCGCACTATCCTTCCAATCAACTCAATTTTATTTTATTTTACAAGTCATCTTTACCTCATATTCTCAACAATTTAACACACCAAAATAAGAAACGTTTCAGAAGCGTGCGAGAAAAAGTAGCAGCGTATCAACTTTATGTTTTGACAGCGTTTGCGCGGTGCGGCTGCGCTCCAACTATATCTGCCAAAACGTTAGCGTGATACCGAATGATTAAAAAAGTCGGGTAACGATCACAGTTCGTTTACGATTCAACTGAAACAACTTAGCGCGATTGCCATGCTGAGAACCTCAAGTCACATTCGAGACGCGACGCGGCGCGCACTTTTTAAGATAGCGATTCAAAATTGAATATTATTGAATTGAACTACACAAAAAGTAACACTTTACATTGCAATCCGAACTCTTGCAATGAAACGTCCATTTTTTTGAGTAGTAAATAAGGTTCAATTTTGAAACGCTTACTTAAAAAGTGCGCGCCGCGTCGCATCTCGGTGTGAACTGACGCTACAGTGAGAATTGAATGTGAATGGAATTTATCATATTAAATTGGAATCTTAGATAGTGTGAATGTATATTTATATTATCATAGTCATAGATTTCTTGTTTATGTATGTTGTAAAGGCTGTCACACACAGGTGCAAATGCGAGTCCTCTTGTTATCTTTGTGATATGTATTTATGGATATAAATTGCTATGCGATATCTATAAATTGCGAAAGATATGTGTTATATTGGCTGCGAGTGAAAATTTGAATTATAAAACTGTTCAAATTATCATAGTATTAAAAATAATTATTTAATTTTAACAGAATTTATCCATTACAATTATTAAAGTTTCTAGTTTACACATTGAAATATTGAAGCTCGTAAGCGTTTTTAGTAAAAACATTTTCACAAATTCACGAAATATAGTTTTTAATTTGAATCGTCTAACGTACGGTTATACATGTTTCGACCAAACCATTCAAGGTATGTTTGACTACAAATAAAACAATAATTATACCTAAAGTATAAATGTTCTTATATTATAATATTAGCTATAAATTCTCTCACAGCCAAATTCTTAAAAGCTACTTAATGTTTCATCATAGGCTGTCATTTAGCAAAATGACAATCGACAGCGCATGTGATTTGGTGTATCTAACGGCCGAATACTGAAATGCTAATCAAAATAATTAAGAGCCCTCCTATTCACAAGCTGTCGCTGTCTCTGCTAGCCGAAACGACAAGGACAGCGTGTGACTTGAGCGTCACTTAATTTAACTATCGTTCCAGTATTCGGTCGTTAGAATGACAATGTGACTTGAGTGCCTCTTAACTTAAGTAATGATTGAGTAATCGGCATTTTTATCATAATTATAGTGTGGCGGACCAATGAGCGCCACGATCCTGAATCGCGCTATCGAAGTTTTCTGAGATCGGCACTTATATATACGGCAACTGAATTGCATACAAGTGGGCTTCTGACCGAGCATACCATCTCGCTCGGTCGGAGATCTCCCTTTGGGGCATCCACCACTCTTCCCTCATTGGTGACCCCGACGTGATATCTTCCCACAATAGAGGTTGTGGAATGCGGCCTAAGTTGACTGCGTGTCTGTGATAAGGATGTAGATACTTTAGTATGTAATATTATTGACGACCTCTGTGGCTCAGTGGTTGAGCGTGTTGGTGCTCAAGGCGGGGGTCGCGGGTTCGAATTCCGCTGATGAGTGATGGGACAAAAAGTTTTCCTCTGTTCCTGGGTTATAGATTGTATAAAATGGATTGGATGTATTAAATGTGTATATAATATAATAAAAATCTTAAATATGTGTATAATATAAAAGTATTGAATATATTTCCGTTGTCTGGTGCCCGTAACACAAGTTCTTCGAGAACTTCCCACTGGACCAGTTTGACGTGGTGTGAAGCGTTCCCAATTTCCTACGCCTATAATAGCCCGTTCAAATATTATCAAAATCAACATTTCAAATAAATTGTGCATTACAATGTATCATATAAAATATCTAAAAACTATCTTATGTACTAACTTAACATGTATCTGCCTGGACTAGTTTTTCAGGTTTCCCCCGTGTTTCAGGCGAGGCTAATAAATACAATAATAATATTCATTAAGTGAGCATACTATTTTATAATGTTACTAGCTTTTGACCCGCGGCTTCGCCCGCGTGGTATGTGTTCTTGGAGAAAAAACTTCTTCAGCAAATAACTCTACTCACTGCAATCTACTTCTGTATACAATATTCAAAATCTCTTTTAGGGTTTCGTACCCAATGGGTAAAAACGGGACCCTATCACCTCGACGCGACGTGCGAGACCGCTTGATGTGACTATTATAATTTTCGTGCTTTCATATAAATTTTACGATCCAACCGCTATGTCCCTGCATTTTAAATCTGTAATATCTTCGAAAATATTCATTTAAATTGCATGCTGTAATGGGCCATATTGTTCTATATTAAATGCGCAATGTATTTAAGGTACTTAATTGGATAAGGATTAGTGCTGTTTTGCTTAAAATCGCTTCGTAAATAAGCCATTAGATTAAAAAGTAAATAATAAAAAATGGTCAGTGTGGGCTGCTATCTCTAAGAGACATAATATACCATCTTGGACTTTTTTGTAGACCTTTTAAGGTATACGATACTGTAGTAGGTAGATTATTTTAATCTATCTCGTAGGGTTTTCAATGTAAGCACAAAAAATGTGTTTGTTTGCGACATTAGAAACCTTTAAAATGATCAGTATTTCTCTTCTATGTTATGCATGTTATATACATATAAATATTCCTCTTGAATCACTCTATATATTAAAAAACCCCGCATCAAAATCGGTTGCGTAGTTTTAAAGATCTAAGCATACATATGGAAAGACAGAAAAGCGACTTTGTTTTATACTATGTAGTGATTAAATTGAACTACTGAAACTTAATAAATAATATAAACTTACGAAAACAGAGTAATTCATTAAAACTAGCACAAATAACAATAATAGAAACATTTGAACACAGTTAAAATACTTATCACTAAGTTTTTATTTATTAATAATTAGTACCTAGTATTTATCCGGTTGCCGCTTTGCATAACCGCCTCCTTTTTTTAGAAGTCGGTTAATAAAAAGAATCGCAAACATATCTAACGAGAATTCAAACCCACCACATTCCGATTTTTCAAATAAAGCAAAAACTATACAAATGCATATTTGGTATGACATAATCGTCGAAATTATTGATAATACACTGGCGGACACATAAATTGCATCATAGTGCAAGATAACTTTCAATGAAATATAATGAGTGAAAGTGCAAACTATTTTGATTTATTTCAATGTTGATGCTAAGACTGATTCTTAATCTTATTAAAAAAATATTATCAATTCATGTGTGTATAGGTCAACTTTTCTCACTAAAAGAATCAAATTACTCCTTTTGCAGCCTTTTGGAATGAAACAGTGAATAGAACAAAAACGAATTTTATTATAAAAATTTTACAATACTAAGAAAAGAAAAAGATTTTTTATTTTTAATAAGGTGTATTGCGTTGATGCAGGATAATGCTCGTCCGAGCATTATCCTGCATCAGAATGAAGTTTTCCGCTAAAAGGTACCACATGAAGGTCCAATATCTCCGTTATATAGCGATGTGATGTTAAACCACGGTTACCACGGCCATGTGTCTGCGTCAATAAACACAAGTTCAGTTCGAGCATCCATCGATATGCCGCCCCAAACCATACAAGACCCGCTATCAAATGGAACCCTCTCCTCAATACAATTTAGAACATATCGCTCTCCTCATCTACGGTAGACTAGTTTCCGACCATCAGCACTGTACAAACAAGTCCTACACTCATCAGTGAATAATACGGAAGCTCTTCAGTCCAATTTAAGTAAACACGAGCAAATATTAGTCGAGCTTGCCTGTGAGCTGCAGACAATTTTGGTCCATTTGCGGGTCTGAAAGGTGTGATATCACGCTCTTTTAGCCTTCTTATTATGGTTCGTGCACTAACTGCTACGTCACGTACCTGCTGAAGCTAGTTTTTTAATGCTTATAGACGTTAAAGACCGATTTCGCAAGGAAGTTGTCACAATAAACCTATCGTCACGAGACGTTGTCACCCGAGTTCTGCCGGTTCCACGTCTTCTTTTGAATGAACCTGTCTCCATAAACCTGTAAACTCGGGAAACCGAAGACTGGTTTACATTTAAATCTACAGCAATTGCTCGTTGGTCTAGACCAACCTAAACCAACCGACCTTGCTGCACTTGAGCAACAATTTGTGCGGCTTTTTCAGACGATACGTCCATATTCGTGAGAGAAAAACCGAAAACGTGTTTAAAATGAAAACAGACTATCAATTAAACAATTAGTATCTATAATTCATCATGTAACTAAACTTAAAAAAATAACCATCAATCACAACATTAACGTAACAACGAGTTAATCTTTAGTAAATTGACAAGATTTCTTCTATAAAATATTTTCTTTCTTTTGTGACAGTACTATATTTAAATTTGATTTTGTTTTTGTATTTATAAACCAGCTTTTTCCAATACCAAAAAAAGTAAAAAAAATTGCATATTTCGTAATAAAATTTGATTGAACGTGTTCTTGCACTATGATGTAGTTTATGTGTCCGCCAGTGTATATTGTTCCACGATGAAAGAAAAAAGACATAGCTTAAAATTGACCAGTTTCTCAGGAATAAGAACTTGCTAGGTCGATTTTTTTTTGCCCAAAACTACCTGCATACTAATTTGTAGCCGTTTTCGAGAAACCGATTATATATATATATATATAAAATATTGTCTAGTTTTAAGTAAAAAATATGTATATATTTTTTTGTTTAAATTTATTAGGTACGAACTGTGTATAAACATAACATAATATATCATGCAATATATATATATAAATATATATATATATATATATATATATATATATATATATATACTATATATATATATAACTATAAAAATTTTGTAAATAATATATTTGATGGTAGTCATTTTGCGCCTGTGTGAACTAGGATTAAGTCATATATATGAGAAAGGCCAGAGCCTTTCTCATATGACATTTGTTAGCAGTCCATGGTTATTGTTAAAAGGGCCAGTACATAGCGGCCTTTTATAACAAGTATATGCTACAGTTTTGGAAACATTTTAATGTTACCTCGCAGCTTTTTACAACATTCACAATTTCTTTTTGAAATATTATGTGCGTTCAGAGTTATTTTACCTCTGACAGGACCTTTATGCTGCCGACGTAAAGATCATTTTCATAAAAACTCCGAGGTAGTTGCTCCCAACGGCAACGGACTGTAGCACACTGCAAAAACTAGACGACGACGCCATAATATATAAGGTTCGGTAAAATCAATTACGGATATTTTGGGCATATGATCTACTGCTTATGATGGTTAGGCTGAAAAATATTTAAAAATTTTGTTTTTTATACTAAATGAAATTACATTGCACTCTAGTCTAAGGCGCTTGGGTTATTAACCTCACAGAAGCAGGTGATTTAAAGTGGAAGCGAAGACTTTGCTTCGCCTTAATAATATCAATAGAATCAGCTGTGTGAGTTCAATGACCTTAACAGAGCCGTCAAGAGCGCAATGTAATTTTGTGTAGTATAATTTTTTTAGAAATTTTTAATTATTTTTCAGCCTCAGCGTCTTGACATCAATAGTAAAATGTACAAAATATCCGTAATTGATTTTAATCACCTTATATTTATAAGTCTAAATATTCAATTCTTGTCTAACTTAAATTATTCTATTGCGTCGCGGTGTGACACGGAAAATTCTTATCTAATGAATCAACACACACAACCTTATCTTGGTATTCCAAGATCAGAGTAGCCTAAGTTATTCCTTGTAACATCAGAAGTTACCTGCCAGTGAAAATCGAACCAACCATTTCAGAGATTAGCCGGAACAAACAGACAGACCGACAACCAAAAATTTAAACATTTGATATTTTACTGTAGGGTTTTTACTCTAGGATAATGCCCCAGGAGTATAGTTGCCCCGATTTTAATAACTCTAGTTTTGCGAATGAATTGTGTACTGTTACAATTATTTACCGTCGTAAGTATCTATGTAATTTCATGGGAAGGCAATTACATAGATACTTACAACAGAGAAAGTTTTCCAGGGATACTTGCCTCGTTTCGAGATAGGGCATCTATCCTTTACGGGATTTATATTAGGCTACTATCCCATACGTAGATGTCACAAAATTAAGAGGTTTGTTGAAATCGCTAATACTCCGAAAATATTCAAGAAAATGTTTTTTTACTTTTTATAAATTAGTCACTGAAAATCCGAAGTACCTGCTGGTTAAATAAATAAAGCATTTAACTTTATTGTATAATGAGATATGGAGTGATTTCAGAAAGTGGGGAAAATATCCTTGTTTTCCCCTAAGTACTTTCTGTATAAATATACTTTCTTATATATTTAGTGAAAAACTGTTTACCTAAAATTACAAACATGCACTTCAAAATTATTTATTTATCAATTAATAATAATAATAAATATATAATATATACTTACTATGTTACTACCAACACTATCACGGAAATAATCCATTATTTATAAGCAAAAATGTCTTACATTTGTTAATTCTAATAATTCCACTCAACTATATTTTTACATGCAATAACTAAATATCATTAAAATTAGGTCATTTCTTATTTATAATGATAACATGCTAAAACCTTATTTTGTTATGCGTCTTGTGATAATACAAGATCAGAGTAAGTTTTCAAATTAGTTAATTTAAATGTATCAATCTGTAAATATTGTATATACTTATATCAGAAAATGTCCCTATCAACAGTAAGTTTTTTTTTATTTCTTGATACTATTTTTACTTACTAAAAGCAAATATTATGTCGTATGTTAACTAGTGTTATGAAAATTTGTCTCGATCTTTCGCCTCGTTAATATTATAAAGCCCATAAGGCACTATTGCGCAGATCTGGGTTAAAGTTAACACTCGTTTAAATATCATTTTATCACTCTCGTTCTCCGTATTTATGAAAGAGATGGCATTATATTTTAACCCAGATCTGCGCAAGTTGGCCTAAGGTGTTAATTCTTATTGTTATTATTTACTCTAATGAGGATTGTTAATTGCAGGAGGCTTCTTTCACGAATCATTGTATTTTGTTACGACCTGGAGTAGCCTTAGTAGATGTTCTACTTGCAAATATTTACGTCTGTATCTTATCGACGTGTTTGATTTAGTCCCAACGTCGGTTAGCCCTCGTACCCACGAGAAATTTTTTGTGGTCGCGACAGAAAAAACTGCACTGTAAATAGAACTCTGCGCTAATACAATAGAGTTGAACACATAGCCTTAGTGTTAATCGTTTGACTTAATTATAATCGTTTGAGATAACGTGGTGTAATTGGTGAAATTGGTATTTATTTCGCAGCTCGTTCTTTCGGCTGACATTTTAGATTAAAATTCTCATTGCGCAATACATTCACATAAACACTAGGGGCATGTCGGGGCTAAGTGTATCTATTTTGAGTCCCTCGGGGCACTCGAGTTTAGACATATACTACAGCTACGTTTAACATATTGTAACCGTTTAACATTAAATTTTACACATATGGCGGTAATTTTTTCTTGTATGTAGAATTTCTCTGTCAAATGTTCGTAATAAGTCCGATATTATATCATTTAATTATTAGTACGTTATTATTGATAACACATACGAATGCAGTGCAGTTTATTTGTGATTTTCTATGTAACAGCGGAATAAATACTAAGGTACACAAACATATTATAATATGAACACATTGAAGGTAATAAATATTGTTAAGTTGCCTAACGGCCTGTCCACATGTCTACGTCGAGGTCGTCAACGTGAAACGTCGCGATGTCGCAGCGTCGCGTCATGTGCGTTTGTATTTTTTCACGGCACGTCAACGTCGCCGCAGAATCAACTAGAATTTTAAATGGCACGGCGATCCGGCGTCGTGACTCGTGACGCGCATTTTTACAACGACGCGAATTGTGTCAACGTCCCGCGCCGCGACACCGCACCGTTTTACGTTGACGACGCGATGTGGTGTCGTGGACAGGCCGTGAGTATTTATATAGAATAATATTTCTTATATTGTGTAAGCCAAAGTGCAGAAATGTGACCTAAAATATATATTGTATCAGTTTTGAACAAAATCATTTTGTTCATATAATTTCAAAATTCAATAATCTCGTTTCTCCCAAATTAATTGCTAATAGAAGTAAAGCATAATGCCAATATATCGTTAGTATACTTTACTATATTATACATGCATTGTCATTGTCAATGAGAAATGTTACGTGGAATAATCAATGCAAAATAATAAATATACATAGCGTTTACATGTATATATTTTTCATTCACATATTATATTGTAATGATAGGCTATTTCAAATAGATATTAAAATGTTGCTAAGGTCATATTTCTTCATTTTAAAACAAATAATAAATAACATTTACAAAGCCATAATAGACTAATAGCCCAGGAGGGCCAGACCTTCGTTATTTTATAAAAGCTGAAAGTTTTTCTGTGCATGTCCCCTATACAGGTAAGTAAGTATATAGGTAGTTTGGGTTGTGGTTTTGTTTTTTTTCTTTGTTAATTTGTTAATGTATAAAGCTCAATTTTTTTATATTTTTTAGGGATAACTTTAGAAATCTCGTCATCCATTGCCAGACACTTATGACAGTTGCTACCCCCTGCCAGACACCCCTAAACTTTAATAAATTGTAATTATATTTTTGTTATTACCTACCTATGGACCTATGAAAAAATGTTACCTCAATAGCCGGACAGTTTAAATGGTTTTTACATCTTGCTAGACACATTGAAAGTCCGCTGTAAGTGCGTGTAATCACAACCCAAACTATATAGTCCCTGGTCGTTCTTACATGTACAGAAAAACTTTCAGCTTTTATAAAATAACGAAGGTCTGGCCCTCGTGGGCTCTATAATGCCTGTTATTAATTATGAGGACATTAGAAGATCAAGTTTTATACAAACGAAGCATTGTAATACATTATATACGTGTAATACATTATATACGTGTAATACATTATATACGTGTAATACATTATATACGTGTAATACATTATATACGTGTAATACATTATATACGTGTAAAAATTCCTTTTATTTTCACCTTTCCAATTGATGTATTGTAAAAAATGTAAGCTTGGCGATAGTGAACTGCGAATATTTATTATCTATATTAAATAAATGTCTTTACTCATTCATAATACAGCTAGTTAATCACTACTGTGAAAAAGTTAATTTAATTGAAGTTTTGTCGCTGCTTACTTTATGTCGAGTGACGTGAGACAAAACATGCAAATAAGCTATCTAACACTTATGAGTAGATTGTGAAACGCCCTTAGTTGACATGTTAAGCAAGTATTATGCGCTTATCCTTGTCAGATATTCTCCTAGCGGTTTTAACCATCAAGTCCCGAAACATTTGTATGCTATATTAAAATATGCTATGCTTGTTACATTGTAAGTGCAGTTGTAAGTTTAGGATAAATAAAACAGCCAATGAGTTTGAACAATAATTATAATAAAGGTAATATATACCAACAACATAACATCTAGATAGCTAAACTAAACCAATCACACCTCAATAAACAGTATGCAATACGCATAGTTGAAACAAATGCAAAAAAGATTAAGCAGTTACTTCTTATATTTAACTATCATTTGCACGAACATTTTTTTTTTATTTAGGGCTCTTTTACACTTGGCGGCATCAGCGCCACTTGTTTACATTTAAGCACTCGTACCACTGTTACAGAGGAACGAAACTCCGCCAACCGCACAGCGACAACGGCAGTCGACGGCAAACGTCAACGCATGATTCGCTGCCGTCGACTGCCGTTGACCGCAGCCCGCGGGTGGCGTTGACAACCGCCAAAAGTCAGCGACGGGTCCAGTTGTGCTAGTGTGCTGAGTGCGAGTTTTTGTCACTATACGCCCGGCGCTACATCACGGCGAGTAGTGACAAAAACTAGCACTCAGCACACTGATGACGAAAAGCGTTTTATCTGTAAAACCTCTAATACGTTTTCGGCGTCTAAAACTGCCCTGGGGCAGGGCAGTCGATTAGCTACGGACACAGTAGAACGAAACCGATGATTCACGAAGCATTACATTCCCATCTTCTTATAAATATTTGACAATGTTATAATGCACTGATTTAGACATTGACGTTGATGTTCGGTTATTTCCGTACACATTTGGCTGCCCAGCCTCGGGGCAGTTTTAGATGCCGAAAACGCTATAAGTAGTGCGGCTGCCACTTAAATCTGAAGACAGCCTGGATCCTTCTACACATGACCACTTCTAGAAATGCGTTTTTCTACACAAGATTATAGATATTTTGACAGATTGTGAGGATCGATGGATGGGTGTTTGTTACTCTTTTACGCAAAAACTACTGAATGGATTTAGATAAAAATTTGGTACGGTAGTAGTTTAGGCTCTGGATTAACACATAGTCTACTTTTTATCCCGAAAAAGTACCGTGGGATATTATATTTACTCGGGCAGAGCTGCGGGAAAATCTAGTCTGTCATAATGTCGATTCTTCCGCAGAAGGCAACCATTTTTACATTGGTCATGTAATTTATTCACACTTTAACTGTCCAATCATATTTCCGTCCCCATCACCAAAATGTCCAATAACTATATTACATTTTAAGTTAATACGAGGTCACGTAATACATTTTAGATAAGGGAAACTTCGTCTACAGACTCCTAGGTAGCTATCAGTTTTTTTTTTTAATTATTTAAAAATTTATTCCGTTGATTTATTATTTACAGAATAATAACTACACTAGTACATTATATACGTCACCGTAAATTTGTAAAAACCGTTAGATTGTAGTAGTATAAACAGATTTTTACAATCTCGCTAGTATATAACGAGCGAGATTGTAAAAATGTCGAAAGATTATTTGCGATATATTATAATCTATAAAAAAAAGCCTTAAATTGTAAGCAGAATGTTCGGGTTCGCAATCTTCCCATATTTTACAATCTCGCTAGTTATTTATTTAACAATTTTACGGTGACATATATAATGCACGGACGTATCAAGCAAGGTCTTCAGTGCATTACGTGTAATGCATGGACAGTGAAAGTGTTAATGTAAACTAGCAAGTGTTTAAGCAATAGAAAAACTGTTCAGACACATCTTATTTGGGGGATGATTTTTTGTGTAAATTAAAAAATTGTTCACGTAAACAAGGCACCAGTAATATATTTATTACAGTGTAGTCTTAACATTTATTTTCTTATGTTATTTTTACTATAAAGTAATCATATCACCAAATCCACATATTTTTTCTACTTTGGTATTGTACTTTCTTTTACATAACTATGTCCACAAACAGCATCATACGATTGATTTCAATTAATCTTGATGCAAATCTTTACATTGGAGAATTGATTTTTTTGTCCTTCGTGTAATGTTTAAAAAGCCCAGCAGGTCTCAAAAGGCCACAATAAGTGAATCGTATTATGAAACATCATCTTTTGAAATTGAATAGATGATGTTTCATATTATTATTAGTATAAATATACTTGATTCCTATTTCCTTGGTAAGAATTTAAGTAAGTAAGAAGTAGGAACACACTATTGATGATAATATTATTTAAAAAATATACAACTGATGATATTTTTAATGCAACAAATAAAATATATCTATGATAAAATTTATGGCGGCTAGAAAAGCTTGGCAAAAGGAATCCTTTAGTAAATTTAGTCACCATCTTATTATATAAAAGCATTTTAAAACTTTTACCTATATCGAAATATGTTTTTTAAATATGTTTTTTAAATGCTACATACACTAGCAGTATAAATCACAATACATAATTGGCTGAAAAGGAACCTGGTTTGACTATGTTCTTAACGTCTTTCGGGAGCCGTCCCTTTTTTATACATCGTCTGTAATTTCCATAGAAAAACAATGTACAATGTTCATTTGGAGCAAAAGTGACACGATTGCGTATCTTTCTTGCCATTGTCAAAGAATAAATCTTTATATATATAATTCTACTGTACGTGCGTATATCACTGAACTCCTCCTAAACGGCTGGACCGATTTGAATGAATTTTATTGTATGCGTTTGGGTGGCGCCCTGGATGGTTTAGATTCACAAATGAGCCCGGCAGGACAACGTCTGTCGGGCCCGCTCGTATAATATATAATTATTAAAGTACCAATATGACATTGTGTCAATATTTTTCTAAACGAGTGTATTGAGTCATAAAGAAAAATTGTATAGCTTTACAATAAAAATAAAATATTGTATTTACTAAGTAAATGTATTAATTAAATGTGATTGTTAAAATTAATACATTTTGATGGCAGCAAGTAAAAAGGTAAACTATCCACTTTTATTCTTCAACATACATTAATATTAAGCCTTCGTGTATTGTTTCAAACCTAAAAACCAAGGAGGCAATTCACGTAGTTTGCTATTCAATTCGCAATTCAGTTCCAATGTCAGAGCATGCTATCGCTCTCGTGAATACTCAATTTGATGCTTGTGTGTATGCGACCGCTTTGCATAAGACTGAAGGCATACTGCGAATTGAACATTTTTTATAACGAGAATTATCCACCCGGATCATGACAGAAGTGAGTACATTGAATTTTATACATCATCAAATAATTGCTACAAAAATTAAAATGTTATAGTAAACATGGCAGAAAGTTTTGTACTTTCTACTATATAACATTTTTATTACTGGAGTAAAGTGCCGAAGTAGGACAGAGTTTACCTTATATAATTTTATTTTTCAACCGTAACGACAACTCTTGTAATATAATCATATCGTGATCAGTCAGTGCAATGTTACCTCGCAGTTTTGTTATGGTGAAATCATAAACTCTTGTATCACAGTTATTTTTGTGATTGGGAATAGATGTTTCTTTTGGTCACTTGTCCGATTCTGGATCCTTGTCTTTTTTGCTCTTCTGCGCTTTGGATTGCTTGGTTTGCTTTTCGATCTTTTCTTCTTTTTCCATCTTCTCTTCCGGTTTCTCCAGTGGCGGCAGATCGAGGAGGTATGGCATCATACTCCGACTCTTCTCTTCAGTTGACAACCATTCCATCTGTTAATGAATTAAAATATTTATAATACGCATTCTTACTACTTTAATCTGGTTCATACTCAGAATCAGAACTGATCCTCAATTCTTTTTGAATTTTGATTGTATTATAAGTGAAGCGACTTGTTGTCATAAACTGATTTTATGAAGTTTCAACCAATCAGAACGCGTTTCACGCTGGTTTAACGTTTACGAGAATACCGGTTTGGCAGTTTCAGCGTATCGGGACTTGGTTGTAATTGTATTATTGCAGATTTTATTGAGCAGAATTGTCCCTCTGGTATCACAGTTACTACAATACAGTAATATAATTTATTTCTAGAATTTTATACTATCAAAGATAGATAATATCATAGAAAATGGACGTCAGTGGCGAAGGCTAGTTCTCCTTCATAGACAAGCCCTAGCCTGTATAATAGGTAGGAATTTGGATGAGGGTCTTCAAAAGTTAAGTGCTAAGTGAAGCCGATAGGAATGGAGTCATAGGAACCCCACGCCACTGGTCGACATATTGTCATTTAATAACTAACTTTATAAAAACTATAACCCCGACTACGTAAATTATAAATCGGGCCATTATAGCGAATCTTTTGACACCTCATTCATTAAAATTGGATCAGTAGTTGAGGCGCTAGCGTGGAACAAACGTATATACATACATAGACTGCCAAAATAATTTCCCTTCCTTTTGGCATCGCCGTTGTCGGGTAAAAATGACCCTTACCTTCTGTCTATGATCCCTCACAGCGTCATCGCAGATCTCAATACACATCTGCTCGGTGAGTCTGCCATCGTCCGAGGCATAGGCAGCTGCTTGCCAGGCCACGCCCAATTTGGATAGGGCTCGGCCTGACATGCCAGCAGTTCGGTCCGCCAGGTTCTTGCAGAGCTCACCGTAGTCGAATTGATCAACACTGAGCCGCCTGGAATAAAGTGGTATAAGATAGAAGCTTTTGGAGTTTACTCCTTATGAAACGATTTTCATATACAGGGTGCTTGGTTATCCGAATGAATTATTAAACCCAACATTAGGCCACAATATTACATAAGTAATGGCAGTACGCATAACTAAAAGTGTTCGTGATTTACAGAAAAATAACATGATTAATATTTCCTGACGACTCCCACTTCGCATGGACACCCATCACGCTGCCGTACAACGCGTCGGCTTCAAGGTCACGCGCTTGTCGAGTTGTACGGGGGCGCGGTTATGAACAGAATTTAAGTATTTTTATAGGATAATCTGGTCAAAATTTAAAGTCACATGTTATTTTTGTTTTTTGGAGCAAGAATCGAAAACTGATTACGCTCCTTGGATATCTATTTTTTGTTAACCAAGCATTCTGTATAAGCCCGGGGTATGAAAATCTATGGGAGTAAAATCGAATTCACGATGTCATACGGTCACACGGTACGGTGTCGCACGATGTTAGCTGAAGTTTGTATTGTACACCAAATTTTACTTTTTAGTTCAGTCCAGTCGAGTCGTGCATCGGAGCTGACACACACTTTTTTTCCGATGGCGGGTCACAATCGGCGATAATTGTGAAAATTCATTATTTAGTCGGACTCGCGTATGAAGGGTTCAGTGCCGGCAAAAAAAATCACGTTTGTTGTATGTATGCCGCACTTAAATATTCAATTTATTCTGTTTTTAGTATTTGTTTTTATACCGGCATTAACAGAAATACATAATCTGCGAAAATTTTCACTGTCTAGCTATCACTCACAGTTCATAAAATACAGCTTGGTAACAGACAAACAGCCAGACAGACAACGCAGTCTTAGTAATAAAGTCCCGTTTTTACCCTTTGGGTACGGAACCCTAATAAACCCACAATTACCATATAATTATTATATACAGTAATAGTTGTAAAGAGGTACAGTACGACCACGATCATAATGGCTTTCGGAAATCGTCGATCTTCATACATCATCTGTCATTTCCATACAAAAACGACGAATGCCGAGGGCCACATTGTGTTAAATTAAGTAATAAAAATCCAACCAAGTTCCAGTGGTACTCGCGCACGAAGAATTCCGTACCATTATATATTCAACTATTACTTATTAGTAGTATTATCGAGCACTAGTATTAATTTGTGATAACTTTAACTGTCTAGCTATCACGGTTCACGAGATACAGCCTGGCGAAGTCTTAGTAAAAGGGTCCCGGTTTTTTCCTTTTAGGTACGGAACCCTAAACATTAAGTAAGTCGTATTTTCAATTGAAGCGATAATATTAGGGTCAGTTCACACCGCGACATGAGGCGACGTGACATTTGAACTCTCACAAAGAAACGTGTATCTTCTTGTGTACTGAATAATGTTCAATTTTGAATAGTTCATTTAAAATCGCAGCACTGTCGCGTATCGCTTCGGCGTGAATTGACATATTTGTTTTGTTTTTGTTCAGGTGAAATAATTGGACTACCTACCTCTTGCCTTCGCTAGCCGGCTGCAGCACAAACTTGTCAAAGTACAGACGTATCAGTCTTTCTCTCTCCTCGTATCCCGGCAAACCAAACTCGATCATTTTGTCCAAACGATCGTTTATGGCCGAGTCGAACTGCTGCGGCGTGTTTGAGGCTAGCACCAACATAATTCTGCTGCTTTGGTCTGATGTACGGTAGAGGAATGCATTGAGGGCCGCTCTAAGGTCTTCGCTTATGTGCTCCGATGAACGCTTGCGTAGGAACGCATCGGCCTCATCGATGAATAGGAGTACGCCTTGAAATAGAGATTGAATACGTGATACATTGAAGGTACTTTAATTATATACTACATTTATCCCGCGGCTCCGCCCGCGTTAATATAATATCGTGTATCCCACGGGAATACTATTTCCAGATAAAAAGTAGCCTATGTTTTAATCCGGAGCCTTAACTACTACCATACTAAATTTCATCGAAATCAGTTCAGTAGTTTCTGCGTGAAAGAGTAACAAACATCCATTTATCCATACATAAAATATATAAATGGGAAACTTTCACATTTATAATAGTAGTAGAATTCTTATGTTGATTTCTTATAACGCGCGATTTTTTCTTATTGAAAATTCAAATAACAGTTGTGATAAAGTATGTACTGTAACGCGAAATGTAATTTAAGTATTTAATCTATAATATACATATATACATACATAATTATCTATATTGTACATATTACATGTCTACTTTAAAGTTCTACAACTTTTACTAATATAACATAGTATGTGCAGATTTGATAGCTGTGAATTTGAACTTTACTTCTTCGAAAAGGCTGACTCATCACGGTTTCAGCATACCAGTGCAAAACTCACCTTTTCTGCTAGTGTTGGCCCAGTCGAACACTTTGTGTATGGCTGCTACTGCATCCTTACCCATCGGAGCAACGTCACCACCAGTCATTATAGCATACTCCATGCCAGAATGCTTCGCCAATTTCTATACAATATAAAATATTTGTAGCATAGCAGATTATAAAAACAGAATTTGATTTATCTTCAAACTTGCTTGCTTGCTCCCATTTTTCACGTACAAATAAATTTAATTAATTAATTAGGGTAAACGAACTCAAACAAAGTGACACAGGGCTTATACAGGCAATCCTTTCCGACCCAGCTTCGGAACAAGCTATTATGCCCTATAGAATTTTGCCAGTATCGAGGATAGTATAGTGTAAAATATATTATGTATAGGGTACATTGGGATGACATTTCTTTAGATACAAATCCCTAAATAAAAACAGATATAAAAAAGTGATACACAGACGCACAATAATCGCCACGATATCTCTTCTCTCACAGTCAAAAAAGAGTCAGAAACGACACACCACTCCAATAAGTTGAGCTTTGAGACATAGAATCTAAGGCCTCGCCATTGATTTTCGCGGCAATTCAACTCACCTTCGAGAACAACGTTTTGCCTGTACCAGGGGGACCGTACATGAGTAAATTCCTGTAGAAACCCCTATTGACTCTGGTATTCTTAGTCGCTATAGCAATGTCTCTCAAACGTCTTTCCAGAGTAGGCGCTAGGACCACCCCGGCTAAAGCATCAGATGGTTTTCTGAAAGCCGTGACTGCCTTAGACACCGTGAGTATGGGGTGCTTTACTGCCTCTAGTAGAGAGAATCTTGATGTTTCGTTCACGAGATTTGGTTTACCTACAAAATAAATGTCACATATATTTTGGTATATAAGAGAATGGAGATATGTGTTGAATTTTGAAAGTATTTTGAATAAAATGCATTGCATAATTGTGAACACTAAAAGGGATGTTATTATAAATTTAAAAAGAATTTTTTATTGGTATAGTTATGTCTTTATCGATATGAGGCAAGCTGCCACCCAAACAAAAACTAACTACAGTACACAATATAACGCAGTTACATAGAGAAATTGAATCTTTAAGGTATTAGGTCAACTGATCATATGTTTCAGTATGTAGACGCGTTATACCAATTATAGCCCTAAATATGAGAGACAGCTCTCTCGCCAAGGCCACATACCAATTCTAGCTTCAATGAAGCGAGCAGTCACGGACGTCGCTCCTTTAGCGGAGTACACTCCAAGTGCGAGTAAAGACAGTCCACCGACTGCAGCCAATGTTTTGTCCCAGTCCGTGACTAGGGCATTCAGGCCTGTGCCAATAACATTACCAGCTGTCCTGTTGAATGAAAATGTGGGATATGAAACTCAGTGCTATTTTATTTCTCGTGCCCAGCACACTTACAGCTTCATACCTACATAACTGATTTTAATTCAGATTTCATTTATACGGAGAATTTTAAGGAGAAAAATTGAGAGCTAAAATTATCATACATGATAAAAATTACAAAATTTAAGTAATAGTAGTAAGCGAGATGAAGATTCATAGTTGAGAACCATCTCGAACACGTCAACTTTCAAACAAAAAAGCTAGATCAATATTGGTTCATCCATTTGAACGTCAAACGTCAAACTAATAACACCTACTTTTGCATTAGGGGTTAAAAAGACACTCACTGTATACTCTCCAAAATAGTGGTCCTGTTCTCCGCAGCCTTGAGTCTGATCTGCTCCAGTGTGATATCCCTGTTCTCCCGGTCGGCTTTGGCCCGGGCCCTCGCTTCTGCCTCAATTGCCTTGAGCTTGTTCTTCTCACGCAGTTCCATTTCATGTTCTATCGTGGCCCGTCTGAGAGCCTCCTGCTTGGCTACACTCTCTTCTTGTCTGTAGGACAGTTAAAATTTTGAACCATGCATCACATGTTTCCTTACGCATGTTCAAGAAATGAGGGTTTGATATTTTTTCTCCCGCCAGGGGGCAGACCCAACGCACACAAAGCGTCATCTGGTGGCTAAGTGGTATCAAAAACGGTCAATAAGAATTTTCGATTCTTTTTCTGTCACCAGGTAGAGCTTAGTAGCCCAACGGTCCTTATCGTGTCAAAAAGCTGTCATATGTCACGAATTTCAAAACTCTCGTTCAATGTTAATTAATAAGTAAACTAAGTTTAACAGTCTGAAGTTTTTTATGTTACAATTTTCTGACCATAAGTAACACAGTAGTGTGGGGTTCCTATAACTCCATTCCTATCAGCTTCACTTACCTTTTGAAGACCCACATCATCCAAATCCCTACCTATTATACAGGCTAGGGCTTCCCTATGAAGGAGGACCAGCCTACACCTCTGCTAAACATTAGACTTTTCTGAATATAAATTGCAGAACTAACAATAACTTACTTCTTCAATATTTCATCCTGTGACCTCTGTTGCTGGACAAGCTGCTCCTCATACCTCTTTTTTGCCAACTGATCTTGATACTGTGCTCTCATTTGATGTTGTTTGGTTTCTTCCTGCATTATAAACCACTTAATAATAATATAGAAAATCACCCATAGATTTTAGGCACAGTAACCAAAGATTTTAAGAAAAAAAATGTAAAATAATTATAAAAGTACATTCTAGGCACATCACACCCATTCTATTAGACACTTTAGACTTTGTAACACTGTGTTAGATCAGTAATATGTATTACAAATGTATGGTGCAGTGGTTCCTAACCATTTCGGAAGTGTTACCCCTATGTCCTATTAGAGAAACTGATTTTGCCCCCAGTAAACCCCCAACCCCAAAAATTATTTCAAGCAAACCACAAAAGCATCATTCATCACATACAAAAATCACTATTTATTAAAAAAATGCACTTTTACAATACCATTTTGTTATTAACTGTTAGATTTTAGTGAAGTTTTTTAATATTAGGTTTAGTTCCACTCAACGCACATCTCATTTCATGCTCCACGTTCAGACGGTTTCTGGCCTTTGCTTATAATGTTACTAGAGTTGAGAAGTATCTACAAGTTTTACAAAACGGTACTAGCATTTTCAGATCTCTTTCAGCAAAGATAACCCGGGTATTCTGAAGCTGCTTTTCGCCAAAATGTACGGACTTCATAATTATCGCCGCGATTTAATGAACGCGAGAGTGCGCTATGCTGCGTACCACTGTTATTTTATTTTAAACTTATAATATATTTTTTTCCTCTATTCATCATTTTCAGGTACCACCATGAATGGCTGTTTTATCCCCGCGGGGGTAATTATCCCCAGGTTCGGAACCAATGTTATAGTGTATACTGGATGATTATTTATTCCATTTTAAGAGAAATTGGGTATAATAGGTGCTTACATAAAATACAGTACTTTGGCACACTGAGTTTACTTATTTTTCTTTTTTCTAACTTTGGTTTTAGAACATCGCACTACTAATTTAAAATCATTTTTCGCTAATTTATACATTTAAAAAAGTATTTCAAATTAAATTATAAAAATAATATAGAATCTCAATAGATGGTTTATTTATTTATTAAGTTTTTGTTACCTGCAGTGTTTTCCTTCTCTCCTCATGATCAATTCGTTTCTGCTCCACTTTAGATTGCTCAATGGCGGCCTCATATTCTTTGATCTTCACCATCTGCTCCTGCTGACGAGTGGCTTCTTGCAGCTTGCTGAGTTCCAATGCATCCTTTGCATGTCCTATAAGTTTTTTATTTCGTTATGACAAAGCGTGAGGTGCCTAGATAAGAATGTATATAATTATAGTATTTGTAAAAAATCAAAGCAATTAACCCTCAAAGAACAGTAATGAAAAAGTTAAAATACCCTGACTATGCAAGTTAGTACCCAGCCATTATTATGAATCTATTGACACTTCATTTAATAAAATTGGATAAGTAGTTTAGGCACTATGATGAAACATACAAACAATAAACATACATAAACTGGCAAAATCATTACTCGTCTTTTGACTTATGACCAACATAAATGGTTTATGGCTTTAGTGTGAATTATGCTTCTTCTTATTTTTTATTATTCTTAATATTATTTATAATTATTTATTATCTTACATATTATAGAAGGCATAATTTCACATATCAGATACTGCTACTTTTACTTATATTAATATTTGCGTGATATATTGTTACTCAACTGATGCCTTCTTTAAATCTAATTAATAAGCTCCCTAATTAATATCTAATATATTGTTATGTTCTAATTACTTATAAATATCATTTTCTGTACATATTCATTGTTCATGTGACATGTTCTTTGATTTTATTATGATATTTATTCAATAGAAGCCTTTTCTTGTTGTTTAAGCATAGCTGTGCAGATTATTATCATTATTATTATTGATTTTAGTTTAACTTTTATGTAGTCTAAGTTATGTAACATCATGATCAGATGCTTAGCATGTGCTTTATCTTAACTTTAATATGTTTTACACTAGTGAAAACTTGTTATTGGCATTTGCTTTTTAATACGTATTTTTATTGTTATATTTTATATGCTGTAAGTTTTGCAAATAAAATAAATGATCTTAAAACTGCATAGATTCACATCTTATTTGAGTGTAGTTTAATTAAAATAAATATTTAACTGATTAAGCATTTGTCAAGTAACAAGAATTCTAGCTAGTTATAGCCAAGTTTTACAACATTTGCAAGCATGTAGAAATAGACTGTGGTTGCGATAGAAACTTAGATAATATTGTAGCATATGAGTGAAGTAAGATTGAAATATGAACACCATCATTCTGATAAGAATGTACGCCGGTCCTTCGAATGAAACGAGTGTCCTAATAACATCACTTATTATTCGTGACTGAAAACATCTTCATCTTCAACACAGTGCAGTCCTGAAAAGGACTTTTGGAAATTCTAATAAGAATTCTTCATCAAGCAGTTTTCTCTTCGTAGTACTACACTGCACACACGTTTCTCACTATTTCACATGGCAACAGTCGGATTGGCGAGGAGCAGCAAGACGTCGTGATCCCGCGGAGGCTCGAACGAAATGGATACGGCGCGGCGCGTCTAGGCATAGTTATAACCGGGCGTCGCGCGCCGCATCCATTTCGTCCATCCGTCCATCTTACTTCGAGCGTATGCTACAATATATTTGTATACATTGATAATACCAATGCCAATTGTCTGTGAAACCTCAATAACACCAAATTATAATAGGTCAAAAGGTGAGAAACCATGTAATTCTACATACATCTTAGCAAGAATTAATGAAAACTTGTAATGAGAAAGGTGAAGGTGAAAAAAGCCATGCCCACAAATGGTAAAAAAAAACAGTAAAAGACGAGATATTTCATAGACAGATAGGACAGGATGTAACAATGAATACGATCATCATGATAAGATTTTAGGTTAGGATAGCATTATGCAATACTTTAAAACGTGATGTTATATCAATAATCATGAATACTTACTGGATCGTTCGAGCTCCTTAGCCGCAGCAGCAGCTCTCTCAAGCGCACTGGAATCGAATCTATACGCTTCCATAGCCTTTTTCTCTGCTTTTGTAAGGTTTACTGGCGGAGAAGCGGCATTTCCACCATCCATTGGTGGTTCATCAGCAGGCGGTTGAGTAGGCCGACTGTATCCAAATAACCAAGACATTTCTAATGAATGTTAATGTTTATTCATCAAACAATCATTAAAACGAGAAAAACACAATAACTTTAGGAATTTTATTTCACATCCAAGACAAACTTCAAAGGTCAGCCGGACGTCACCATAGATGTATTTTTTTTTGTATTTATATATGGCATCGGCTTATAACCATTTGCCAGTGTCAAGTTAAAAAGGCGGGAAATAGATCTTTTGTTTCAATTTTCAACACCGTATTCCTATATCGTCAAGTCTAAAGTCTATTCAAAGTCCAAATATATAGTCAGTACAGTCCATGAGTCATGTCAGTCGATTCAGTAAAGTGGTAGAAGCTTTACTGAAAGTTCCTAGGCAGTTTTGGCGGGAAACACAAAATAGCACGTTTTTAGAAGTGGTACCACTTTCCCACACTTGTGCACGTTAACGAATATTTAATGGTTAATATTCTACCAATATTACACATTAAGAACCGAGATAACATAAATTTATGATATTTTACAAATTCCACAACGTCACCCATTGAACTTTCGGCAAAACTCCGCCATAGATGATAAGTAGGTAGGTACTGGACGTTACTCACCCAAATCTCAGATTTCCAATACACAGACTAAAAATTGTAAACCATAGATAATAGCGATTGCACATAGGTGCACACCTTAGCACATAGGATACTGTATGGAGTTATTGCTGGAAAAATACCAGCATTGGTGATGAAAATCCAACATAGAAACTTGTAAGTTTCCATGCTAATAGATCATGCTAAAAACTCATTAGGAAAATTATTATTTTTAACCAAATCGAACAGTAACTTTTGAAGTAATTTGAAAAAAACCTATTGCGCGTAGATAGTTACGGAACCCTCCTTAGACATGTTGTGACATGCTCTTGGTTAGGTTATTTTAAATACATTTTAAATAAAGATTTTAAGAAGTTTTTCAATTTAACTTATTTAAATTTTTCTACAGCCTAAAGGACGTTACAGATGTCGAAGATAATATAATTTTTTATCGTAAATTGCCTGGACATTTATTTCATAATAAAGTACGTAATATGAAAGTGTGCAGTACGGCTAATAAGCCGTCTGTGATAGTTATGTGGCCTAACACAGTAGTTACATAATATGTAAGTCAGTATACACAGCTATATACAAATTTTTATTCACACAAATCAAAACATATAAAATATTTACATAACAACTAATAAATTATTTTACACTTTTATTAAAAATAGAATAAAATTATTAAAACACTAAATCGGAAAATCACAAATCACTAATCTACTCGGTCGGATTGCAAATCGTTTTCAGTACGAAATTCACTTCCGTGCGCTGAACCTGTATTGTCAACTGCCTTGTCGCGACATACGTTTATTACGCGATTTATTGAATTAAGATTTAATATTAAATTTTATGTAATACCTAATTACTATCCTTTAAGTTCTTCTTAAACTGTGTATGGTAATATATGCGCCATATTACTGTAAAAAATAAACTATAGTTAAAATTGCTTTAATGTGTTAAGTTATTTATTCAACCTAACACTCATACCACACCTCAACCACTTACAGTTCAAACAAACTGTATAGCGAGTGATATTTCATCTTAAAATAATTCAACATAAAATATTAAACTATCCTCGCTGTCTGTAATGCCCCTTAGAAATAATATAATAGCTCAGAAGGTTTGTCACACACTCGATAAAATAAAACACAGTGTCGCCAATAAATTTAAATTTAGAAGGGGTTGAAAAAATGGTAAAGTCTCCGCGCATGCTCGTCTTATTTTTCTAACTAATGTTATTTCTCATGATAAATAAGTTTAAAACTATTAGTAGTGTTCGTTTAAATGTGTTTCGTTTTTCATAATATAAAGTTATTTTATCTCACGCGAGTGTTCATTTTATTCATGAGTCCTGACTCCCGCGAAGTACGACACAGAAGCACTACCTATACAATAAATGGCGTCCCAACTGTGGGCACAATTCCCAAATCTTTCCAAAAAAGTTTCAGTGAATAATTATTTGTAAATAAACTCAAGTGTAAACTGTAAATAAAATTCCGAAAACTCGCGGAAGGCAGTCGCTCGATGCTTCATTCTCAAAATGTAAATAATATTATTTATAAAAGTTGTAAATATTGTAAATCGGACTGTGTAGATAATTGCAAAACATCCTTAGTGTATGATTGCCCTAATAAAATGTACAGTAAGGTCATACATTTTGTGAATCAAAAATTCACAGTCGGTGGCATAGTGGTGATAACGATTCTTATAATGTAAACAAACGTATTATTTATATTATCGTAGATCATAAACATTTGTTTTAAATTATAGTCCAAGAGCTCAATATCAACAAAATAGTTTAGAAAATAATTTTGTATCGGATGAGGTTTTAAAAGAAGATGTACCTCCAACGTTAACAATAATTTTCCTAATCCTGTTTTAGAGAATATTTATATTTTCTGTGCTAACAAAGCGGAGCAGGCGTGCGCCGGTGTCGATTTTAACCGAAAGATTTTGCGGCCGATATTTAATATCGAGATTTTAGGTTCGCGGGGAACCGCGTTGGTAGACACCGGGGCAAAGCACTGTATCGGAGGCTATACACTACTTATCCTTCTTCGCAGTAAGGAACATTCTATTTATCCGACGCGTAAAAGTATAAAATTGGCCGATGGAGTCGTTAGAGACTTAGACGTTTTTAGTACCGAATTAGACGTACGTCTGCAGGATTGGGTTATTCGTACTTCTTTTATTATACTTCCAGAAGCTCGTAATAATAAAACTTTACTAGGTATGGATTTACACTAGGGGCAGTCAGGGCTATTGCCAAGGGCGGCAAATTTTGTGGGGCGGCAAAATTTTGAAAGTAAAAAATATATTTTTTTTTATTATTTTTTTACAATTATCAAAATTGCACATTATAATAATTTTATTTTATTAATTAATTCTATTAATTAATCATTTTTTATTTCTTGTTTGAAACGAGTTAAAAACTACTTACGTTTTACAATGACTGCAAATAGTCTCAAAATATTGGCATTCTATGCATAGAATATGTACGTGTACGGCTACTTTGACGTTTAGATTGTGAAGATTTAATCGACCAATTTACAAAGTCAAAGTACAAAGTGTGTTTGCCTGACAAACAAATGTAATACAATCATAAGTCATAGTTAGTGCAAAATTTATTATTCTTACAAAGGTATATGATTGGCTTCGCTGGGCGCTCGATCAATGATTTGTCTATGGATTCTTGGAACAAAAACAAAAATTTTTTTATATTATTGAAGTACATAATATATAATAAAATTTATGCAATGAGCAAGCAATTAGTTATTCTATTAAAAAAATACGACATAAAAACTATAATTTTAAGTAAAATTTCTGTGATAGGGCGGCATTTTCTTCTTTGTCCAGGGCGGTACTAATTATAAATCCGGCCCTGTTTCTATCTCTAATAGTTTAGAATTGCTAGTGGGGGATCAACTTACAAACCACTATGGAGGCTGATTACTCTAAAATGGTCGACTTTGTAAAAATGTCATGTATAAAACCTTACTTTATTTTAAAATACCTATTTAATGATACCCAACAGGATGGGGTAAAATGAAAAAATAATTTTCATCCCCACTTCACATGTATGGAGTACCTACTACCCCTAATATATAAAATTATTATTATTTTATGATACTAAAATTGAGATCTATATATTACGATCTATAACTATACCAAATTTCATCCATTTATATTTATAATTACAGAAGCTCGAAGCGTGGACAGACGGACAGACAGACAGACGGACGGACGGACGGACAGAGCGAAACTATAAGGATTCCTTGGGTATTACGGAACCCTAATTATGTGCAAAAATAATGATTTTGGAAACACGAGTTTTCTCAAGCTGTCATATATGATATTGACATTTGTCTCGACACTCATGTGTTCGATTTTCAACTCTATTGTATTAGACCAGAGTTCTATTTTCGTTGCTCAGAATTTTCTACGGCCTTCCGGATTCCGGAGCATATACTCCCAGCCTTATTTGTTATTATTTAGACAAAATTATTATTACAAATGGAAAGTAACGTTGTCCTTTTGTTTATCAGAAGCTTCCGATCACTTTTTACACTAAAAAAACACAGCAATGCGGCATTTTTAGCTCCGGTTCGTTTCGCCTCACTAATTTGCCGAATACGTCAAAAACGCGCGGCAACTAGTTTTATTTATCTGGTATGACTGGCGGTCTATAAGTCGGTAATATCGGTAGATAAGTATTACTACTGAGAATAGCGGTCTCGTACCATCTTTAGCAGCGGGGAACGCCTGACAATGGCTACTCCGGTTGGATTAATGCTCTAAGCCTTTATAGAAATACTAAACACCCAGAAATGTAAATTAATTTGCGGTCATAGTCAATCGTAAATCATGATGAATTCATTTTTAGATGCAGGTATGCGTTATAATTAATTAATAATACTAATAATGAGGTAATTGCAGAGATGTACTTTTTATTAAATAAAATATAGAATATGGGTAGCAACAGCTAGCTATAAGACACAAACCTCAGTGCTACTTTTAACTCATCATGCCTGGCCCAACCTGTAAATCCAGCGTCGGTACTAATAGCCGTCATTATTATTAAAGTGTAAATGTTAGCTTACAAGTAGTATTGGATTAGTAGGTTGGACGGTGAGTTAAGTGCCGTACTCACGGTCGAGCCTGCAAATCCAGCACCGGTACTAAGTGCCATACTCACCGTCCAGTCTGCAAATCCAATACCGTGCCTTGCAGCGGACTAGTAGGAAAAATCATAAATTAATAATGATTGACACTATTGACGGCCATTAGTAGTGACTAAGGCTCTTAACTATAATAGCCGGGAGTTCACTATTGAACTCCCGGCTATTATAGTGACGTTAATGTTGTTTTGAATAACATACAAAACCCACAACGTCACACCTATGTGACGTTGTGGGTTTTGTATGTTATTCAAAAATTTGTGTTATTTCAGTTCTTAATGTGTAATATTGGTAGAATATTAACCATTAAATATTCTTTAACGTGCACAATTAGTGTGGGCAAGTGGTACAACTTCTAAAAATGTGCTATTTTGTAGTATCCGCCAAAACTCCCTAGGAACTTTCAGTAAAGCTTCTACCACTTTACTGAATCGACTGACATGACTCATAGACTGTACTGACTATTTATTTGGACTTTGACGATATAGGAATACAGTGTTGAAAATTGAAACAAAAGTTCTATTTCCCGCGTTTTTAACTTGACACTGGCAAATGGTTACAAGCCGATGCCATATATTAAACAAGAAGAAGTTTTTGTCTACAAGTTCGCGGCCTTGGATATGCAGGCTGGGATCGATCAAGAGTATGGCGCGAGATTCTGAAAAATATAGCAAATTCACCTACATGTCTACAACTTATTGCACTTGATAATTAATGATCTTGCTATATTACATTTTCTTAATTTCGTTTACTGTGTGACTGCGCGAATATGAATTGAGCTTATCTATCTCGATTTGTTTAACTACTAGAACAGTAGTATACTAAAATGCTGCCCGCGAGATCATACGCGCAAAAGCAATCCTGCAGAAACCAAACATTTTGCCGTGATAAAAAGTAGCCTATGTCCCTTCCCCATGGTCTACATAAAGTAGATATAAATCTCTGCCTCTCATCAAAATCGGTCCGGCAGTTTCGGAGCCTATTCGATGCAAACAAACAAATCTTAGTATAGATAAAGATAATCCAATAAAAACACATTGTTATTAAACGTATATTATAAATTTAGTTGCAGAAAGTATCAATAAATAATAATATATATTATAATTTATAAGTGTTGTAAACTCGCCTAAATTGTGGCAAGTAGGATTGTACAGTTTTCTAAACATTGATCAAATTATCTGTTATATAAAATAATTATTAGAGTCCTTAGTTATACCTAACTGAATATTTTAAGTAGCAGCTCATTTAAAATAAACAAGGACACACCAACAAAAATATATCATTTTTTTTTAATATAAAAACATATTTAAAGGAGTTATAATGCACCATAGGAGAGATAATGCACCACTTTGTAGGTCACATCATAAGATTTAACATGATCATGAAAGCAATGTTACAAGTACTGTTAACAAGTAATGTATCAGACAACAATAATATTTCACTGGAAGATATTGTACTTTTAATATTATCACAACAGATTCACAATATTAAAAAACATAGTTCTTAAAGTTTATAAATTATAAGGCTTATGATAGGAGATTATTGCTATGTTTATACACTACTAAAATTGTAAAGGACATAAAACATCCCAATATTGCTTGTTAAAGTAAATATTATAAAAATATGAGTATAAAATGCTGTTTTGTTAGGACGATAGAGGTAAAAGATATATAAAACTTATTTAAACTTATATTAAATATTAATAGTCATGAGGCTAAGGGCCTGTTTCACAATTTTCTAATAAGTTTAGGATAGCTTATTCGAAGGTTTGTTGCTGCTTACATTATATCAAGTGACAGAGACAAACATGCAAATAAGCTATCTGATACTTATCAGTAATTGTGCTACAGGCCCCTAGTGCAACATTAACCTATAGTGGAGAATGCTTGTACACTTAACTGCGAATATTATAATATGCATTCAGTAGTAAGATAATTGGAAAAAGTAACTATGTATATGGTAGGGTAGGACAGGGCTACTTAATGTTCACAGCATAATATCTCAAAGACTTTTATAGTTTCAAAAACATATTTAGTATTAAAATAATCCTTAGTTATCTGAATATTACTAATGAATATAATTAGGAACATTATTCAAATGAATAAATCGTAAATTTGCAAAATGTAATAAAAGGGAAATCACCACATCTTGGAATACAGTGGGGTAAGACCAGGTACCCTTTTTGACGTGATAACGTCTTATAATTCGATGGAGCCGGCTGCACGCACGAAAAAACATGACTCATGCATTACCGGCGTTACCTCGCTAAACCATGGATAATAGAATGGTACTCCTTACCTCTATTCTCCATGCGCTAAACATGACTCATGTGGCGTTACCTCGCTCTGTTCCATTTCTTATGACGTTGACACGTTCAACTATCGTCAGTAAACCGACTTTACAGACAACCGATTTTTTTAATTATATTTTAAGCCTATCAACTTAAAATCACTTTTTTCTCTTAATAATTTAAACAAACGACGTCGGCTTTTAAAAAACTCGTATGTATTAAAATTATCGGGAAGGTCGATCTTTAGATGCAAGATGTACTGGGTCTATTGGAAACACATGAAAAGCCAAGTACCCCATCTTACCCCCCACTTTATCTTGCCCCACCTTCCCCTGTATTAAAATTATCGCGAAGGTCGATCTTTAGATGCTAGATGTACTCGGTCTATTGGAAACACATGAAAAGCCTAGTACCCCGTTTTACCCCCCACTTTATCTTGCCCCACCTTCCCCTATTAGTATAGGCTGCCTACTAAATATTCTTTAGAAAAAATCCTTTTTAAAAGTCTTGCAAAAGTTTAGGCAAACATTCTTGGCAAATTAAGTTCTATATTGTGATTATTTAATTGTGATGAACATCTTTACTGGTATCAGTCTACTTAGTCAGAACTCTACTCTTAAAATAGAGATTGCAAAGTCAGATCATTTGTATAGGTACACTACGCAGCTAATGTCTTTCGGGAATCGTCGTTTTTTCATACATTGTCTGTCATTTTACCGAGAGACAATAAGATGGGCGTACTGTAAATATAAATTGTTATACTACCTATTCGCGTTAAGAATTGAATAATGCATTAATATTATGTCAAAATGTATTACTTTCTTCTTCTTTTGGCCTCCCCTGTAATAGGAGTTGCCAACGTCAGAGTGATGGAGCAGATGTTCAGTGAAAAGCTGATGGCATATATTCCTTTAACTGGTAAATGTGAACACAGCTTATACGTCATTTGTCGATTTTGACAATTCACTGCATACTTAACGCGAATAGACTACAATTTAGTCTAAAACTTATCGTCTATAGCGGCCGAGATATGTTCCACAGTTGGGACATTTGTGATGTACGTCCATACAGCTTTCAATGCAGCAGGGGATAAGGCAGCATCCACAGATACAACTGAAAATTAAAACAATTTTAGCTGTTGTTTTCTTAGGTCCTTCATATACTTCTATAATTAAACATGCTAACTATGAGTACAACTACTTTACTTATGTCCCTCAGTAATTATTACGTTTCTATGGCAGCAATTGATGATAGAAGAAGTTTCCACTTTCCCAAAAAACATAATAAATGTAAATGTACTGTATACATTAAAAGCTTATGTGCTGTTATACTTAATTCTTGATTGACTTGACGTTGGTGAAATTGGAAGTGATCGCCGTGTAGGTCACAAGGTAGGTAAGCAAAAAATCGAGTTTGACGACTTATATACAAAATTAATGAGTAACACATTTTTGATATTTTCTGAGGATAGAGCGAGTTTTAGCATATTTTGATTAGTTTTAGAGCACCCGAGCTCATATTCATGTCTTTCTCAATCTTTTATTTAAATAAGCAAACAGTACACATTATGCATTTTTACATGTGCCCTAACCTAACCTTTGCTCTCAATTCTGCAGCTTAATTACGTGTTAATTATCTTCCAAAGCAGAACTAGTACAATGATTCACAAATTACCTACTGGTCATAGTGAAGGACTGTTACGGCGCTTCAATGTGTAGAGAATTCTAGTATGGAAATTACTAGAATGTTCTCAAACATGCACTGTCCAATTCTCAACACGACTTGAAAGTACTAGATTGTTCTATGTGAAAAGATCTAGAAAGTTCTACATCACGAACTTTCTAGTACTCGTGTCATCGCTATATAATAAATAATAATAAAAAAAAAAACTCGACTGCAAAAAAGACAGATACCTAAACAATGCACTAAAAAGACCGAAACAAGATTGAGAAAACAGTATTACACTATAAGCTGAAAGCCTAAGTGAAATAATTGATGTTATGTTTGGTAGCTGGCGGGACACATTTGCAAATTATAAATCGTACAAAAATAAATGGTACGCGCCTCATTATATACATTTTATCATAGGCTACATTTTATCCCAAAAAAGTGCAGCTTTTTCGGGATAAAATGTAGCCTATGTTTTACTCCAGAGCCTAAACTACTACCATACCAAACTACATCAAAATTAGTTTAGTAGTTTCTGCGTGAAATAGTAACAAACATTCATCCATCCTCACAAACCTTAACATTTATAATAGTAGTAGAATTTATAATATTTTAGATATTTTATATTTGTAGGGTTTTCTAAGTAAAGCGCATTTTACAAGTTAGGCATCTATAACTCCTGAACTAACAAAGTTATATAAGCTGTTAAAGTTTTCTTTCAAAGTTCATAGCATGGACTACCATCATGATTTTTTGTGAGCCGTTTAGCTCTTAGGGCGTTTAGTTTAACAAAAAAATGAGCTTTAATGTTGAATTTCTCGCAAATGGAAACCAAAATAAAAAAATTGTCTCAGGAACCTCTCAATACTTTTAAAATTCCTATCTAATATACCCACACTATGGGGTAAACGTGAGAAAAATCATCCTCACTTTACATGTAGAGGAGGTACTCCAAAATTATATATTCCTTTTTCGTGATTTTATTTTAGCATATTGCCTATGTGGTAAATACATATATCTATTCAAGGCCTACGGATAGCAGACAGATATGACAAAACCATAAGGGTTCCGAGACGTGAACTAGGGAACCCTAAAAAGGTTGCATTTAACAATAACAATCATTTAATATCATGATGAACATATTTTAATATTTAATTATTAAATATATTGTCACTTTTCATTTAATTTTTACATACCAAAATAGGGCAATAATGGCACTTGATATGTAGGCAATGAGTCCTGGTTTCTTTTTCGTGACAGTGTTTATCTCAGCATGACAGCTTGGGCAGATCATGTGGGTCGGATGTGACCCAACTGGCACAACAGTTGTGACGATGGCAGGACCCGAGGCTGGAAAAGTTTTGGTTTACGTTACTTACTTTACTGGATTTCATAATAAATAGAGAAACACAGCGTAGATTAAATAAATGTTTTGGGACTTCATTTATACAATTATTTAAGAATTTTAATGTATGTATGTAATTTTTAATTAAGTAATATAAAAAGCATATATAAATGACCATGCCATTTCAAAGGAAGTTTCAAATATTATCTCAGCCTGTTTTGAAATCATCCACAACAATTTAGATAACATACACTGTGAGGAAACACATTTAGAATATAAAACAGCTTCCCACTCTAAAGGAACTGTTACAAGGGCAAATGTTAGTCATAGGCAAAAATAATTTGAAGGTCACTATTAATTTTTACATAATTTGAGTATGATTTAAACTTACTAGGTGGGTATTGTGGAGTGTAGGGGCTCGATGGGCCTACTCCCCCTACGGCTTGAGAGTAGCTAGGCGGGGCGGCTGGGGGAGGCTGCATACTTTGAACATTACTCCACATGTAAGGTGGGGGCTGGCCACCCTTTTCCATTTTTCTATAACAAATTCAGAGTATTACAAACGTTCTGTACGCACGTTTAGGTTCTTATGTTATGCAACATAATGCGCTTCTATTTTTGGGTGTGATTAAACATCGAAACAAGCAGAAATGTTAGTTTGCTCAAGTTATTAGTGCTGTTATCATAGTTTATGGTATCAACTTGGAAACAAATTTTCTATGCGAGTGATAAAATAAGCGTATTAAAATAAAATTGATTTGTTTACCTAGGAATTAGAAAATAAATATAGGTACATACACAGAATAAATAAAAATGTATCAACAGCGACAAAAATAATTCTTTGGCATTAGTTAATCAACCATAGACTAATTTACCTTTTTTATTTGTGACCACAGAACAATATTACTCCTACCGGAGTTTGTGACTCTACCACAGAGTGCTAGTTAGTAGCTACAGCCTACAAGCTACAGAATGCATTAAGCCAAACCATTTATTCTTAATCGAATGAAGAAAGTAACAATAATTATTATTAAATGCCTCATTAATTACAATGAGCGTTTTCCATTTACAAAATTAAATCATGTTCCATTTAGAAAATTAATCGACACAGTGTGAAACACAGAGGGGGATTTCTCTAAATGGAAAACACTCAATAAAATCGTTATTGGTTATATTTTGTGAATCATGTGATGATAAACGCTTTACTCACCGTCCAGCCTGCAAACCCAGCACCGGTACTAATGTCCGTGTACCGTCATTAGTGTCAATAATGTTATTAATTCTAAATTTTGGTCAACAAGTCCGCTTCAAGGCTGCGATATTGGATTTGCATGCTAGATGGTGAATATGGTGCATAATATTATGTGGTAATTAATAAAATTAAAAATAATGTTTCTTCACAGAGTGCAGTGCTTAGAGTTGTAGCCATAGAATATTTGTCAATTTTTATTTTGTAGATGACACTTGGAGTTTTGCCGGGAATTCAATGGGTGACGTTGTGGTTTTTTGTATTCTCTCAAAATGTGCACAAGTGTAGGAAAGTGGTACAACTTCATAAAACGTGCTATTTTGTGTCCCTCCAAAACTCCCTGGGAACTTTCAGTAAAACTTCTACCACCTTACTGAATCGACTGACTTGACTCATTGACTGCACTGACTATTTATTTGGACTTTGACTAGACTTTAGACTTGACGATTTAGGAATACGGTGTTGAAAGTGAAACGAAAATTCTATGACCCACCTTTTTAACTTGACACAGGAAAATAGTTTTAAGCGGAAACCATTTATTTAAATAAAAAAAAAGTTGACACTTGACAGTAGAGAGATGTCAATTTTTATTTTCTTGTCAATAGTTTGTCGAGAAATCTTAAAATAAACTTTTACTTTTAAAGCTATGAAATTTAATTTATAAGTTTAATAGTTTTTATGTGCCATATATCACAGGTAACGACAGTACTTTTACTTTCCTAATACTTTATTTAACCTCTAATACTGTTTCATACTATAATGTTACATTCACTATGAGGTAATACGTGATTCATTATGTCATATTTTTCCTCAGTTATAGTAAATTATGTCTTCACCACGCCCCAAATCCCCACGCACCCCTGTTTTACCAAAGAAAGAGGATAAAGAAGAATCCTTTTGGGATAAAATCGGAACCATAGGCAGAAAGAAACGTATAAAGGAAGGTGAGTAGTATTTAATGGAATGTTTTACTATGTGGGCTGACATAATTAGGCCATGAACTCATATGTCTTACAAATGCTACCACTACCAAATTTACCAAACCACCATTTCATCTTTGTTATTATGTTTCAACTAAAACGAAAAATGTTAAGTACTTCTTACTTTCTTTCCTTTTTCACAAATATTATATTAATGTTATTTAGTATGTATAATTATTATAATACCCGTAAAATTGCGTAGGTTTTTCGATCAATGTTATAATTATTACAATCTACTTGAGGGATACCTCACTACTAGCTATAAGGAAAATATAACTAATGTCTGCAATACAGTACCTTGAGCTATTTTCGAACAAATAAGTGCTACAAAAGTCAAGTCGTTTGTATTTATGTATGTGTATTTCTCTAGTTTTTGTGTTTGTGCATCAAGCAAAAAGTAACAACACATACACCACCAAGCAAGATAAGGATAACAAGAGACCATAGAGTAAAAATTTTGAAAAATTACATTTAAAAGGAGCTTTTTTACAGTTTATTTGAAACAATATAAATATTGTTATAACTATTCACCACATCTGCTTGTAATCCCTGGATTGATTGCATATATTAAAATAAAAATAAAACTTTACAAGTTTAAGAGTTTCTTTGTATTGATTTAGTTCAAGAAGTTCAAGCCGAGGGTAAATATGCCATTGACTCTCCTGGAAGTCCTACCGCACCAGAAATACCTCCTGAAGAATATAGTTTAAGTAAGTACCGAATTGATATTACAAAGTATTATATTTTTTATTTACATATATTATTTATTAGGCTTTTTTGCTACATACTAAAACTTTTTAAGCTCATATTAAATAACACCCTAATTATTTCTCGTCTTTTTCACTTGCTCTTTTTTACTTTTACTTTGACTTTTTTTTTTTTCACTTTTAATTAATACATTAGGTTATGTTTGCAACTTTATTTCTATGTAAAGTAGATATCACTACTTGCATATGCCACAGAGCTAGAGCTTTTCCTGCAGATCTAAAATGGCGAATTAAGTGAATGATATTATGACACATAATCTATTGAAATTCAATAGGAGATATTTCATAATACGATTCACTTAATGTCACCATTTTAGACCTGTTGATATTCCTTAAAATATGTCACAATAGGTAATCACTTATGTATTTTATATCTTTAGATGATAACGAAGAAAGGGCTATCATAGAGCCCAGATCGTTGGAAGATCCGCGTGTCAAAGAGCTCATTCAAGTTCTCATAGACTGGATAAACGATGAGCTTGCAACACAAAGGATTATCGTCAAAGACATAAGCGAAGACCTGTATGATGGACAAGTACTTCAGAAGCTGCTGGAGAAACTCACCGAGACCAAACTGGACGTGCCTGAAGTGACGCAGTCGGAGGAGGGACAGAGACAGAAATTGGATGTTGTCCTCAGGGCTGTTAATAGGGTTTGTAGACTATACATAAACCCATAGACGTATAATGTATATATTATAGATGAGGCATGTCGAGGTAAAAACTGTCCCCACTTAAATGGCCCCATTTTTGGAGTTTTTGGGGCCATTTTGACATTTAAGGTATGGCGAAATCAAAATGGCTGACATTTGAAGTATTGTGAAATTAAGATGGCATAACTTTTTCTTGTATGAAGATTTATTCTTTCAAATGGATGTCATAGCCCATCCTTAGTTTTTAAATCTTTGCATAAACCATATTTGTTATACAAAACCTGGAAGGCAACAAAAAGCTGGGATGTGATTAGTTGAATCTCGAATTAAGATTAATGACATTACAATTTAGTTTCATGAAATTTTCGCTATGTGGCATGAATTTTTTTATACTTTTGGTTAGGGGAAAGTACTTCCATATCTCAACAGGGACGCAGAGATCACTAACCACCATTCAATGTGATCCTACATACAGTATTTGTGGTTTTCCCCATTCACGCCTATACTACTATTATGGGAATGAGTGGGAGCCCCAGTGGGAAATCTCCGACCGAGCGAAGTGGTATGCCTGGTCAGGCCGAAACCCACTTGTATGTATTTCAGATGTCGTATGTATAGTGCCGATCTTAGAAATTTTCGTCTTTGATCGTGACGCCAATTGTGGCGGTCCGCCACACTATCATACACACAGCACACTTGCTAGTTTTTGATGTTTCTGACCTGACTTTTATAGAAAATTTTAACTATTCTCAATCCCATCTTATACGTTATAAATAACCGCGAGAGAATCGAGAAGGTCCAAAAAGAGCCCCCTACTTATCTATCAACTAACCATACTTACAAATAAGATGCATTGGTTTAAATAGTAATTTTCAATACAGGTGTTATACGGAACATCGAAGTCGGTGCAGAAGTGGAGCGTACATTCGGTGCACTCTAAGAATGTTGTGTCTATCCTCCATTTGCTGGTAGCGCTCGCTCGCCACTTCCGCGCGCCAATCCGTCTGCCCGAGAATGTCAGTGTCAATGTGGTCGTCGTGAAGAAGGATGCACCGAATCAACTGTCTCACAGGTACTTAAATAATTGGTGATGAATGAACTCAGTTGATAATGATGATGAAAGTACAAGTTTTTCGGAATGTTGTTTTGGAAGTTTATCTTGCCTGCTAAAATATATGGTAACTTTCTACTCTTTTAGCACTTTTTTTTGGTACAATCCTAAATTTGAAAGTTTATTTATAAGGGTCAATGTACACTAGAGCACAGACTCGAAACACACAGCGAACCGAAATTATATAAACGGTATATAGTTAAATTTACTCTTATTTCAACAAATTTATTTAATTAGTGTATAAAAAAAAACAGTGGCACACCGGGAGTGCCGACAGAAGTGAAGATCAGCCCCGCCCAGGTAGGGCGCCGCACTGGTGTCGGTAACAGTGTCGCAATTTCAATGTTTTTTTTTCCATATCATCATCAAACAATGTCCAACGCACCTAAACTAGTTTTCACTTTAAAAATATGTGTTCTGTTAAAAGACATTCATATTTGCAATGCATATTTGTTTGTATAATGCAGTCTTTTTTCTGCAGAACATACATTGAAGACATAACAACGACATACGATGACTTGGGCATGAAGTGTGAGAGAGATGCATTTGATGCGTTATTCGATCATGCTCCGGATAAGCTTCAGGTCGTCAAAAAAGTAAGTTTTTTTAATACATGTTTCTATGGAGTAGGACTGGCGAATGAGCAGATCGCCTATTGGTAAGTTGGTAAGCGACAAGCTCGAGAGTGTCTAGGTGTCCTTGAAATGTGCTGCTTTTTTAATATATCCTTAAATCTCCCGCGCTTATAGTGCGACTTGTGCTACACCAGCGGGGGAGTTATAGTACAATTTAAATAATGTATACAGTAGCGGGACTCAACCGTGTCCTTGAAATTTTTTACCTACGATTGAACGTGGCCGAGGCGTTGACACTTGACAGTGCGCAAGCGTCTCGGGCCGCGGCACATATATGAACTAACTAAAGCTCATTGGCTGTTCAATGCAGCGACAGGCCTTGGCGGCGCGCGTCACAATATACTTCTGCTATTTGAGGTTTCGTTAGCGGCCGTGTGAATAACGCGCATGTCTGCGTGCGCCGATTCGGGCGGTCTCGTATAAATATGGTCTACTGTACATTATTAATATTGTGGTTATAGTGTGTGTGTGTGTGGTATCTCACGTAGCTCCGAAACGGATAACACTGGTCTGCAAAAAATAACAATTTTCTCTCCTTTATGTTCATGAGAACAAAACGCTTGAGCGTGATAACGTCGTAGTAGGTGTGGGACCGGAATTTAACAATCAAATATTAGGTCATAATATATGAAATTGGCGTTTTGTAAAGAAGGAAGATAAAGTAGATTTTTTTAAAACATAATATATTTATTTAATCAAAGTATATACCATTGCTATTTATGCACTTTTGCCATCTCATAGGTAGTTCATTGATTCCTTTACTAAAAAAACCATTCGGACAGGAATCAATAAATCTTTGAAGGCGCTTTGTCCTATTGGAGTTGAATTTTTTCCCTTGCAAGAAGTTATTCAAGTTTAAAAAAAAATGGTAATCTGTTGGAGCAAGGTCCGGGGAGTACGGTGGATGTCTTAGGCATTCCAATTGAAGCTTCACTAATTTTGTAGCCGTCTGTTGTGCAGTGTGTGGTCTAGCGTTGTCCTGAAGCAGCAGTGGCCTAGAGCGAATGACCAACCTCAGCTGTTTAGCAGCTAGATTTTCCATCATGATTTGAAGTTGCTGGCAATAGACATCTCCGTAATCGTCTGGCCAGATTTAAGAAAGCTGTAGTGAACGACACCGGCACTAGTCCACCAAACGCTCACAAGTAACTTTTTTTGAGTCAATTTTCGCTTGGGACAGGCTTTGGCTGGTACGCCAGGGTTCAGCCATTGCGATAAGCGTTTCCAATTATCGTACAGGATCCACTTTTCATCACAGGTAATAGATTGGATGAATGGATTCGATTTAAAATCTCTTCATTATTGTGCCGGTTGAGTAATGTAACGCAGCAGTCGACGCGAGTTTGTCGGTTTGCTGCCCTCAACTCATGAGGTTGAACCCACCTTTCAAGCTTTTCACCTTCCCAATTTGCTTCAAGTGGATTAAAACAGTTTTATCACTAACACCGCAGCCTGCAGCCAACTCGGACGTGGTTTGCGACTTATCCGCTTCCACAACAGCCTTCAATTTTTTATTATCAACTTTGGTCTCCGGCCGTCCACGGGGCTTGTTCTGCAAATCGAAATTTCCAGAACGAAAACGTTGGAACCAAAAACGCACTGTTTTGCGACACCGCCGCCATACACATCATTAATCCTTCGAGCCGCTTCTGCAGCACTGGTGCCACGGTGGAACTCGTACTCGAAAATAATACGATATTTCAAGTTTTACATTTTGTAAACAGAGTGACGCAAAGAAAAAACGATTTTCAAATTGAATTACGATTTTCGAAACACAAATGCATGAGTAAATAGCGGTATAAATTTGAAATTGGAATTCCTAACCAAAGAAGATATATTATTTGAAATCAAAGTGGCCAGTACGACAAAACGCCAATTTCATATGTAAGGACCTAATAATATATACAACACATATATTTTAAAAATAAACATTTCTTTTCATTAGTTCCATCGATTTCCATACAAATTTATTTGCTCTCTTTATATAAAATACGTAGACTACACCTAAAATCCTAAACAAAAAAAAATATAATAAACACACCGGCCTATTTAGCGGAACACAAAAAAAAGGTCCATAATTAAAAAAATATGGTTTTATTTTAAAATCTACTTACTACACTTCATTTGTTATTTAAAGTTTCATTTGTTTTACTTAAAATGAGATCACATTAAGAACAGATTTTGCGAGTAAAGGATATTTGTGAAAAATGGTACATTTTTGAACTTTTCATGTAACCGGGAAAAGTGAAAATGAATATTAAAGTAACAATTAATTAAATTAGAAAAATGGTGATTAATATCGCGTATTTCCTCCACGTGCTCGTATTAAAGTTTCTACCCGTCTAGGCATACTGAGAATGATGTTATCGATGGTCTCCTGGGATAGTCTCCGCCATTCCTCAACTACGGCGATTCGCAGTTCACCTGCGTTGGCAGGAGCTGGAATTCTGGACTTAACTTTTCTTTTCAGCAAGTCCCAAACGTGCTCTATTGGGTTCATATCCGGTGATCTCGCCGGCCACTCCATAACAGCGATATTCATATCATTAAGATAAGCTTGAGTTACCCGAGCGGTATGCGGCCGAGCATTATCCTGCATGAAAACAAAATCGTCACCGATATATGGGGCAAACGGTACGACATTTTCTTCTAAAACTTCTCTGATATAGCGGTCTGCAGTTAGACTTCCTCTGTCAACCACTACCAAGTCTGTGCGAGCTCCAAAACAAATGCCCGCCCAAACCATTATTGATACACCACCGTATGCAACTGTAGTTTCAAAATTTGTCTGAATGTATCGTTCTCCTTTGCGTCTGTATATTCTTTGCCTGCCGTCAATTTGATTTAAGGGAATTCTGCACTCATCTCTAAACAATACCTTACTCCATTGGTCCGCGTTCCAAAGTCGATGTTCCTGAGCAAAAGTTAACCTGTTTCTACGATGATTTACCTCGAGCCTTGGAGCCTTGGCGGGCACAAATGAACCCAAACCAGCTTCTTCGAACCTTCTTCGTACCGTACGCTCACTTACGGTTACACCCCGCACTGCTTCTAACTCATGTCGGGCTTGGACGGCCGTCAAACGGGGGTTCCTATGTACACGAAGCCGAATGAAACGATCATCCCTACTCGAAGTGCGTCTTTTTCTGCCTTGTCCTGCTCTTCTCACATAAGTACCGGTCTCCCTGAACCGTTGGATACTGCGATGGATCGTTGAAACTGGTCGACAAAGATCTCTGAATATCACTCTGTAGGTTTGACCATTTCTTCGCATTTCGAGTGCCCTGGCAATCTCCGTTGGGGCTAAGTCAGGCATAATTCAGTCCTCAACTCCAAAAAGATACGCGATTAAAAAAAAAACTAACAAAAAACAGTATTTCAATGTAATTTTAAATCAAACTCAGAAGGAAGAAATACTCGAAGTTCGCTCCAGATAAGGTGTATTTGAATAAAATTAAAACAATTCCATAAAATGTGATGTTCAGTTGTTTTCTTAATTTGAAAATATTTCTTTTTAAATTAAATGACGTATAAACCAGCCAGCAACCTTATATGATACTGATATCAAACCTTTATTTTATGATCCGCTAAATATGCCGGTGTGTGTATGAACGGTGAAAAACTTCCAAAAATATTTAGAAATTAATAACCATTGAAATAAATATTTTAAACAATTGAAAGACAAGTTTTATTTAACTGTTGTAAAGTTACAGCGAATACTCAAGCGCATTAAGTACAACAATAAAAATGTGTTTTTAGACACTTTCCTTCTTTCTCTAACGACTCGCCAAATTTATTTTGTATCTATAGAGATTGTTTATGTTTTTAATGCATAAAACGAATTAAAATATGTATATTTAACGGTATGGGTATAATTAAAAAAACCCTTAGTGTGATTTTTTGGAAATAAAAATCATAATATCATAAAATCTAGATGTGATAAAAAAATTGGTCAACAGGAACAGATTATTAGAAAATTTACATAAGCATTAAAATCTTCATATTTAATATACAGGGTGACCTGAAATTCGATACATTCCTTTGAAAGACAGAAAGTAGACCTCATTTACTGTAATATTTTTCATGGCATAAAAATATTACTATATCCGAAGTTGATATTTACAAAGTTATTGAAATTTCAAAAAAATTTTCTTTATTTTCGACTTTTTGACTTTGACATGACGTATTTTTAAAAATGTTTGTCTTTTTAGTGATTTTTTTAATGTATTTTAACCGTCAATGAGAAATAATATTTTTAAGGAATAAATAGGGACAAACTAAGCGAGAATTTTTCATTATGAGACATGAAACAGAATTTTCTTTTAAGAAAAATGCACATTTTTCTTAAAAACAGGTGATTTTCTTTAAAAAGTTGTATGATACAATGCGTACAAATACCTTAAATAACTTTCTTACCTCATAAGCTTCCAAAAAAGGTACAAATATGTACATAAAAATATGAACATGTAATAAACAAAGACAAAACAATCATCAGGTAACGTTATCTCAAGAATTACTCTACCTGAGGCGACCTTTTTTTTCAATTGTTTCCTTTGTTCAAACTTCGGGATGTTTCGGCTACTGTCGTCGCGGCCCTTTGTCAATGAGTTACCGACAGGCTTAGAGAGCAAATTTAGTAGCTAATATTAGTTTTAAGTCAACTATTGCCGTGTACGGACGTATTGTTGCTTTAAACTACACCCTTACTTCTACTTGTGATTTTTTTGTATCGCGACGGCTGCTTTTGAGTACGATGAATACGCTGACATCTTGTTTTGTTACGGACTTTGTAATGGTAATGCTGCTGCTGCACGAAGAACATACGTTGAACGTTTTCCGAATCGACGAGTGCCAAACGTTAGAGTGTTTTCAACAACATTTCGACGAATTCGGGAAAGCGGCCGTGTTGATAGAAGACGTGGCGATTCAGGCAGACCTCGTTTGTATGCTCCAAAAGAAGAAGAAGAAATTTTAACACTTTTTCAAAATGATCCTTCTATTTCTACAAGAGCGGCAGCTAGAAGACTTGGATTGAGTCAATGGAAGGTGTGGTTTACAGTACACACAGCGCGTCTACATCCATTTCACTACACACCTGTCCAAGCGTTGGAAGAGGGAGACCCGGTTAAAAGAATGGAATTCTGCCGTTTTATGATAAATGCAGACATGGAGGATCGCAATTTCTTAGAATATTGTGGACGGATGAATCGAAATTTGACCGTGACGGGATAAACAATTTCCACAACACACATTACTGGGCACCAAAAGGAGAAAACCCCAGGATGAAAAAAGAAAGGGCCCATCAAACCAGATTCAGTCTAAATGTCTGGATGGGTATAATTAATAATAATTTAGTTGGACCACATTTTTTGCCTCAAAATTTAAATGGTGAAATGTACGAACATTTCCTAAGAGAGGAGATTACTGGTTTAATGGAAGATGTGCCAATAGCAACTCGTCGTAATATGATTTTCCAGCATGATGGTTGCCCGGCCCACTTCCGCCTCGGCGTACGTCAGTGGCTTGACCAAACTTACCCACATCGCTGGATAGGTCGAGGCGGGCCAATTCCTTGGCCAGCACGGTGTCCCGATTTGACCCCGTGTGATTTTTATCTTTGGGGTCATATGAAGGCTTTGGTGTATACTACACCCATAACTACTGTAGAGGAGCTCAGAAGCCGCATAAGAAATGCAGCAGAAGAAATCAAAACTAGTCTTACTACCAAAATAATCAAAACAGAGGTACGGAGAAGACTACGGGCCTGTATCAGAAACAGAGGTTCACATTTTGAACAAGACCTAAAGTAGAATATTTATTATTAAATTTAATTAAACATTGATGTTTTTTAAACACAATAAACGTAATTAAATTCATGTGTTTCCTTTTATTTTAACCTTGTCGCAAATAAATCGATTTAGACTTTCATTTTACTTCTAATATGTTTACTACAACGTCATATTTTTATGTAGACATGTGCACCTTTTTGGAAAGCTAATGATATAAGGAAGTTATTTAGAATATTTGTACGCATTGTATCATACATTTTTTTAAGAAAATCACCTGTTTTTAAGAAAAAATGTGAATTTTTCTTAAAAGAAAATTCTGTTTCATGTCTCATAATGAAAAATTCTCGCTTAGTTTGTCTCTATTTATTCCTTAAAAATAATATTTGACTCATTGACGGGTTAAAATACATAAAAAATCACTAAAAAGACAAACATTTTTAAAAATACGTCATGTCAAAGTCAAAAAGTCGAAAATAAAGAAAAAATTTTTGAAATTTCAATGACTTTGTAAATATCAACTTTCGGATAGGGGATGCCATGAAAAATATTACTGTAAATGAGGTCTACTTTCTGTCTTTCAAAGGAATGTATCGAATTTCAGGTCACCTGTATACATTTTAGAAGGAGGATTTGGTTTCAGACCAGTGTAATTTGGATATGATATCTCTGTTTCAGTCACTCATAACATTCGTCAACAAGCACCTCAGCAAAGTGAATCTCGAAGTGATGGACCTGGACAGTCAGTTCCACGATGGGGTATACTTGGTACTGCTCATGGGTCTTCTGAAAGGGTTCTTCGTGCCGCTATACGATTTCCATCTCACACCGCAGGACTTTGACCAGAAAGTCCACAATGTGTCTTTCGCTTTTGAGCTGATGCAGGACGTTGGACTCGCCAAGCCCAAAGCTAGGCCGGAGGGTGAGTAAATTTTTAGTCTAAACTATATTCGCGGTAAGATATTGAAGTGAGTCATCAGTGCAAATGTCAAAATTTACCGCCTAATAGTTACTTCAATTGGTGAATGTGATTTGTTGCTTATGCGTCATTGGTCACTTTTTATATTTGCACTGATGACTCACTGCAATCTTAAAATTAAATTCTAGGTCTATAACTACGCTTACGGTATAGTATTTTTGACGTGATAACGTTTTATAAATCGATGAACGCCGACGGCACTCACTAAAAATTGTTACGTTCCGTCCGATTGTCACGTTCCGCTTGCGCCTGACCCGAGCGTGCAAGCGAGAGCGCGGAACAAGCGATATAGAGGCACGATGGGCCTAAGCGTTCGGCTTGTGAAGGCGTTATCACGTAAAATTATAGTCCATAAATCGACTTAGCCAACAAACATTTTTTACTAGAAAAATAGACTACTAAATACTAAATATACGATATTTTTAACCCAATGAAAACATACTTTTAAATTTCAATAATGTCCGAATTCCCATACGCTTATTAAAGATGAGGTGGCACATTGCTAGAACAACAGATGACTTGAGATGCTTTTGCTATAAGGAGCGTTTGAGAATTTGGGCGTATTACTATCGAAACAAGTAACAATGATGTCCTTAGACATGTCCCGACTGTCCTGCTCTTGGTTAGGTTTTTTATGATAGTTTTATAAAAATAAAATTTCTTTTTACAGATATCGTGAATCTAGATCTTAAGTCTACACTACGAGTGCTCTACAACTTGTTCACAAAATATAAGAACATGGCCTAAGCCCAGATAGAACAGAGTACAATTCGTCTAATTATGTATTTTTAATAATTTGACTAAGTTATAGATATGTATTAACATATTGTATTATTAGATACTATATTTATTAACATTGATTTACATCGTGCCTTTTACGTATTTACATAATAAATTACTAATATACTATCTGTGAGTTTTATTTTGATACTCGTGGAAGGAACCACCAAAGGAACTCGTGCGAAACCGTACATTTTGCCGCGGTTTACCGCCTATGTCCTACTATATATCTGTGCAAATTTCATCCAAAATAGGTCCAGTATATTCGTAACCTATTCAATGCAAACAAACAAAACTGACCTCTTTCATCTTTGTAATATAGTGTAGAGATTATTAAAAGCAGTTAGTTTCTTACTGGTCAATGGTCTAATTGTTACGACAAGTACGAAAATACTAAGAGTTTATATTTACTCTAAGAGTAAATTACACCGAAACGAAACGCTACATGGCGCTGAATTTTAAGATAGTTTTTTATAATAAGATCTTGCCTATTTAATTATATTATATTTTAAAATTGATGAATAGAGTTCATAAATCTAAAAGAAAAATGTGTACAAGTTGACGCGACCAAGAATTATAAGCAATTAAAAATATTGCCCATCTTTTTCTCGCAAAACGGTTTGTTACGTCGTCACAAGCTGCTATCGCCATATACATTTTTGATGACAAATGTTTGGCGGGAGCAACTCGTGACGTCACAGGCCGATATATCGCTCTCTTTATTATTGAAAATTTAAATTTTTTGTATCTTCGTTATTTTTTAAGATATACGAAAATAGGTTCTGGATTGTTTATTAACATGTCTAGCAGACGAAAAAAATTTTGACGCAACATGCCTATTCATCAATTTCATTGTAAGAGTTCGAATGTCAGGTTGGACCGCGCTGCACAGCGCGAGTCCTGTGTATGACTGATGTCTATATGAAACGTGTATCCTATTGTGTAAAAAATGCAGTTCTGACTGATCCTTAGCAATATAAGATCAACTTATTATGAATACCCAATATATTATTATATTGTAGGCCTTTGCCCAGCAGTGAGACAGTTTAGGCTTATAATAATAATAATAATAATATATTATAATATTGATCCCCGTAATATTAGGTCTTTACCTATGAAATTGCCGTTTTGTATGAAATTTTTTTTTCTCATGTATTTTTTATTTGTATTAATCGAAGTAATCATCCATGCAATCAATGCATATTTGCCAACGCAGTGGCAGTTTATTGATGCTCTTCTTAAAGAAATCAGCTGGACGGGAGGCAACAAATTCTTCAAAGGCATTTTGTACTGCCTCTCGGGTATTGAATTTTTTCCCGCCAAGTTATCCAAATTGTCGAAAAAGTAGTAGTCTGTAGGCGCAAGGCGGATCTGGTGAGCAGGGCGGATGACGGAGAGCTTCCAACCCCAGTTCTTGCAACTTGGAGACCGTCTGCTGTGCAGTATGAGGTCGCGCGTTGTCGTGCAGGAGCAGCGGAGACGAGCGATTGACCAATGCTGGTTGGAGATGTGCCAGATTCTCCATCATTGTGTTCAGTTCTTCACAGTACACATCTGCAGTAATGCTCACCCCGTTTGGTAAGAAGCTGTGATGAATCACACCGGCACTAGACCACCAAACAGTGACCATCACTTTTCTAGGGGTAAGTTTTCGTTAAGGGCATTGTTTAGGTGCTGAACCAGGATCCAACCAATTTGCTGAGCGCTTGCGGTTATCAAACAGAATCCATTTTTTATCGAAGTAACAATGCGGTTCGAGATTCCTTCATTTGTGTGTCTGTTGAGCACTGCAAGGCACGTCTCGACGCGTACTTCGCGCTGGCGATGATTGAGTTCGTGGGGCACCCATTTGTGAAGCTTTTTTACCTTGCCAATTTGACGCAAATGGACCAATATTGTTTTAACGCTAACGTCGAAAGCTGCTGCTAATTCAGCCGTAGATTGTGTATCATCAGCTTCCACAATCGCCTTTAATTCGTCATTGTCGACCAAAGTCTTCGGACGACCGCGAGGTTCATTTTTCAGGCCGAAATTTCTAGAACGGAAGTGAGCAAACCAATAACAGGTGGTGCGTTGGATTGTAGTGTTAGCTCCGTAAACGTCGTTGATGTTGCGTGCCGCTTGTGCCGCGTTGCTGCCACGACGGTACTCATATTCCATAATTACTCGAAAAATATTTAATATGGATTCTTTCACACCACGTCAATCTGGTGCCATTGTTACGGGTAAGAGTAAATGAAACTAGGTGTTACCAACGTGACAAATATATTTAAAAAAGGGGACGTGGGCAGAGGCCGAACGATCTGGTTTAGCCTCTTGGTGTCTGTGGGAAGCGGAGGCGCTTTAACCAAGCGGGCACTTAGCTGGGTCCAGGAGTGTAGTCAGCACGTGGCGCGAGGGGCCCAACTTCCGGTAGCGTCTCTGTCTCTCTGTCGTTCAGGCCGGTATATTCGCCGCGACATAGATCGTCCAAGGGGCGGTGCAGACTGGGTCCGAAGCCAGTCAGTTCAGTCCGGAATATAACTAGCGGCACTCGGACATCCGGATGTGTGGAACTAGTAATACTTGCGAAACGATGCGTTGAACCCGGAGTATAGGTCCCTGGAAAATCCATACAAACATGTGGAATTGGAGTCCCACAGCCGCCATGATCTTAACACCAAACAATCAAAATCACGGGCTGTGTGACCATCACAAAATAAAGGGTAAGCAAAATAAAAGATGATGTAAAGAACAATTAAATACAAACATCCTAATATTATATCAATGCAAAAACGGAAAGATGAGATGAAGTAACAAAATTTTTGACAACTAATTTAGATTTACATGAAAAATAATGTGTCCTAATACAAGCGTGATTTACCGAATATAACTTCACAACACAGATATAAAAAACTCAACGTAAAAACGGGATTAAGAAATATGAACGACTACATCTCGAGTCTATTGAAAATTTTATTCTAAAAGAGATAGGTACCACCTACGTCTTTCGACAAAGTGCGTTATATACCCTTCTCCGACTTTTTTTTTAAACATTTGACAACTAAAAAACTAAAGCGTATAGAGAAAAAGTCCACAAATCAAAATAAAAAGATATTAGATTAATAATCAATATATTATGTAATATAATAATGCAATTCTACTGTATTTTAATTAGTATTCAAGTTTAATTTTTTTTTAAGATTTAAGACTGAAGTAAAATCGATCTATGACTCAAATATTAATTGCAAGGCTAACGCCGTTTTAGTGAGGACGTGCGCCGATAGATGGCGCTAAATCCTCTGAATGACTAAAATAATTAAGCATACAAATCATAGATGACGCGAGTAACGCTGAAATAATTGATTTTACGGAGAGGAAATGTAACGTTACACCGTGGTAATTAGAACTTCTCGAAAAACTTGTGTTACGGGTCCCAGACAACTGAAATATATTTAATGCTTTTATACTATACATATATTTAGGATTTTTGTTATATGATACACACAATATTTAATACACATCTATGACCCCGGAAAACAAACTTTTTGTACCCTGGCGGGATTCGAACCCCCGACGTGCAGCTTAGGGCCAGCGCAGGCAGAGGAGCGCAGCGGAGAGAATTTTTATAACGCACTCGATAATCAACTATAAAATTATTCAAATAAAGTACATACACAGGTTCAAGCAACCTGACAAAAATGCTCGCGCGTCCTCGAAGATACGCCCGATATAAAATAGAAAATGCCCGAGACTGCGCGAGGATTATTCCTCTCTGTCTGCGCTGACCCTTAAGCGCCAACGCGCTAACCACTGAGCCACAGAGATGGAAGCTAAGAAACTGCGAAGTGCGCGGTAAAATATTAAATAAAAGTTTGTACTTAGATAACAGGGTAAAATAAAAACAATCCTAAAACAGAGCTGTTTATTTATCTAAAATTACACATTACAGATTCAATTACAATACACTATATTAAAATAAACCAAGATACTGATAAAAATATTAAGTTTCAGAAAATTAACAAAAAGTAGAAATTTTCACATGCTATGTTATATACTTTACAAGGCATTTGGCAACGCACAATTCACCTACATAATTTCATTATTTTAAGTAGAAGCTTTGGAACTAAAATACATAATAAACAAAAAAAATAATTTGAAATAAATACATATTCTAAAACAAATTGAATATCATGTAACATTGATAATTAAGTTTATTTTTAAAATTCATAATAACTTCGCTATTGCACAGGTTAAAATATTGTTAAAATTGCACAGGTTAAAAGAATTTGAAGACCCAAATACACAAGTGGAAACTAATTTTTATACTTGCAAAAATATTTTATTTTTGGAAGTATATATTTTTTTAATTACTTATAAAAAAATTAGATTCAAAATACTAGTAATTATATCAATCTAAGTTCCTAAATGTTTTATTCTACTAAATAAATATTAAAATCATCATCATCTTAATAATAACACTTACTTTATTCTGAAAGTGGTAATGAATTACAGTAAAATATTTCAATAGCTGTAATTACAATGAAAAAGGACAAGAAAAAAAATATTTTTCACCCCCGACGTAGGACGTGTCGTCTGTCTGTTTATGGGTTTCTGTTCGTGGCAGCATTGCTCCCAAACGGATGAACCGATTTTGAGCTAGTTTTTTTGTTTGTTTGAAAGCTGACATGATCGCTAGTGTTCGTAGTTATAATTCATCAGTATCAGCTCGCCTACTGCTTGCCATGACAGGGGTTACTTTATCTACTATTCTATAAAGGGGGTAAACAACTCTCTACGTTGCTTTTGAAACATTTATTTTTCTTATTAATAAGAATATTTATGATTAATTCAATCAATAATCAATATTATGTATTCTGAAAATTTCATCACAGCAGGATCAGCTACATATTTTTAATTACAGCTGTTCAGGAATTCATGAATTAATTGTATGCAGTATAAAACGTTCAAAATGTAAATGTACAAATTCTATACACTATTATATACCAAAACGGTACTGACTCCTTATACACCACACGTCTACTTCGGCTCCGACTTTATACCCCTTATTCGATTAATATATATTATACAATTAATTCACTAATCAGTTGCCCAAGAAAAAATAGTCGACAAGAAAGTATTCGTAACGATATCGAATTAAAATTTGATGAAAAGCAAATACAGTGCCTATACAATTTTTATTCGATAACTTTACGAATACTTTATTGTCAATTGTTTCTGCTTGGGTTACTGTGTTCTTCTGTCAAGTGATGTTTTAAGGACTCAAAAACAGAAATATCCACGAGAAGTTTAGGTATTTTTATGAATGGTGGCATATTATGAATGGTGGAAATGAATTATAGGATCTGTCAATTAAAATGTGTGTATATGTAATTAGCATAAGACATTAACGAAGACAGTAATTAAAAAAAAAAAACCGGCCAAGTGCGAGTCGGATTCGCGCAATAAGAGTTCCGTACGATAATGTCAATGATTTTAATACAATAAATATGATTGTAAACACTGCCACATTTAATCTCAATTCCGTACTAACATTTTTGGTAATGTGTTACACACAAAAAATTATTAGTATGCATACAAACGTTAAGACTTTATTTTAAATTTCACCAAAAAAATTAATAACAATTTCTGGTTACAAAAAAAATATCTCCAGCGTTAATTCTCAATCATTTTTAAATTTCATTTAAATGAGATCAAAATAAGTTATCGAGGTTAAACATTATAAGGGTTATGTTGCACAATCTACTGATAAGTCTAAGATAGCTTATGTTTTATCTGTGTTGCTATGCAGAGACAATACTCCCGAATAAGCTAATCCGACTTTCCGAATATTAGAAGATTGAAAAACAGGCCCTTAATCTTCTCATTTTGAAATAATTACACTGTTTTAATGTGGCAACATTTTATGAGTATTATTACGCAATAAACTGACACAGTCAATTCACACCAAAACTGTCGTATGGAACGTGTATTTTATGTTACGCATCGCGTCGTGTGTCGTCACGGTGTGAACTGACCCTTACTCTTAGCCTATAAAGATACAATTGCTAATTAACTAAGTACATAAGTGAAATCTCGTACAAATTATCTGTGCTTTTTTAAATACTGAAGACAAAATCACTACACGTACATATAAATATTATAAAACTACAAAACTTATACAATATATTACTATAGCAATATATTAATGTACCTATTGCCTAATTTGCCACACCTTTATAAAAAATATAGAAATTCTAGTGTACACCATGTCATCAAAATAAAAAGAAAATATAGTTCAGGATCGGTGTGCGATAAACCATTTAGTTTTGATAGGAAGCAAGTAATACTGAACGCAAAGAAAGATCGTCGTGTGATTAAAAACTATGAAAGAATTTGACAATTAGGAAAAAAAAGCATAATGGACGGAAATCAGAAGAAGATTCCTTAATCCGTTTTTTTTTTAATTAAAATGACTTTTGCACCTTAATACAGTCGAAGTCATTAAGTTTGAAATAAAGATAATATATTATATTAATGAAACTGCCGATAATTTTAGTTAATAATTATGCAAATAATATTAATTTATAATAATAAATTACGTAATTCGGAACTAAATATATGTAAGTATATAAATAAACTCGACTTTTTCGGCGCTCCTTACCTACATAAATTATAGTACCTTATGTGTATTAAACTATTATATAAAAGTAATATTAATTAAATTAAATGGAATGTTAAAAAGCAATACTATATATTATGTTTTCATAATATTTTCATTTGTTTAATAAATCTTTATAATACTTATAAAATAATCGTGACGTTATAATACTAATAAAAATCGTTTATAAAAAATAACAATCATGTTTTGGCATTTGTTATTCGATAAGTGTATGAAACAATAGAATTCAACAGAAATATGCTACAGCTGAATGCTGATGTTTTCTTTGCTCATCGCTGTGATATTTCATTGAGAAAATTTTATAGGATAGACTAAAATCGTCGTTTTCAGAGCAGTCTATAGAACAGGTAAGCTTGCAGAAGCAGGAATCATTATTTTTACCCCTTATAAGTATTTGTGGAAAATTTAATTTAAAAAATACAAAGGGAATGTATAAACATACAGCGATATAAAACATAACAACTTCTCATGACAGTCATAAAAGTTGCTTCTCTAGAACAATTACTCGTACGCGACATAAGTCGAGATACCTCTCGCACGCATCTTGTGACGAAACATTCGCCGATCTGTGACCGGAAAATCAGCGCGTGGCGTACCATTAGGTACCTACATGTAATAGCTGCCCACACCAATATCGATGACGGTGGCCGGATTCATTGAAACCAGACCAGCAGGAGTTATCTTGTGGTGCTCATGTGCGTGCGCAATACACAAGAGTACTCTCTCTTGGTTTACTCTCGTCGCCCAGAGGGACGGGTGGCCGACACGATTGATACCTGTTGAGCGCAGAGTCTGCCCTTTATTGGTCCGAGATAGATGTATCGCGCAAGTTATGTCGACCTTTGTCGAATAGTGCTTCGAGGGCAGGTAGATATTTTGTGAGTATGTGTCAATTTCTAGTTCTAGAGCAAACCAATACAAGATTTAGTCTTCGCATTCATGGTTAGTTTGCGACTTTAACTGTATACCTATATGTACCTACCCATTAAATCGTACCGTTCGGCTAGGACTATATGATCCGAAATCGGAGGGCCGGGGGCGGGGCCCGGGAAAATTCAGAGCATTGAAAATAGAACTCTGTGCTAGTACCATAGAGCAGTAAATCGTAGTGCACCCCACACTTCGATTCGAGTCGAGCTGTCACATGTCATATGACAGTGACTTTTGAATCGACACTTGTGTGTTCGATATTCAGCTCTATTGTATCAGCGCAGAGTTCTATTCTCAAATTTTCCCCGGCCTACCGGATTCCAGACAATTTAGTCCCAGCCATGGGTTCATGTTGCCAGCCGGAATTAATTTTTTTACTATTATTTTTACGCTAGACATACATATTACTACATCGAGTTATTTATTAGATTAGAAACTCTACATTTAAAACAATAAAACGAAAACTTAAAACATCAAACTGTTATTCTAATCTCGATTTTATCAAAAAAATAAATACTACTTGAATTAAAGATTCTAATTTTACACTTGCTTACAGAAGCTGCCACATGAAATAAAATGCTACTGCAGACCAAAAGGTTACTCTTACGACTAAGCAGTATAAAAACTTCCATAACCTACATCATGTCATCGGAATGTTATTCGTCGCTAACATCCAGAATACATTTAATTGACTAAATAGTAATTTACTTCATTCTAATGTATTAAACGACATAATTTCAACATGCCTGTTACAAATACTACAAAATTCGTACTTAGGCCTCTAGGCACATAAATTGCTCAACCATCTTAGCTCGACGTGCGACTTAACGTATGTACCAGTCAGAAAAAATAGGGAACTTAATGTATTTGAAATTGTTTCCATAATTTATACACTGGCCTACAAAAGAAAGTACTACTCTTTTAAAATTACAATATTTTAAAAACTATAGAAGTTGGATATTTTAATTAAACATTACATTACATTTTATAGCTAATTTTATCAGCTTTCTACTAGGTTCCGAAACCTGATCAAATTTTCTTTACAATTCTATATTTAATCTTTTTTATTAAACTGCGACTTCTATAGCTGAAAAAACGATAAATTTTACAAGTGAAGTACTTTATTTTTCAAGGCAATATGTAAATAATATGCTCGAAGTGTAACACAATGATTTGCCAGATCTTGAAGTTATTGGTATGGTGTTCAAAATATGGATAAAAATGACAGAAAATTCCGACACAGACAGATAATACTAAACTAACTGTTTTCAGCAGAGTTTTAATCCTAATCATACAAACTATCAGATAAGTTAACTGTCACTTCAATTAAAAATTAAATAGCTATATGTAATAGAAATAAAAAACTAGATATATACACGACAATTATATCCAATCAATGAAGATATACACTGGCGGACACATAAACTGCATCATAGTGCAAGAACACATTGAATCAAATTTTATTACGAAATATGCGAACTTTTTACATTTATTGGTATTGGAAAATAAAGGCTGGTTTATAAACACAAAAACAATATGAAATTTAAATATGGTACTGTCACAAATAAAATAAATTATTCTATAGAAGAAATCTTGTCAATTTACTAAATATTAACTCGTTGTTACGTTAATGTTGTGATTGATGGTTTTTTTTTTTGTTTTTTTACATGTTGAATTATCGTTACTAATGGTTTAATTGCTAGTCTGTTTTCATTTTAAACACGTTTTTCTCTCACGAATATGGACGTATCGTCCGAAAAAGC
>JAYRCH010000702.1:0-26143 GCA_037179445.1 Phengaris alcon alcon
TATCTACAAACTAATGACACCATTAATACTTACATATTATTTCAATAATATCTAGAACCTTCTTTATCTACTAACTAATCACACCATTTACACTTACATCTAATTTCAATAATATTTATTGCCTTCTTTATCTACAAATCAATCACACCATTTAAGCTTACATCTAATTTCAATAATATTTAATACCTTCTTTATCTACTAACTTATCACACCATTTAAACTTACATCTAATTTCAATAATATTTAATACCTTCTTTATCTACAAATCAATCACACTATTTAAGTTTACATCTAATTTCAAAAATATCTAATACCTACTTTATCTACTAACTAATCACACCATTTACACTTACATCTAATTTCAATAATATTTAATACCTTCTTTATCTACAAATCAATCACACCATTCAAGCTTACATCTAATTTTTATAATATCTTATACCTTCTTTTTCTACTAACTTATTACACCATTGACACTTACATCTAATTTCATTAATATCTAATACCTTTTATCTCCTAAGTAATCACACCATTTAAGCTTACATCTAATTTCAATAATATCTAATACCTACTTTATCTACTAACTTATCACACCATTTAAACTTACATCTAATTTCAATAATATTTAATACCTTCTTTATCTACAAATCAATCACACTATTTAAGTTTACATCTAATTTCAAAAATATCTAATACCTACTTTATCTACTAACTAATCACACCATTTACACTTACAATTAATTTCAATAATATTTAATACCTTCTTTATCTACAAATCAATCACACCATTCAAGCTTACATCTAATTTTTATAATATCTTATACCTTCTTTTTCTACTAACTTATTACACCATTGACACTTACATCTAATTTCATTAATATCTAATACCTTTTATCTCCTAAGTAATCACACCATTTAAGCTTACATCTAATTTCAATAATATCTAATACCTAATTTATCTACAAACTAATGACACCATTAATACTTACATATTATTTCAATAATATCTAGAACCTTCTTTATCTACGAACTAATCACACCATTTACACTTACATCTAATTTCAATAATATTTAATGCCTTCTTTATCTACAAATCAATCACACCATTTAAGCTGTCATCTAATTTCAATAATATCTAATACCTAATTTATCTACAAATCAATCACACCATTCAAGCTGACATCTAATTTTTATAATATTTCATACCTTCTTTATCTACTAACTTATCACACCATTTACACTTACATCTAATTTCATTAATATCTAATACCTTTTTATCTCCTAACTAATCACACCATTTAAGCTTACATCTAATTTCAATAATATCTAATACCTACTTTATCTACTAACTTATCACACCGTTTACACTTACATCTAATTTCATTAATATCTATTACCTTTTTTATCTCCTAACTAATCACACCATTTAAGCTGACATCTAATTTCAATAATATCTAATACCTAATTTATCTACAAATCAATCACACCATTCAAGTCAACATCTAATTTTTATAATATCTTATACCTTCTTTATCTACTAACTTATTACACCATTGACACTTACATCTAATTTCATTAATATCTAATACCTTTTATCTCCTAAGTAATCACACCATTTAAGCTTACATCTAATTTCAATAATTTCTAATACCTACTTTATCTACTAACTTATCACACCATTTACACTTACATCTAATTTCATTAATATCTAATACCTTTTTTATCTCCTAACTAATCACACCATTCAAGCTTACATCTAATTTTTATAATATCTAATACCTTCTTTATCTACTAACTAATCACACCATTTACACTTACATCTAATTTCAATAATATTTAATACCTTCTTTATCTACTAACTTATCACACCATTTACACTTACATCTAATTTCATTAATATCTAATACCTTTTTATCTCCTAACTAATCACACCATTCAAGCTTACATCTAATTTTTATAATATCTAATACCTTCTCTATCTACTAACTAATCACACCATTTACACTTACATCTAATTTCAATAATATCTTATACCTTCTTTATCTACTAACTTATTACACCATTGACACTTACATCTAATTTCATTAATATCTAATACCTTTTATCTCCTAAGTAATCACACCATTTAAGCTTACATCTAATTTCAATAATATCTAATACCTACTTTATCTACTAACTTATCACACCATTAAACTTACATCTAATTTCAATAATATTTAATACCTTCTTTATCTACAAATCAATTACACTATTTAAGTTTACATCTAATTTCAAAAATATCTAATACCTACTTTATCTACTAACTAATCACACCATTACACTTACATCTAATTTCAATAATATTTAATACCTTCTTTATCTACAAATCAATCACACCATTTAAGCTTACATCTAATTTCAATAATATTTAATGCCTTCTTTATCTACAAATCAATCACACCATTTAAGCTTACATCTAATTTCAATAATATTTAATACCTTCTTTATCTACTAACTTATCACACCATTACACTTACATCTAATTTCATTAATATCTATTACATTTTTTATCTACTAACTAATTACACCATTTACACTTACATCTAATTTCAATAATATTTAATACCTTCTTTATCTACAAATCAATCACACCATTTAAGCTTACATCTAATTTCAATAATATTTAATACCTTCTTTATCTACTAACTTATCACACCATTTACACTTACATCTAATTTCATTCATATCTATTACATTTTTTATCTACTAACTAATTACACCATTACACTTACATCTAATTTCAATAATATTTAATACCTTCTTTATCTACAAATCAATCACACCATTCAAGCTTACATCTAATTTTTATAATATCTAATACCTTCTTTATCTACTAAATAATCACACCATTTACACTTACATCTAATTTCAATAATATTTCATACCTTCTTTATCTACTAACTTATCACACCATTTACACTTACATCTAATTTCATTAATATCTAATACCTTTTTATCTCCTAACTAATCACACCATTTAAGCTTACATCTAATTTCAATAATATCTAATACCTACTTTATCTACTAACTTATCACACCATTTACACTTACATCTAATTTCATTAATATCTATTACCTTTTTTATCTCCTAACTAATCACACCATTTAAGCTTACATCTAATTTCAATAATATCTAATACCTTCTTTATCTACTAACTAATCACACCATTTACACTTACATCTAATTTCAATAATATTTAATGCCTTCTTTATCTACAAATCAATCACACCATTTAAGCTTACATCTAATTTCAATAATATTTAATACCTTCTTTATCTACTAACTTATCACACCATTTAAACTTACATCTAATTTCAATAATATTTAATACCTTCTTTATCTACAAATCAATCACACTATTTAAGTTTACATCTAATTTCAAAAATATCTAATACCTACTTTATCTACTAACTAATCACACCATTTACACTTACATCTAATTTCAATAATATTTAATACCTTCTTTATCTACAAATCAATCACACCATTCAAGCTTACATCTAATTTTTATAATATCTTATACCTTCTTTTTCTACTAACTTATTACACCATTGACACTTACATCTAATTTCATTAATATCTAATACCTTTTATCTCCTAAGTAATCACACCATTTAAGCTTACATCTAATTTCAATAATATCTAATACCTACTTTATCTACTAACTTATCACACCATTTAAACTTACATCTAATTTCAATAATATTTAATACCTTCTTTATCTACAAATCAATCACACTATTTAAGCTTACATCTAATTTCAAAAATATCTAATACCTACTTTATCTACTAACTAATCACACCATTTACACTTACATTTAATTTCAATAATATTTAATACCTTCTTTATCTACAAATCAATCACACCATTCAAGCTTACATCTAATTTTTATAATATCTTATACCTTCTTTTTCTACTAACTTATTACACCATTGACACTTACATCTAATTTCATTAATATCTAATACCTTTTATCTCCTAAGTAATCACACCATTTAAGCTTACATCTAATTTCAATAATATCTAATACCTACTTTATCTACTATCTTATCACACCATTTACACTTACATCTAATTTCATTAATATCTCATACCTTTTTTATCTCCTAACTAATCACACCATTCAAGCTTATATCTAATTTTTATAATATCTAATACCTTCTTTATCTACTAACTAATCACACCATTTACACTTACATCTAATTTCAATAATATTTAATACCTTCTTTATCTACTAACTTATCACACCATTTACACTTACATCTAATTTCATTAATATCTAATACCTTTTTGTCTCCTAACTCATCACACCATTTAAGCTTACATCTAATTTCAATAATATCTAATACCTACTTTATCTACAAATCAGTAACACCATTTAAGCTTACATCTAATTTTTATAATATCTATTACCTTCCATATCTACTAACTAATCACACCATTTACACTTACATATAATTTCATTAATATCTAATACCTTTTTATCTCCTAACTAATCACACCATTCAAGCTTACATCTAATTTTTATAATATCTTATACCTTCTTTATCTACTAACTTATTACACCATTGACACTTACATCTAATTTCATTAATATCTAATACTTTTTATTTCTTAACTAATCACACCATTTAAGCTTAAGTCTAATTTTTATAATATCTAATAATTTCTTTATCTACAAACTAATGACACCATTAATACTTACATATTATTTCAATAATATCTAGAACCTTCTTTATCTACTAACTAATCACACCATTTACACTTACATCTAATTTCAATAATATTTAATGCCTTCTTTATCTACAAATCAATCACACCATTTAAGCTTACATCTAATTTCAATAATATTTAATACCTTCTTTATCTACTAACTTATCACACCATTTACACTTACATCTAATTTCATTAATATCTATTACATTTTTTATCTACTAACTAATTACACCATTTACACTTACATCTAATTTCAATAATATTTAATACCTTCTTTATCTACAAATCAATCACACCATTCAAGCTTACATCTAATTTTTATAATATCTAATACCTTCTTTATCTACTAACTAATCACACCATTTACACTTACATCTAATTTCAATAATATTTCATACATTCTTTATCTACAAATCAATCACACCATTTAAGCTTACATCTAATTTTTATAATATCTAATACCTTCTTTATCTACAAACTAATCACACCATTTATACTTACATATTATTTCAATAATATCTAGTAACTTCTTTATCTACTAACTAATCACACCATTTACACTTACATCTAATTTAAATTATATCTAATACCTCTTTAATTACCTAACTAATCACACCATTTAAGCTTACATCTAATTTCAATAATATCTAATACCTTCTTTATTTACAAACTAATCACACCATTTATACTTACATCTAATTTTTATAATATCTAATACCTTCTTTATCTACAAACTAATCACACCATTTATACTTACATCTAATTTTTATAATATCTAATACCTTCTTTATTTACAAACTAATCACACCATTTATACTTACATCTAATTTTTATAATATCTAATACCTTCTTTATCTACAAACTAATCACACCATTTATACTTACATCTAATTTTTATAATATCTAATACCTTCTTTATCTACAAACTAATCACACCATTTATACTTACATATTATTTCAATAATATCTAGTACCTTCTTTATCTACTAACTAATCACACCATTGACACTTACATCTAATTTCATTAATATCTAATACCTTTTATCTCCTAAGTAATCACACCATTCAAGCTTACATCTAATTTTTATAATATCTAATACCTTCTTTATCTGCTAACTAATCACACCATTTACACTTACATCTAATTTCAATAATATTTAATACCTTCTTTATCTACAAACCAATCACACCATTCAAGCTAACATCTAATTTTTATAATATCTTATACCTTCTTTATCTACTAACTTATTACACCATTGACACTTACATCTAATTTCATTAATATCTAATACCTTTTATCTCCTAAGTAATCACACCATTTAAGCTTACATCTAATTTCAATAATATCTAATACCTACTTTATCTACTAACTTATCACACCATTTACACTTACATCTAATTTCATTAATATCTAATACCTTTTTTATCTCCTAACTAATCACACCATTCAAGCTTACATCTAATTTTTATAATATCTAATACCTTCTTTATCTGCTAATTAATCACACCATTTACACTTACATCTAATTTCAATAATATTTAATACCTTCTTTATCTACTAACTTATCACACCATTTACACTTACATCTAATTTCATTAATATCTAATACCTTTTTTATCTCCTAACTAATCACACCATTCAAGCTTACATCTAATTTTTATAATATCTAATACCTTCTCTATCTACTAACTAATCACACCATTTACACTTACATCTAATTCCAATAATATCTTATACCTTCTTTATCTACTAACTTATTACACCATTGACACTTACATCTAATTTCATTAATATCTAATACCTTTTATCTCCTAAGTAATCACACCATTTAAGCTTACATCTAATTTCAATAATATCTAATACCTACTTTATCTACTAACTAATCACACCATTTACACTTACATCTAATTTCAATAATATTTAATACCTTCTTATCTACAAATCAATCACACCATTTAAGCTTACATCTAATTTCAATAATATTTAATACCTTCTTTATCTACTAACTTATCACACCATTTACACTTACATCTAATTTCATTAATATCTATTACATTTTTTATCTACTAACTAATTACACCATTTACACTTACATCTAATTTCAATAATATTTAATACCTTCTTTATCTACAAATCAATCACACCATTTAAGCTTACATCTAATTTCAATAATATTTAATACCTTCTTTATCTACTAACTTATCACACCATTTACACTTACATCTAATTTCATTAATATCTATTACATTTTTTATCTACTAACTAATTACACCATTTACACTTACATCTAATTTCAATAATATTTAATACCTTCTTTATCTACAAATCAATCACACCATTCAAGCTTACATCTAATTTTTATAATATCTAATACCTTCTTTATCTACTAAATAATCACACCATTTACACTTACATCTAATTTCAATAATATTTCATACCTTCTTTATCTACTAACTTATCACACCATTTACACTTACATCTAATTTCATTAATATCTAATACCTTTTTATCTCCTAACTAATCACACCATTTAAGCTTACATCTAATTTCAATAATATCTAATACCTACTTTATCTACTAACTTATCACACCATTTACACTTACATCTAATTTCATTAATATCTATTACCTTTTTTATCTCCTAACTAATCACACCATTTAAGCTGACATCTAATTTCAATAATATCTAATACCTAATTTATCTACAAATCAATCACACCATTCAAGCTTACATCTAATTTTTATAATATCTTATACCTTCTTTTTGTACTAACTTATTACACCATTGACACTTACATCTAATTTCATTAATATCTAATACCTTTTATCTCCTAAGTAATCACACCATTTAAGCTTACATCTAATTTCAATAATATCTAATACCTACTTTATCTACTAACTTATCACACCATTTACACTTACATCTAATTTCATTAATATCTCATACCTTTTTTATCTCCTAACTAATCACACCATTCAAGCTTACATCTAAATTTTATAATATCTAATACCTTCTTTATCTACTAACTAATCACACCATTTACACTTACATCTAATTTCAATAATATTTAATACCTTCTTTATCTCCTAACTCATCACACCATTTAAGCTTACATCTAATTTCAATAATATCTAATACCTACTTTATCTACAAATCAGTAACACCATTTAAGCTTACATCTAATTTTTATAATATCTATTACCTTCCATATCTACTAACTAATCACACCATTTACACTTACATCTAATTTCATTAATATCTAATACCTTTTTATCTCCTATACTAATCACACCATTCAAGCTTACATCTAATTTTTATAATATCTTATACCTTCTTTATCTACTAACTTATTACACCATTGACACTTACATCTAATTTTATTAATATCTAATACTTTTTATTTCTTAACTAATCACACCATTTAAGCTTACATCTAATTTTTATAATATCTAATACCTTCTTTATCTACAAACCACCATTAATACTTACATATTATTTCAATAATATCTAGAACCTTCTTTATCTACTAACTAATCACACCATTTACACTTACATCTAATTTCAATAATATTTATTGCCTTCTTTATCTACAAATCAATCACACCATTTAAGCTTACATCTAATTTCAATAATATTTAATACCTTCTTTATCTACTAACTTATCACACCATTTAAACTTACATCTAATTTCAATAATATTTAATACCTTCTTTATCTACAAATCAATCACACTATTTAAGTTTACATCTAATTTCAAAAATATCTAATACCTACTTTATCTACTAACTAATCACACCATTTACACTTACATCTAATTTCAATAATATTTAATACCTTCTTTATCTACAAATCAATCACACCATTCAAGCTTACATCTAATTTTTATAATATCTTATACCTTCTTTTTCTACTAACTTATTACACCATTGACACTTACATCTAATTTCATTAATATCTAATACCTTTTATCTCCTAAGTAATCACACCATTTAAGCTTACATCTAATTTCAATAATATCTAATACCTAATTTATCTACAAACTAATGACACCATTAATACTTACATATTATTTCAATAATATCTATAACCTTCTTTATCTACTAACTAATCACACCATTTACACTTACATCTAATTTCAATAATATTTAATGCCTTCTTTATCTACAAATCAATCACACCATTTAAGCTTACATCTAATTTTTATAATATCTAATACCTTCTTTATCTACAAACTAATGACACCATTAATACTTACATATTATTTCAATAATATCTAGAACCTTCTTTATCTACTAACTAATCACACCATTTACACTTACATCTAATTTCAATAATATTTAATGCCTTCTTTATCTACAAATCAATCACACCATTTAAGCTTACATCTAATTTTTATAATATCTAATACCTTTTATCTCCTAACTAATCACACCATTTAAGCTTACACCTAATTTCAATAATATCTAATACCTACTTTATCTACAAATCAGTAACACCATTTAAGCTTACATCTAATTTTTATAATATCTATTACCTTCCATATCTACTAACTAATCACACCATTTACACTTACATCTAATTTCATTAATATCTAATACCTTTTTATCTCCTAACTAATCACACCATTCAAGCTTACATCTAATTTTTATAATATCTTATACCTTCTTTATCTACTAACTTATTACACCATTGACACTTACATCTAATTTCATTAATATCTAATACCTTTTATTTCTTAACTAATCACACCATTTAAGCTTACATCTAATTTTTATAATATCTAATACCTTCTTTATCTACAAACTAATGACACCATTAATACTTACATATTATTTCAATAATATCTAGAACCTTCTTTATCTCCTAACTAATCACACCATTTAAGCTTACATCTAATTTCAATAATATCTAATACCTTCTTTATCTACTAACTAATCACACCATTTACACTTACATCTAATTTCAATAATATTTAATGCCTTCTTTATCTACAAATCAATCACACCATTTAAGCTTACATCTAATTTCAATAATATTTAATACCTTCTTTATCTACTAACTTATCACACCATTTAAACTTACATCTAATTTCAATAATATTTAATACCTTCTTTATCTACAAATCAATCACACTATTTAAGTTTACATCTAATTTCAAAAATATCTAATACCTACTTTATCTACTAACTAATCACACCATTTACACTTACATCTAATTTCAATAATATTTAATGCCTTCTTTATCTACAAATCAATCACACCATTTAAGCTTACATCTAATTTCAATAATATTTAATACCTTCTTTATCTACTAACTTATCACACCATTTACACTTACATCTAATTTCATTAATATCTATTACATTTTTTATCTACTAACTAATTACACCATTTACACTTACATCTAATTTCAATAATATTTAATACCTTCTTTATCTACAAATCAATCACACCATTTAAGCTTACATCTAATTTCAATAATATTTAATACCTTCTTTATCTACTAACTTATCACACCATTTACACTTACATCTAATTTCATTCATATCTATTACATTTTTTATCTACTAACTAATTACACCATTTACACTTACATCTAATTTCAATAATATTTAATACCTTCTTTATCTACAAATCAATCACACCATTCAAGCTTACATCTAATTTTTATAATATCTAATACCTTCTTTATCTACTAAATAATCACACCATTTACACTTACATCTAATTTCAATAATATTTCATACCTTCTTTATCTACTAACTTATCACACCATTTACACTTACATCTAATTTCATTAATATCTAATACCTTTTTATCTCCTAACTAATCACACCATTTAAGCTTACATCTAATTTCAATAATATCTAATACCTACTTTATCTACTAACTTATCACACCATTTACACTTACATCTAATTTCATTAATATCTATTACCTTTTTTATCTCCTAACTAATCACACCATTTAAGCTTACATCTAATTTCAATAATATCTAATACCTTCTTTATCTACTAACTAATCACACCATTTACACTTACATCTAATTTCAATAATATTTAATGCCTTCTTTATCTACAAATCAATCACACCATTTAAGCTTACATCTAATTTCAATAATATTTAATACCTTCTTTATCTACTAACTAATCACACCATTTACACTTACATCTAATTTCAATAATATTTAATGCCTTCTTTATCTACAAATCAATCACACCATTTAAGCTTACATCTAATTTCAATAATATTTAATACCTTCTTTATCTACTAACTTATCACACCATTTAAACTTACATCTAATTTCAATAATATTTAATACCTTCTTTATCTACAAATCAATCACACTATTTAAGTTTACATCTAATTTCAAAAATATCTAATACCTACTTTATCTACTAACTAATCACACCATTTACACTTACATCTAATTTCAATAATATTTAATACCTTCTTTATCTACAAATCAATCACACCATTCAAGCTTACATCTAATTTTTATAATATCTTATACCTTCTTTTTCTACTAACTTATTACACCATTGACACTTACATCTAATTTCATTAATATCTAATACCTTTTATCTCCTAAGTAATCACACCATTTAAGCTTACATCTAATTTCAATAATATCTAATACCTACTTTATCTACTAACTTATCACACCATTTAAACTTACATCTAATTTCAATAATATTTAATACCTTCTTTATCTACAAATCAATCACACTATTTAAGTTTACATCTAATTTCAAAAATATCTAATACCTACTTTATCTACTAACTAATCACACCATTTACACTTACATCTAATTTCAATAATATTTAATACCTTCTTTATCTACAAATCAATCACACCATTCAAGCTTACATCTAATTTTTATAATATCTTATACCTTCTTTTTCTACTAACTTATTACACCATTTACACTTACATCTAATTTCATTAATATTTAATACCTTCTTTATCTACAAATCAATCACACTATTTAAGTTTACATCTAATTTCAAAAATATTTAATACCTTCTTTATCTACAAATCAATCACACCATTTAAGCTTACATCTAATTTCAATAATATTTAATGCCTTCTTTATCTACAAATCAATCACACCATTTAAGCTTACATCTAATTTCAATAATATTTAATACCTTCTTTATCTACTAACTTATCACACCATTTACACTTACATCTAATTTCATTAATATCTATTACATTTTTTATCTACTAACTAATTACACCATTTACACTTACATCTAATTTCAATAATATTTAATACCTTCTTTATCTACAAATCAATCACACCATTTAAGCTTACATCTAATTTCAATAATATTTAATACCTTCTTTATCTACTAACTTATCACACCATTTACACTTACATCTAATTTCATTCATATCTATTACATTTTTTATCTACTAACTAATTACACCATTTACACTTACATCTAATTTCAATAATATTTAATACCTTCTTTATCTACAAATCAATCACACCATTCAAGCTTACATCTAATTTTTATAATATCTAATACCTTCTTTATCTACTAAATAATCACACCATTTACACTTACATCTAATTTCAATAATATTTCATACCTTCTTTATCTACTAACTTATCACACCATTTACACTTACATCTAATTTCATTAATATCTAATACCTTTTTATCTCCTAACTAATCACACCATTTAAGCTTACATCTAATTTCAATAATATCTAATACCTACTTTATCTACTAACTTATCACACCATTTACACTTACATCTAATTTCATTAATATCTATTACCTTTTTTATCTCCTAACTAATCACACCATTTAAGCTTACATCTAATTTCAATAATATCTAATACCTTCTTTATCTACTAACTAATCACACCATTTACACTTACATCTAATTTCAATAATATTTAATGCCTTCTTTATCTACAAATCAATCACACCATTTAAGCTTACATCTAATTTCAATAATATTTAATACCTTCTTTATCTACTAACTTATCACACCATTTAAACTTACATCTAATTTCAATAATATTTAATACCTTCTTTATCTACAAATCAATCACACTATTTAAGTTTACATCTAATTTCAAAAATATCTAATACCTACTTTATCTACTAACTAATCACACCATTTACACTTACATCTAATTTCAATAATATTTAATACCTTCTTTATCTACAAATCAATCACACCATTCAAGCTTACATCTAATTTTTATAATATCTTATACCTTCTTTTTCTACTAACTTATTACACCATTGACACTTACATCTAATTTCATTAATATCTAATACCTTTTATCTCCTAAGTAATCACACCATTTAAGCTTACATCTAATTTCAATAATATCTAATACCTACTTTATCTACTAACTTATCACACCATTTAAACTTACATCTAATTTCAATAATATTTAATACCTTCTTTATCTACAAATCAATCACACTATTTAAGCTTACATCTAATTTCAAAAATATCTAATACCTACTTTATCTACTAACTAATCACACCATTTACACTTACATTTAATTTCAATAATATTTAATACCTTCTTTATCTACAAATCAATCACACCATTCAAGCTTACATCTAATTTTTATAATATCTTATACCTTCTTTTTCTACTAACTTATTACACCATTGACACTTACATCTAATTTCATTAATATCTAATACCTTTTATCTCCTAAGTAATCACACCATTTAAGCTTACATCTAATTTCAATAATATCTAATACCTACTTTATCTACTATCTTATCACACCATTTACACTTACATCTAATTTCATTAATATCTCATACCTTTTTTATCTCCTAACTAATCACACCATTCAAGCTTATATCTAATTTTTATAATATCTAATACCTTCTTTATCTACTAACTAATCACACCATTTACACTTACATCTAATTTCAATAATATTTAATACCTTCTTTATCTACTAACTTATCACACCATTTACACTTACATCTAATTTCATTAATATCTAATACCTTTTTGTCTCCTAACTCATCACACCATTTAAGCTTACATCTAATTTCAATAATATCTAATACCTACTTTATCTACAAATCAGTAACACCATTTAAGCTTACATCTAATTTTTATAATATCTATTACCTTCCATATCTACTAACTAATCACACCATTTACACTTACATATAATTTCATTAATATCTAATACCTTTTTATCTCCTAACTAATCACACCATTCAAGCTTACATCTAATTTTTATAATATCTTATACCTTCTTTATCTACTAACTTATTACACCATTGACACTTACATCTAATTTCATTAATATCTAATACTTTTTATTTCTTAACTAATCACACCATTTAAGCTTAAGTCTAATTTTTATAATATCTAATAATTTCTTTATCTACAAACTAATGACACCATTAATACTTACATATTATTTCAATAATATCTAGAACCTTCTTTATCTACTAACTAATCACACCATTTACACTTACATCTAATTTCAATAATATTTAATGCCTTCTTTATCTACAAATCAATCACACCATTTAAGCTTACATCTAATTTCAATAATATTTAATACCTTCTTTATCTACTAACTTATCACACCATTTACACTTACATCTAATTTCATTAATATCTATTACATTTTTTATCTACTAACTAATTACACCATTTACACTTACATCTAATTTCAATAATATTTAATACCTTCTTTATCTACAAATCAATCACACCATTCAAGCTTACATCTAATTTTTATAATATCTAATACCTTCTTTATCTACTAACTAATCACACCATTTACACTTACATCTAATTTCAATAATATTTCATACATTCTTTATCTACAAATCAATCACACCATTTAAGCTTACATCTAATTTTTATAATATCTAATACCTTCTTTATCTACAAACTAATCACACCATTTATACTTACATATTATTTCAATAATATCTAGTAACTTCTTTATCTACTAACTAATCACACCATTTACACTTACATCTAATTTAAATTATATCTAATACCTCTTTAATTACCTAACTAATCACACCATTTAAGCTTACATCTAATTTCAATAATATCTAATACCTTCTTTATTTACAAACTAATCACACCATTTATACTTACATCTAATTTTTATAATATCTAATACCTTCTTTATCTACAAACTAATCACACCATTTATACTTACATCTAATTTTTATAATATCTAATACCTTCTTTATTTACAAACTAATCACACCATTTATACTTACATCTAATTTTTATAATATCTAATACCTTCTTTATCTACAAACTAATCACACCATTTATACTTACATCTAATTTTTATAATATCTAATACCTTCTTTATCTACAAACTAATCACACCATTTATACTTACATATTATTTCAATAATATCTAGTACCTTCTTTATCTACTAACTAATCACACCATTGACACTTACATCTAATTTCATTAATATCTAATACCTTTTATCTCCTAAGTAATCACACCATTCAAGCTTACATCTAATTTTTATAATATCTAATACCTTCTTTATCTGCTAACTAATCACACCATTTACACTTACATCTAATTTCAATAATATTTAATACCTTCTTTATCTACAAACCAATCACACCATTCAAGCTAACATCTAATTTTTATAATATCTTATACCTTCTTTATCTACTAACTTATTACACCATTGACACTTACATCTAATTTCATTAATATCTAATACCTTTTATCTCCTAAGTAATCACACCATTTAAGCTTACATCTAATTTCAATAATATCTAATACCTACTTTATCTACTAACTTATCACACCATTTACACTTACATCTAATTTCATTAATATCTAATACCTTTTTTATCTCCTAACTAATCACACCATTCAAGCTTACATCTAATTTTTATAATATCTAATACCTTCTTTATCTGCTAATTAATCACACCATTTACACTTACATCTAATTTCAATAATATTTAATACCTTCTTTATCTACTAACTTATCACACCATTTACACTTACATCTAATTTCATTAATATCTAATACCTTTTTTATCTCCTAACTAATCACACCATTCAAGCTTACATCTAATTTTTATAATATCTAATACCTTCTCTATCTACTAACTAATCACACCATTTACACTTACATCTAATTCCAATAATATCTTATACCTTCTTTATCTACTAACTTATTACACCATTGACACTTACATCTAATTTCATTAATATCTAATACCTTTTATCTCCTAAGTAATCACACCATTTAAGCTTACATCTAATTTCAATAATATCTAATACCTACTTTATCTACTAACTAATCACACCATTTACACTTACATCTAATTTCAATAATATTTAATACCTTCTTTATCTACAAATCAATCACACCATTTAAGCTTACATCTAATTTCAATAATATTTAATACCTTCTTTATCTACTAACTTATCACACCATTTACACTTACATCTAATTTCATTAATATCTATTACATTTTTTATCTACTAACTAATTACACCATTTACACTTACATCTAATTTCAATAATATTTAATACCTTCTTTATCTACAAATCAATCACACCATTTAAGCTTACATCTAATTTCAATAATATTTAATACCTTCTTTATCTACTAACTTATCACACCATTTACACTTACATCTAATTTCATTAATATCTATTACATTTTTTATCTACTAACTAATTACACCATTTACACTTACATCTAATTTCAATAATATTTAATACCTTCTTTATCTACAAATCAATCACACCATTCAAGCTTACATCTAATTTTTATAATATCTAATACCTTCTTTATCTACTAAATAATCACACCATTTACACTTACATCTAATTTCAATAATATTTCATACCTTCTTTATCTACTAACTTATCACACCATTTACACTTACATCTAATTTCATTAATATCTAATACCTTTTTATCTCCTAACTAATCACACCATTTAAGCTTACATCTAATTTCAATAATATCTAATACCTACTTTATCTACTAACTTATCACACCATTTACACTTACATCTAATTTCATTAATATCTATTACCTTTTTTATCTCCTAACTAATCACACCATTTAAGCTGACATCTAATTTCAATAATATCTAATACCTAATTTATCTACAAATCAATCACACCATTCAAGCTTACATCTAATTTTTATAATATCTTATACCTTCTTTTTGTACTAACTTATTACACCATTGACACTTACATCTAATTTCATTAATATCTAATACCTTTTATCTCCTAAGTAATCACACCATTTAAGCTTACATCTAATTTCAATAATATCTAATACCTACTTTATCTACTAACTTATCACACCATTTACACTTACATCTAATTTCATTAATATCTCATACCTTTTTTATCTCCTAACTAATCACACCATTCAAGCTTACATCTAAATTTTATAATATCTAATACCTTCTTTATCTACTAACTAATCACACCATTTACACTTACATCTAATTTCAATAATATTTAATACCTTCTTTATCTCCTAACTCATCACACCATTTAAGCTTACATCTAATTTCAATAATATCTAATACCTACTTTATCTACAAATCAGTAACACCATTTAAGCTTACATCTAATTTTTATAATATCTATTACCTTCCATATCTACTAACTAATCACACCATTTACACTTACATCTAATTTCATTAATATCTAATACCTTTTTATCTCCTATACTAATCACACCATTCAAGCTTACATCTAATTTTTATAATATCTTATACCTTCTTTATCTACTAACTTATTACACCATTGACACTTACATCTAATTTTATTAATATCTAATACTTTTTATTTCTTAACTAATCACACCATTTAAGCTTACATCTAATTTTTATAATATCTAATACCTTCTTTATCTACAAACTAATGACACCATTAATACTTACATATTATTTCAATAATATCTAGAACCTTCTTTATCTACTAACTAATCACACCATTTACACTTACATCTAATTTCAATAATATTTATTGCCTTCTTTATCTACAAATCAATCACACCATTTAAGCTTACATCTAATTTCAATAATATTTAATACCTTCTTTATCTACTAACTTATCACACCATTTAAACTTACATCTAATTTCAATAATATTTAATACCTTCTTTATCTACAAATCAATCACACTATTTAAGTTTACATCTAATTTCAAAAATATCTAATACCTACTTTATCTACTAACTAATCACACCATTTACACTTACATCTAATTTCAATAATATTTAATACCTTCTTTATCTACAAATCAATCACACCATTCAAGCTTACATCTAATTTTTATAATATCTTATACCTTCTTTTTCTACTAACTTATTACACCATTGACACTTACATCTAATTTCATTAATATCTAATACCTTTTATCTCCTAAGTAATCACACCATTTAAGCTTACATCTAATTTCAATAATATCTAATACCTAATTTATCTACAAACTAATGACACCATTAATACTTACATATTATTTCAATAATATCTATAACCTTCTTTATCTACTAACTAATCACACCATTTACACTTACATCTAATTTCAATAATATTTAATGCCTTCTTTATCTACAAATCAATCACACCATTTAAGCTTACATCTAATTTTTATAATATCTAATACCTTCTTTATCTACAAACTAATGACACCATTAATACTTACATATTATTTCAATAATATCTAGAACCTTCTTTATCTACTAACTAATCACACCATTTACACTTACATCTAATTTCAATAATATTTAATGCCTTCTTTATCTACAAATCAATCACACCATTTAAGCTTACATCTAATTTTTATAATATCTAATACCTTTTATCTCCTAACTAATCACACCATTTAAGCTTACACCTAATTTCAATAATATCTAATACCTACTTTATCTACAAATCAGTAACACCATTTAAGCTTACATCTAATTTTTATAATATCTATTACCTTCCATATCTACTAACTAATCACACCATTTACACTTACATCTAATTTCATTAATATCTAATACCTTTTTATCTCCTAACTAATCACACCATTCAAGCTTACATCTAATTTTTATAATATCTTATACCTTCTTTATCTACTAACTTATTACACCATTGACACTTACATCTAATTTCATTAATATCTAATACCTTTTATTTCTTAACTAATCACACCATTTAAGCTTACATCTAATTTTTATAATATCTAATACCTTCTTTATCTACAAACTAATGACACCATTAATACTTACATATTATTTCAATAATATCTAGAACCTTCTTTATCTACGAACTAATCACACCATTTACACTTACATCTAATTTCAATAATATTTAATGCCTTCTTTATCTACAAATCAATCACACCATTTAAGCTGTCATCTAATTTCAATAATATCTAATACCTAATTTATCTACAAATCAATCACACCATTCAAGCTGACATCTAATTTTTATAATATTTCATACCTTCTTTATCTACTAACTTATCACACCATTTACACTAACATCTAATTTCATTAATATCTAATACCTTTTTATCTCCTAACTAATCACACCATTTAAGCTTACATCTAATTTCAATAATATCTAATACCTACTTTATCTACTAACTTATCACACCGTTTACACTTACATCTAATTTCATTAATATCTATTACCTTTTTTATCTCCTAACTAATCACACCATTCAAGCTTACATCTAATTTTTATAATATCTAATACCTTCTTTATCTACTAACTAATCACACCATTTACACTTACATCTAATTTCAATAATATTTAATACCTTCTTTATCTACTAACTTATCACACCATTTACACTTACATCTAATTTCATTAATATCTAATACCTTTTTTATCTCCTAACTAATCACACCATTCAAGCTTACATCTAATTTTTATAATATCTAATACCTTCTCTATCTACTAACTATTCACACCATTTACACTTACATCTAATTTCAATAATATCTTATACCTTCTTTATCTACTAACTTATTACACCATTGACACTTACATCTAATTTCATTAATATCTAATACCTTTTATCTCCTAAGTAATCACACCATTTAAGCTTACATCTAATTTCAATAATATCTAATACCTACTTTATCTACTAACTTATCACACCATTTAAACTTACATCTAATTTCAATAATATTTAATACCTTCTTTATCTACAAATCAATTACACTATTTAAGTTTACATCTAATTTCAAAAATATCTAATACCTACTTTATCTACTAACTAATCACACCATTTACACTTACATCTAATTTCAACAATATTTAATACCTTCTTTATCTACAAATCAATCACACCATTTAAGCTTACATCTAATTTCAATAATATTTAATACCTTCTTTATCTACTAACTTATCACACCATTTACACTTACATCTAATTTCATTAATATCTATTACATTTTTTATCTACTAACTAATTACACCATTTACACTTACATCTAATTTCAATAATATTTAATACCTTCTTTATCTACAAATCAATCACACCATTTAAGCTTACATCTAATTTCAATAATATTTAATACCTTCTTTATCTACTAACTTATCACACCATTTACACTTACATCTAATTTCATTAATATCTATTACATTTTTTATCTACTAACTAATTACACCATTTACACTTACATCTAATTTCAATAATATTTAATACCTTCTTTATCTACAAATCAATCACACCATTCAAGCTTACATCTAATTTTTATAATATCTAATACCTTCTTTATCTACTAAATAATCACACCATTTACACTTACATCTAATTTCAATAATATTTCATACCTTCTTTATCTACTAACTTATCACACCATTTACACTTACATCTAATTTCATTAATATCTAATACCTTTTTATCTCCTAACTAATCACACCATTTAAGCTTACATCTAATTTCAATAATATCTAATACCTACTTTATCTACTAACTTATCACACCATTTACACTTACATCTAATTTCATTATATCTATTACCTTTTTTATCTCCTAACTAATCACACCATTTAAGCTGACATCTAATTTCAATAATATCTAATACCTAATTTATCTACAAATCAATCACACCATTCAAGCTTACATCTAATTTTTATAATATCTTATACCTTCTTTTTGTACTAACTTATTACACCATTGACACTTACATCTAATTTCATTAATATCTAATACCTTTTATTTCCTAAGTAATCACACCATTTAAGCTTACATCTAATTTCAATAATATCTAATACCTACTTTATCTACTAACTTATCACACCATTTACACTTACATCTAATTTCATTAATATCTCATACCTTTTTTATCTCCTAACTAATCACACCATTCAAGCTTACATCTAATTTTTATAATATCTAATACCTTCTTTATCTACTAACTAATCACACCATTTACACTTACATCTAATTTCAATAATATTTAATACCTTCTTTATCTCCTAACTCATCACACCATTTAAGCTTACATCTAATTTCAATTATATCTAATACCTACTTTATCTACAAATCAGTAACACCATTTAAGCTTACATCTAATTTTTATAATATCTAATACCTTCCATATCTACTAACTAATCACACCATTTACACTTACATCTAATTTCATTAATATCTAATACCTTTTTATCTCCTATACTAATCACACCATTCAAGCTTACATCTAATTTTTATAATATCTTATACCTTCTTTATCTACTAACTTATTACACCATTGACACTTACATCTAATTTTATTAATATCTAATACTTTTTATTTCTTAACTAATCACACCATTTAAGCTTACATCTAATTTTTATAATATCTAATACCTTCTTTATCTACAAACTAATGACACCATTAATACTTACATATTATTTCAATAATATCTAGAACCTTCTTTATCTACTAACTAATCACACCATTTACACTTACATCTAATTTCAATAATATTTAATGCCTTCTTTATCTACAAATCAATCACACCATTTAAGCTTACATCTAATTTCAATAATATTTAATACCTTCTTTATCTACTAACTTATCACACCATTTAAACTTACATCTAATTTCAATAATATTTAATACTTCTTTATCTACAAATCAATCACACTATTTAAGTTTACATCTAATTTCAAAAATATCTAATACCTACTTTATCTACTAACTAATCACACCATTTACACTTACATCTAATTTCAATAATATTTAATACCTTCTTTATCTACAAATCAATCACACCATTCAAGCTTACATCTAATTTTTATAATATCTTATACCTTCTTTTTCTACTAACTTATTACACCATTGACACTTACATCTAATTTCATTAATATCTAATACCTTTTATCTCCTAAGTAATCACACCATTTAAGCTTACATCTAATTTCAATAATATCTAATACCTACTTTATCTACTAACTTATCACACCATTTAAACTTACATCTAATTTCAATAATATTTAATACCTTCTTTATCTACAAATCAATCACACTATTTAAGTTTACATCTAATTTCAAAAATATCTAATACCTACTTTATCTACTAACTAATCACACCATTTACACTTACAATTAATTTCAATAATATTAATACCTTCTTTATCTACAAATCAATCACACCATTCAAGCTTACATCTAATTTTTATAATATCTTATACCTTCTTTTCTACTAACTTATTACACCATTGACACTTACATCTAATTTCATTAATATCTAATACCTTTTATCTCCTAAGTAATCACACCATTTAAGCTTACATCTAATTTCAATAATATCTAATACCTAATTTATCTACAAACTAATGACACCATTAATACTTACATATTATTTCAATAATATCTAGAACCTTCTTTATCTACTAACTAATCACACCATTTACACTTACATCTAATTTCAATAATATTTAATGCCTTCTTTATCTACAAATCAATCACACCATTTAAGCTTACATCTAATTTTTATAATATCTAATACCTTCTTTATCTACAAACTAATGACACCATTAATACTTACATATTATTTCAATAATATCTAGAACCTTCTTTATCTACTAACTAATCACACCATTTACACTTACATCTAATTTCAATAATATTTAATGCCATCTTTATCTACAAATCAATCACACCATTTAAGCTTACATCTAATTTTTATAATATCTAATACCTTTTATCTCCTAACTAATCACACCATTTAAGCTTACACCTAATTTCAATAATATCTAATACCTACTTTATCTACAAATCAGTAACACCATTTAAGCTTACATCTAATTTTTATAATATCTATTACCTTCCATATCTACTAACTAATCACACCATTTACACTTACATCTAATTTCATTAATATCTAATACCTTTTTATCTCCTAACTAATCACACCATTCAAGCTTACATCTAATTTTTATAATATCTTATACCTTCTTTATCTACTAACTTATTACACCATTGACACTTACATCTAATTTCATTAATATCTAATACCTTTTATTTCTTAACTAATCACACCATTTAAGCTTACATCTAATTTTTATAATATCTAATACCTTTCTTTATCTACAAACTAATGACACCATTAATACTTACATATTATTTCAATAATATCTAGAACCTTCTTTATCTACGAACTAATCACACCATTTACACTTACATCTAATTTCAATAATATTTAATGCCTTCTTTATCTACAAATCAATCACACCATTTAAGCTGTCATCTAATTTCAATAATATCTAATACCTAATTTATCTACAAATCAATCACACCATTCAAGCTGACATCTAATTTTTATAATATTTCATACCTTCTTTATCTACTAACTTATCACACCATTTACACTTACATCTAATTTCATTAATATCTAATACCTTTTTATCTCCTAACTAATCACACCATTTAAGCTTACATCTAATTTCAATAATATCTAATACCTACTTTATCTACTAACTTATCACACCGTTTACACTTACATCTAATTTCATTAATATCTATTACCTTTTTTATCTCCTAACTAATCACACATTTAAGCTGACATCTAATTTCAATAATATCTAATACCTAATTTATCTACAAATCAATCACACCATTCAAGTCAACATCTAATTTTTATAATATCTTATACCTTCTTTATCTACTAACTTATTACACCATTGACACTTACATCTAATTTCATTAATATCTAATACCTTTTATCTCCTAAGTAATCACACCATTTAAGCTTACATCTAATTTCAATAATATCTAATACCTACTTTATCTACTAACTTATCACACCATTTACACTTACATCTAATTTCATTAATATCTAATACCTTTTTTATCTCCTAACTAATCACACCATTCAAGCTTACATCTAATTTTTATAATATCTAATACCTTCTTTATCTACTAACTAATCACACCATTTACACTTACATCTAATTTCAATAATATTTCATACCTTCTTTATCTACTAACTTATCACACCATTTACACTTACATCTAATTTCATTAATATCTAATACCTTTTTATCTCCTAACTAATCACACCATTCAAGCTTACATCTAATTTTTATAATATCTAATACCTTCTTTATCTACTAACTAATCACACCATTTACACTTACATCTAATTTCAATAATATCTTATACCTTCTTTATCTACTAACTTATTACACCATTGACACTTACATCTAATTTCATTAATATCTAATACCTTTTATCTCCTAAGTAATCACACCATTTAAGCTTACATCTAATTTCAATAATATCTAATACCTACTTTATCTACTAACTTATCACACATTTACACTTACATCTAATTTCAATAATATTTAATACCTTCTTTATCTACAAATCAATCACACCATTTAAGCTTACATCTAATTTCAATAATATTTAATACCTTCTTTATCTACTAACTTATCACACCATTTACACTTACATCTAATTTCATTAATATCTATTACATTTTTTATCTACTAACTAATTACACCATTTACACTTACATCTATTTCAATAATATTTAATACCTTCTTTATCTACAAATCAATCACACCATTCAAGCTTACATCTAATTTTTATAATATCTAATACCTTCTTTATCTACTAAATAATCACACCATTTACACTTACATCTAATTTCAATAATATTTCATACCTTCTTATCTACTAACTTATCACACCATTTACACTTACATCTAATTTCATTAATATCTAATACCTTTTTATCTCCTAACTAATCACACCATTTAAGCTTACATCTAATTTCAATAATATCTAATACCTACTTTATCTACTAACTTATCACACATTTACACTTACATCTAATTTCATTAATATCTATTACCTTTTTTATCTCCTAACTATCACACCATTTAAGCTGACATCTAATTTCAATAATATCTAATACCTAATTTATCTACAAATCAATCACACCATTCAAGCTTACATCTAATTTTTATAATATCTTATACCTTCTTTTTCTACTAACTTATTACACCATTGACACTTACATCTAATTTCATTAATATCTAATACCTTTTATCTCCTAAGTAATCACACCATTTAAGCTTACATCTAATTTCAATAATATCTAATACCTAATTTATCTACAAACTAATGACACATTAATACTTACATATTATTTCAATAATATCTATAACTTCTTTATCTACTAACTAATCACACCATTTACACTTACATCTAATTTCAATAATATTTAATGCCTTCTTTATCTACAAATCAATCACACCATTTAAGCTTACATCTAATTTTTATAATATCTAATACCTTCTTTATCTACAAACTAATGACACCATTAATACTTACATATTATTTCAATAATATCTAGAACCTTCTTTATCTACTAACTAATCACACCATTTACACTTACATCTAATTTCAATAATATTTAATGCCTTCTTTATCTACAAATCAATCACACATTTAAGCTTACATCTAATTTTTATAATATCTAATACCTTTTATCTCCTAACTAATCACACCATTTAAGCTTACACCTAATTTCAATAATATCTAATACCTACTTTATCTACAAATCAGTAACACCATTTAAGCTTACATCTAATTTTATAATATCTATTACCTTCCATATCTACTAACTAATCACACCATTTACACTTACATCTAATTTCATTAATATCTAATACCTTTTTATCTCCTAACTAATCACACCATTCAAGCTTACATCTAATTTTTATAATATTCTTATACCTTCTTTATCTACTAACTTATTACACCATTGACACTTACATCTAATTTCATTAATATCTAATACCTTTTATTTCTTAACTAATCACACCATTTAAGCTTACATCTAATTTTTATAATATCTAATACCTTCTTTATCTACAAACTAATGACACCATT
>JAYRCH010000703.1:0-110823 GCA_037179445.1 Phengaris alcon alcon
GTGTATCTATGTTGATTACATTGTTTAATAGCTAGAGCTTTACTTTTCTTTTGCGCTACAATTTTATTAGGGGAAAATTTCACTTATTGTGTTATTTACTACCGTAGACTTTTTAAAATATCACAAGTTTTCATGTTTTTTATAAGTAAGGCGGTAAACTTAATAGGTACCACAAATCTAAATATTTTACAGCACTTAAATATAGGTACATCGTTAAAAGTTAAATTCGACGCTAGACAAGTCTAGTGCAAGTTTGCCCTCGAAATGACATAGAGCTTAGTATTAGGGATTTACGATTGGATTTATGACCATCAGGACAACGAGATAAAACTACTCTGATTTTATAAGCCTTCGTAGATTAAGATAATTTAAATTAGCCTGTCAGATTAACATACAAGAAAGCGTTATCTTTATTTTATTATGATTTATGCTATCTCACAAATATCTATCAAACAAATGCTGTTGACCTTTTACGACAATTTTTATGCTAAGAAAAAATAAGTGTCTAGCTGAAAGCAAGTTGCATTTCCCAAAAGCCAACACGTCTCGCATTATTATTGTTATTAATGGTTTTAGCTCGCATATTTTATTATTATTATACTTTATCAAAATTGCAGTGTAATATTTCTTAACTCTAACGCGACAAAGAGCAGATTCAGCTTGATATCCCCAAGTATCCCACTCATGCACAAAGTAAGATCACAAAGTGGCGTGGAACGTGCTGAATGCTGCTATATTACCTAGCAGTAAATTACCTAAGGCGAGCTAACCGACGTAAAAGCCTTTCGGTGTTCATTCGGCCCCATCGAGCTTACAGATTGTGCTATTTACCAAATGTATTGCCGACGCGTTCCCCATTGTTTATCGCTCGCTTCCCGCCAATATTACATGTTGGCTTGTCATATTGCGGTTATTATATTATTATGTCAGTACACTATAGTTTTGTGTAGTAAAATGGTGTATTCTTTTCCTCGTGAATAAGGGGTAGAAGAGGTAAGTACCTATAATATGTTCTTAGTCTGTAATAGAAGTGGAATAATTTATACATTATTATGTTATATATGTTTCATAAATGTAGCGTATTAGGTAGAAGTATGGTATAATATCTTACATTTTTCATAAAAATAAAGACTCATGACATCCAGCCCTGAAGGCAAAATTCCAACCACCAAAAAGAGATTGAATTAAGACTAAAACATTGAATTTTCTCGCAATTTTAGTACGTAATTCGTAAGAAAACGAGTTCGAAGGCAAACATTATTGGAATATGTTTAATCAAAAAGTAATTAAACCACAACGTTAATCAAAGGATAAGAAGAACCTTACTCATATAACAAAATTTTCTTATACAGCACACGGAAAATGTGGATGAGAAATGTTTCCTTTCATCTTTTACTATATTTAGGCATAAGACCTTTTTAGGGTTCCGTACTCAAAGGGTAAAAACGGGACCCTATTACTGAGACTTCACTTTCTGATCGTCCGTCTGTCACCAGGCAGGTGTATCTCACGATACGTGATAGCTAGACAGTTCAAATTTTCACAGATAACGTATTTCTGTTGCCGCTATAACAACATATACTAAAAATAGAATAATATGTTATAAAATTTACAAGAAAGTTGATTTTTGTCGTTTTGTACGCAACCCTTCGTGGGCGAGTCCGACTCGCTCGCACTTGACTGGCTTTTTTACACACACAGCTTACGGTTTTCTCGCTCATGCATGTTCTCGCGAGAAAAATACTTGCAAAACCTGTCTCTAAATCGTATATTCAATTTATCAACACGTCCCCCATGATCTTCACACGCGTCAGCCATTTTGATATTTGAGCAATTAATTGCGTCACCAGGGACCCAATTAAGCTAATAAAATGGCCGTATAAACACGTCTACCCTTTTCATTTCGTGTCTAATGAGATTTTCGCCACTATACACTATATCTTAATTATTTATAATGCCTTTATTATGTACCCGATGATATTATTTAAAAACGTGAAAAGCAAGCTATACTTACGTGTGGTTTTAAATATGAGGTTTCGTAATATGTTGAATGACAATAATACCTTTCTTTTTGCGTCGGGAGTAAAAAAAAGTTTATAGGATAATCGTTTTGTGACTGTACTTAGTTACATACCTACAAAGTTAAGCCATTTGAGGAATTATGAATGAAGCGAAAGAATAAAGGTACAGTAACAGTACTGTACCTTAGTAACAGTACTCCTGTAGGAAATATGCGTGAGAATAACCTGTATGAATGTATGTTTCTCCCAAAACTTCCCTGCAGAGATGTTTTTGCACTCGTGAAAATGAAATATTGCTTTTCTCTCCCTTTGAAGAAGATAAATTATTTTCTGTACTAGTGGTTAATAGTTAGATAAGCCCAGACTAGGGCGTATATTATTTTATAAACTTTTTTGTGCCACAAATTACAAAGACATAAAGGCTTTCTCCAATGCCAAAAATCAAATGTTTTACTATCGAATCTTTTACTTGTCACTCGATTCATAAAAAGAAATAATGTCGCCTACCTTAAAGTAATTTAAAGCCTACCTTTAAATATAATGTAAATCTAGACCAATATACTTAACTGTTAAAACCCCAGTTCAGTGATTTATTTAACAAATTAATGCCCTGAAAAACTATAGAAACACCTATTAAATTTGATTAATGGTCTATAAATTAAAAAAAAAACATTAATGATCGTGTTGATAGATTTTTTATTTAAAATAGATATGTAAATATAGCTCTGGGCAAAGGCCCAGAGCTATATTTACATCTCTATTTGACTAAAGAGTCAAGATCAAAAATGTATGGGATTTGCCATAAGTCATCGCTAAGAGACATGTCGCTTATGATGCCTTATGTCAAATCCCATACATTTTGCTTACGAACTTCACCGTCGAAATTATCGAATGCATCTTGACTAATGGCTCTGCATCCTCTAGAGATTAATCACGGGGAGTGCTCCGAGGAATTGTTCGGACTTATACCTGGTACAATTTCTGGACAAAACTTCCATTGATGAGTGTCAGTGATCCACCGTGCGCTTCACACAATGCATTCTGCCGCGTGTATTAAAATTTTGGAATGGCCTGTTGCCATCGGCATTTCCGGACCATTACGACCTTCAAACCATCAAGAAAAGAGAGCATTCGTCTTTGAAAGAACGGCAATGCACTTGCGACTCCTCCGTTGTTGCGGGTGTCCATGGGCATATATATATATATATATATATGAAGAGAACTCCTCAGTCTTTAAAGATACACGTTTGGAAATTTCGGCATATTTTAAAACGTTTTTTAAAACAACGTTTTTTTTTTGCAGTATATTGCTTAATTTACTTCACACTACACTTTGGTGACTAAAGGACCAATTTCGAATTATACCCTTAACAAAAACAAAATAATTTTGCAAATACGTCCGGTCCACAAACGGCAAAGTAGTATCATCTTAAACCTATTATATCATCATAAAGTGATGATGTATGATGTGATTATGGTGATTGGTGGTGATGATGATGATTACTGTAATTGGCATATGTTTGCAGTTCTTTAAACAACGCCGATATCCCCAAACATGTATCTATAAGGAGTCAAGTGTTCTGTTCAGTACTTTTGGGTCCAGGGTATACCTTGGGGCAAAATCTTACTTTGTGGTAGCATATGCTTGGGTTACTTCAGAAGAAGTCGAAATCACTATATATGTTCATATAAATTTTGAGGAGTTCCCTCGATTCCTCATGGATCCCATAATCAGTTCACCACTTTTGTAAAAACGAGACGAGTATTATATCCTTTACATCAAAAAAAAATTGTTGAAAATTGGTCAACAGACGGCGGAGTTGTCGTTAAACATACAAAAAAAATATACAACCGAACGTATAACCGCCTCCTTTTTTTGAAAGTCGGTTAAAAAGTAGAGCAGAAGTTTTTAACCATGGGATTCTAGAGGAATGTCAGTGAACTCAACACTCATTAAGTAAATAACTCGTCTAAATTATTTAGGAAATTAATTTAAATAAACTGTCTTTGTAAACTGTATTTTAAATTCATAAGTAAGATTTCCCGAGGAAGTATATAGTATATGTATAATTATCCAATACTATTATAAATGCGAATCTTTGTGAGGATGGATGGTTGGATGGATGGGTCGATGAATGGATGGATGGGTGGATGGATGAATGGATGTTTGTCACTCTTTCACACGCAAAAGCGACTGACCGGATTTTGACGATATTCGGTATAGTAGTAGTTCAGGTTCTAGATTAAAACATAGGCTACATATTTTCATTCCGAAAACGTACAGTGTCCCGTGGGATACTGTATTTACGCGGGCGGAGCCGCGGGTAAAAGCTAGTATTATTATAAGCAAATATTGATAAATAAAAGTTAAAACTTTAGTAAATACTGAATCAAGACGATACAGAAATAATCATTGAGACAGAGAGATGAAAATATTTATTGAATGGATCAACGGAAAATGTTGGGGAAGCCTGGTGTAAAGTTTTCGCGGAACCGGCTTTGTTGTATTAATGGTCTGAGGTTTTAAATGCTAAAGGTGGGGGATAGTTGCACTAAAGGTCGGCCGTGCTCGGTGACCGGTACAAAACTTCGCAACTAATATACTTACTAAGTTTTTATAACCGCTTCACATATTACGGGAGGTAATTGTTTGAAATAATAGTTATTAATCTTATTAATATGCAACGAATACCCACGCCCAAAATAAGCAACTTGGAATTTAGTAACTATAAATTTGACAAGTACTATCAGGGAATCTAATTCATAAGCAGGTATTCTACCTGCTTATGTTAACATAATTTATTTTTACATATAATTGTTAATATAATACGAAAAAATTATTATGACAACTATAAGCTTGTTATTTTAGTTTATATAAATACTTATAAATAATAATGTTTACTCGTATAATTAATGATTTAAATGAGTTAATTACTATTATTTATTAAATATTTGGTTACGAGATCGTTTAAAAAATAACATCTTAAGCATATGAAATTATTCTCAAAGGGTAATGTTTAATTTGTATAAAAAATATATTCTTGGTGATCGTCAACTGTTTTTGGATGAACGCCGTGGTAGTAAGTATTACCCAAAACTTGCGAGGGACGGCCATTGAGACACAATATGTTAAGATAATTTAAGGATTTTAAGGAGAATAAATCCCGTATATTATTGAATTCGAGTTTTTATAACTGGACATGAATACCGATTGTAGAGGACTTTTACATAACAGTCTACCGGCTTATGAATTAGATTTCCTGATAGTACATTGAGCACTTGTTAATGCTTTACTGATTTTAAAATTTTATTAATATTATGTAATTAGGGAAATAAAATACATGAATTTGAATGTTCATTTACCCACTTGTCGTCGCTAAAATACTTTGGCAGAAAGTTAAACTTCACAGGAATTTTCAGATTTTGTACTGGTATAGTCATACCTGTTACCTGCCTCACTCTGCATGCGTATTTTAAAGAGATTAAAATAAAATAAATAAATCTATTTTTCTCAAAGCATTTTATACCTGGGCGATTTGCATATAAACACCGCGCCAATATGCGGATGGGTACGTGAAATCCGCCGTTTATCCGCACCTCGCTGTCTGTAAGAATCCGGGAAATATTGCGCGCGGATTCGGCGCTCACGCGTCTTAGGCTGGGACTAATGCTCCAACATCCGGAACGCCGATGAAAATTAAGAACACTGAAAATAGAACGCTGAAATGATGTTTCGCGTGTCGAGCTCGATCATTACATACTTGTTTCGCTTCGTCCACTTTCATTATTCTCTTCATACATGCTCTTCGGTTTAGGGTACTCTTGACCTGGGCTTTTATCAAGACATCCCCGATTTGGTCTCGAAACGTCCGCCTAGGTCTACCCCTTCCAACACTTCCATTCACACTCACCTTATACACTTTTTTCGTAAATCGTTCTTCATTCATTCTCTCGAAATGGCCAAACCATCGCAGCATACCTTTCTCAATTTTTGTCACTACATCTTCTTTCAGACCACAAAGTTTCCTTATCTCACTATTTCTTATCCTGTCACTCAGTTTAACTCCAATTTATTCTGCTTTCATGTTTCTTCTGCCATACCCAACTTTCACTTCCGTACATGAGTGTCGGAACCAACACCCCCTCATGCACAGCCAAACGATCCTTGTTAGACATCTTCCGACTGTTCATAAAGGAGTGCAAAGCTCCATTCACCCTGTTTCCTGCATTCACTCTCTCAATATCACTCTCACACTTTCCATCTCTTGTAAACTTTGATCCTAGATTTCTCAATTTCCTGTTCAATTTGTTCATCTCCAATCACGATATTGCAGTCTGTCACTGCCTCATCTCTTTCAAACACCATCACTTTCGTCTTCTTTACATTCATCTTCATTCCCTTTCTAACAAAAGCTCCAGTCATAGCAGTTACCATCTCCTGCAACTCCTCGGCCGAAGACGCAAGTAATACTTGGCATCAGCATAGAGAAAACATTTGACGAGTAGTTCATTCATTCTCAACCCACTTTCATTCTCTTTTAAATCTGTCAAGAAATTGTTCATGAACAGATTTAACAGCCACGATGACGCTACACATCCCTGTCTAACACCTTTTTCAATATTAAACCATTCGGTGTATGCCCCATTTATCCTTACACAAGCACTAGAATCCCTATAAAGAGATTGCAATGCTCCTATGAGGATACTGCTCACCCCGTCCACGGACAATGCTGACTACAATTCATTCCTCACCCACTCTATCATAGGCCTTTTCAAGATCCACGAACGTGCAATAGACCTTCTTGTTTTTAGCCAAATACTTTTCGGCTATGAATCGCAATGAAAAGACCTGATCCGTACATCCCATTCCCTTTCTAAATCCCGATTGTGCATCCCATACTTTTTCGTCTGTTTCATTCACAACCCTTTCAATCAATACTTTCGCATACAATTTCCCGACGACGCTGAGAAGACTTATACCGCGGTAATTTATGTAGTCCTGCCGTGATCCTTTTCCTTTAAATAATGGCACGATTACGGCTTTGCACCAGTCTCCCGGTACTTGCCCATTTCGCCAGCACAAATTGAAAAGGCGGTACAGCTGGCTAGCCACTATGCCCTGTCCAGCCCTCAGCATCTCGGCGGTAATTCTGTCATACCCTGCAGCCTTACCTAATCTCATACTTTTCAACGCTTTCACTATTTCATCCATGCTTATCTCACTTTCATCAACATTTAAATTAGATTCCATGGAAGATGCCGGATGTTGTACCTGCACTTCCTCTCTTTCAAACAAACTATCAAAATACACTTTCCATCTCTTTAACACACATTCTTCGCCTTTAATAATGCTCCCATCTTGACTCCTGATTACACTCAGCTCCGAGGTAGAAATTTTTCCTCTGGCTGTTTTGATGGATTTCCAGAAAAACTTGATGCTTGACTGGAAATCTTCAGTGAGTCTCCTATCAAAATCATCTTTTCGTTCTTCTTTCTTTCTAGACACAACATCTTTCGCTGCTGATTTCAATCTTTTATACTTCGTTTTTGCTTCTTTTATCTCATCATCCGTTGCCTTTTTAACTTTTTGGTTAACTTTTGTTGCTAACCAATCCAACCACGCTTTCTTCTTTTCTTGTACAGCCCTTTGTACATTTTTACCCATTTACACATTATAGTTCTTTCTTCCTTTCCATCTTTTTGCTACCCCGCATACCTCAATAGCAACATTCACGACCCCTTTCTTAAATATCTCTCACAACTCTTCAATCACACTTATCTCTTCTATGCCTTTAAAAATTTCTTTCAGTTTCTCTACATACTCGTCTTTCTTTTCTTTTTCTTGGAGATTTTCCACTTTTACTCTGTTCGGAACACTCGTAGACTCGGCCCCTCGGTGTCGCCACCGTTTAAAGAGGCCACGTATTCGGGCTATGACCAGGAAGTGGTCTGTGTCGAGGCCTACACCGCGGTATGCCCGAGTGTCTAGCACTTTCTTCATCAGTCTTTCATCTACAATTGCAAAATTAATCATACTTCTAGACTCATCCTGATCTCTTGTATACAAATTGATCTTTTTGTGGTCAAACATTGTGTTGGCCACGCAAAGATTCCATTCCAAGCATACTTCAAGCCGGCTTCTCCCGTTGTCATTCACTCTCTCGTCCCCAAACATCCCCAGAACTCCTTCATACCCATCACGCTTTACTCCAACCCACCCATTAAAATCCCCTAACATCACGATCCGTTCATTTTCTCCGCATTTATTCAAGACCTCTCTCATGCTATCCCAAAATTCCTCTCTCTCTTGTTGGGCTTTTAATGACCCACCTCCGCGCAGATCCGTCGGTGCATAGACCCCAAGGATAAACAATGCATCGTTCATCCATCATCTGACATACCTCATCTACCTTACCATCCATTCCTCTTCTTACATTCAACGTAGCGAAGCGGCTCTCCATGGGCCGCTTTTCGCCCCCGCGAGAAACGAGACGTGATAGGTGGCGAACCACATTGCCGCCATATTGGTTAATCAAATTATTTTTGTGATTATCCATTGCGTTCCCACGAGTAGCAAGGGAAAGGTTTGTCCACCCCAGCAGAGCCCCGCATGCCAGGGGAAGGCTGGCCTAATTCTGGGTGCGCCCGGTCCCAGGGCAGTGTGGCACGCTAACGACTAGAGCTTGCCCCTAGCCATGCATCCATCCGCGCGGCAGACGTTGGATTGGCGGAGAGGGTAGGAATAGGGAAAGGGAAGGATAGGTGGTGTGAAAAGGAAGATTGGTAAGTTAGAGTAGGATATAGGTAATGTTCCTTATTACCATCCAGGAGGGTAAGGAATAGGACAGTAATAGCTAGGGAAGCCGGGGTCGCATGCCCGTATACCATTTCACAACTACCGGACAGGTAGTTGGGATGAGTATCCCATGACATACGAGTTCATTCGGTGTGAATATAAATTACGAGCCAAATATAAATTATGGGGAAACCGCCTCGTATCCGCCGACCTGACTGCTTACTTTTTACACTAGTGTCGCTTTAATACGATACTAGTTGGATAATTCGGTGTAGTAGAAAATATTGAGCTAATATGGGAATAAATTATGAAAATTAATTTAATGCAGTAGTATTTATTAATTATTTATTACTTATTATTAAGTTACAATATAAAACTAAAAAACAAACGAACATTTAATATTAAAAAAGAATTCTTATCTACAAATATAACTATCCCTACAATAACCTAAATATAATAAAAGAAAAACTTCTACTGGTCGCCCCCATCTGGCACAGTACCTAGCAAACTGACAGCATTGCCTCGTTGGATAGCAATGGCTATCCGTTGTGCCAGATATATGCAATAGAGTAGTTACTACATGTAAAATATTTAGTTTATTTTATATGCCTCTTCAGAAAGATTGAGGTACTTTTACTTGCAAAATATAAAATAATAATTATACAATTTTATGTGTAGTTTTGTAATGAGATACATCATAGTAAACATAACCACAAATAAACCCATGTGTGTGTCTCGGGAACTTAATTGCAAATATCACCGTTCCTAACGAGTGACGTTATAGGTTCGGCGACTTTCGTATGGAGCGTATCCACGAGACTTGCAATATTCTGCAAGCAAATCGCTGTGCCTTTGAAAGTATGATTGACTTTTAATACTCATTAATAATTCATTGAAAGTGAATTCCAATTCAATTCAAAACATTCTAATTCGTCTAAGTTTAGTTAGAGTAACGAGAATTGGGGTTCTGAAAACTATCATATTTTGGAGTAGGTATTATTCTTTTATATTTTATTTTATTGCATAAATAAAAATAAAATCGGTTGTCTGTAAGGTCGGTTTACTGACGATAGTTGAACGTGACAACGCCTCAGAGCGAGGTAACACCGCATAGCGAGGTAATGCCGCATGAGCCATGTTTTTTCGTGCGTGCAGCCGGCTCCATCGATTTATAAGACGTTGTCACGTCAAAAATGTATTCTTTTATATTTTATGCAATAAAAAAATATGTCAAAAAGCCTACTATAGAAAGCATAATATTAAGAAAATTTAATTAATTTAATAATTCAAAGTGTATTTGAAATTCAAGCTTCATAAGTTGATGCTGACCAACTGTTGTTTAAATTAAGAACGTTGTATTTTAAGGCAAATTAATGGTTTAGAAGTTTTCTTTCTTTATTTATTTACCAAATAAAAAGATACAAAACTCATGTGGTACCTAAATATTAGTACCTCCCTGAAAACTTCTAATTTGTGAATAGAATTGTGACTTGTGCTATTTATTAATATGTGCTTGTGGCTAATTACAAGTTCAGTAATAAGTTTCATAATTGGGTAAATGTTTTGAATTTGAAATTCGAAAAATAACCCGTCGCGCTCACGGCTTCCTACTTCGACGCAGACTGAAAGCTTTTCATTTAAAACATGAACACCACAATTATTATGTAACGAAGTTGTGGTCATAGTTAAAACTTCTATGCGCATAGAGGGTTAAATGCCATCATAATGTTCTGTTGGCAAAACTTTTGAATTATGACCTCAACTGGGAGAGTTTCTAGTTGTGGTTATAATTTAAAAGTTTTGTTCAAACAAAGGGAGAATTATTATATTAATACGTGAAGCAAAAACTTTCAGTACAGTTTTACGAGAATTTTGCAAACGGAGAAGTATCATATTCGGTATAATTGAAGTTTATGCGGAGGAAGGTGTGCAGAATAATAATATTTAAAAAAAATGCTTATAAATACATCATAAATATAAAATTCTCGTGTTCGGGGACACGCTCCTCCGAAACGGTTTGACCGATACTTATGAATTTTTTTTTGCATATTCGGTAGGTCTGAGAATCGGTCGTGATCTATTTTTTCAATCCCTAAATGATAAGGGTGACCCACCCCTAAATATTTTTTTTATTTTTTCGACAATTTTTTTTTATATGATGTGGTATTAAAGAATACATACAGCTCTAAACTTAACGCGGACGGAGCCCAACACACTAACTCAGAACACACACTACCGTGCGTTTGATAGATAGTAAATACAATTTTGAGCAATTTTGTTACACGTTGACGTTTCTCTGTCTCAAACATCTGTCACAAAATTTAATTTTTTTTTTAACTTTTTCTATCTAAGAGGCAAAATAACCCAAAGTTCAAACTTACAAATGATATAAATAATTATTTTACGCGAATTTCGACCACAGCGTAACCTATAGATAGTAATATTTTTCAACATCGTAATATAAGGATAAGGTAACTTTATCTGTATCAGGAGCAGCCTCGTGGCTCCCTGACCGTGAACCACGCATCAGTGGCGGGTCACGCTCTACCAGACCCGACGTGATCTTATTAGAGCTGGAAACACTTGGCACACACCACCCGATCAAACGTGACGCTCGGCTGACTCAATAAAGATAACTTTAAGCTCTGCATTGAGCAAGGATCCTTCACAGCTCTTTTTGCCAATAAAAGATTATGCACGCGCGCAATATAAGTTTAGGAAATAATATACCGTTTGTTTCGAAATTTTCGAATCTGATAACAGATTACAATATGTTTAAAAATATAGACTGGATTCAAAAAGTTATTTTTCGAGAAAACAGCGTCCTGCACATATAAAGTTCGAACCGTGTGCGGTTTCGACTGTCGTGTTAATGTCGTATTAAAATAATAAAAGTAATATCGTGATTAAAAATGCATCACGGTTTGGCCTGCCGTCATCGTTTAACTGTGGAAATGTGCTGGCATCGACATGCCAGATCGAACTGTCGGCTCCGCGCATTTGCACGTTCGGTTCGGAGAACGTTGGGACGGCGCGGCGCGTGCTATTTCCCGCGGTCAGAACTGTACGTGTGATGGGCGCTTATGTTAATGTATATTTATTTTTGTTATGCTAGAGCAGCACCTAGAAGTAGAGCCTCTACCTCCAGAAGGTAGACCTTGAGGTGGAGGCTTTACTTCTAGGTAGAGTAAATTTTTTGTGAGTCGATAAAATGATAATGAGAGAAACGTTCGCGAACTTAACTGTATACAACTTACTTTACACGAGACAATCTTGTATTTATATAATAGGTTTCTTGAAAACGGCCGGTGCAAGTATTACCATGAAGGATAAGGTAACTTTATCTGTATCAGGAGCAGCCTCGTGGCTCCCTGGCTCCCTCCCTTATCCTTATCCTTGTTTTCAGGGAGTTTTGGGGGAGAAAAATCGATCTACCTAGGAGCTAGATATAGGAGGATATATTAATTTTTTTTCTTTTGTCCGATTGGAAGTTTGGTATGCGTTTAATTTTTGCTTTGTTGGAAAATTCGGAATGTGGTGGGGTCGAATCCCGGTCAGATAAATATTTTTGTGATTCTTTTTATTTTTTTAAAGTAATCAGTAATAGTGGTACTAGTTTTAGGACTCCACGGTACAAGTGCGACAAATACTGTTGATTTAGTGAACTGTCGGCAGAGCGCCGACAAATCGCCCATTTCCTGCATCGACGAAATAAAGGCTATATAAGGCGAAATAAGGCTTAAATAAATGTTTATTTCGGATTTACATTACATAAGAGAGCGTGTGTTATGTAAGAATTTTTTATGTGAATGAACCTAAAAATATTTTTATTACGAATAAACACTTAACGACTTTTATACTTCAACATGGATTATCTACACACTGTAATTCATTATATCTTTCAAAATGAGCACACTTTTTCAACCATCTTTTAATAAGTTTAATTTCTGACAGTAGAATAATAAAAAATGTTTCATGCAACAAATACCAAATTAGATCACTGAAGAGAGACAAATTGGGCCTCTGACACTTGATTTTGAGGATTCTTATCCTGAGGATCGTATAAGTCAGGCCTCAGTGGTCGAGGGACATGTGGATTGTGGAATCACCGAGGCCCATAATCTTTGTCTCTCGTAAGTAACTCTACCGCGCTTCACGCTTCGGCTGCTCCGGCAATTGCTCGACCAAAGGCATTACAGAAGGCCATGTGTAGATGTATAGGGCACATTTAAATACATTTTTTAATTTAAAAAGAGTGTAGGTAATAGGTTTTCAAAATGGTGCTCTGTGTACATAGAAAAATACGTACGCAAAAATATATAGGAAGTTTTTTTGAAAAATTATATCATGCAATACCAAATATTTTCTTTATGATTTTACAATAATTCACGATGATCCCTACAAAATATATCAACTAAATCGACACAAATCTTTAAAGTAAAATATTAGGTCTTTACCTATGAAATTGCCGTTTTGTATGAAAAAATTTAAACGAATTTTTTTCATGTATTTTTTATTTGTATTAATCGAAGTAATCACCCATGCAATCAATGCATCTTTGTCAACGCAGTGGCAGTTTATTGATGCCCGTCTTAAAGAAATCAGCTGGACCGGGGGCAACAAATTCTTCAAAGGCATTTTGTACTGCCTCTCGGGTATTGAATTTTTTTCCCGCCAAGATGTTATCCAAATTCTGGAAAAAGTAGTAGTCTGTAGGCGCTAGGTCTGGTGAGTAGGGCGGATATCGGAGAGCTTCCAATCCCAGTTCTTGCAACTTGGAGACCGTCTGCTGTGCAGTATGAGGTCGCGCGTTGTCGTGCAGGAGCAGCGGAGACGAGTGACCAATGCTGGTTGGAGATGTGCCAGCTTCTCCATCATTGTGTTCAGTTCTTCATAGTACACATCTGCAGTAATGCTCACCCCGTTTAGTAAGAAGCTGTGATGAATCACACCGGCGCTAGACCACCAAACAGTGACCATCACTTTTCTAGGGGTAAGTTTTCGTTTAGGGCATTGTTTAGGTGCTGAACCAGGACCCAACCAACTTGCTGAGCGCTTGCGGTTATCAAAAAGAATCCATTTTTCATCGCAGGTAACAATGCGGTTCAAAATTCCTCCATTTGTGTGTCTGTTGAGCAGTGCAAGGCACGTCTCGACGCGTAGTTCGCGCTGGCGATCATCGAGTTCGTGGGGCACCCATTTGTCAAGCTTTTTTACCTTGCCAATTTGACGCAAATGGACCAATATTGTTTTGACGCTAACGTCGAAAGCTGCTGCTAATTTAGCCGTAGATTGTGTATCATCAGCTTCCACAATCGCCTTTAATTCGTCATTGTCGACCAAAGTCTTCGGACGACCGCGAGGCTCGTTTTTCAGGTCGAAATTTCCAGAACGGAAGCGAACAAACCAATAACAGGTGGTGCGTTGGTTTGTAGTGTTAGCTCCGTAAACGTCGTTGATGTTGCGTGCCGCTTGTGCCGCGTTGCTGCCACGACGGTACTCATATTCCATAATTACTCGAATTTTTAACATATCAAGGGAAAAACGAAACGTAACGTAACGTAACGTTTTTTAACGTATCGTCTATCTTCTTTTTTCATGATGACGAAAAAGATTGAAATGCGATGAAAATGTAAACTAATCAATAAACAAATGACTTCTTTTAGAAAAAGAATTCCATGTTTTTAAAATAAAATTAATTTGAAATTAGAATTCATAGCCAAACCAAAATTATTTTGATTTGAAATGGCCAGTACTAAAGAACGGCAATTTCATAGGTAAAGACCTATTATTATTAAAAAATCTATTTAATCGTATTAAAAACGTAATTACGCTCAGAGTATGAGGCGATTAAAAGCAGATCTTAATGGCTGTTTTTCCACTTACCCGCCCGGTATCGGCCCGGCACCGGCAACTGTCCGCTACCAGGGGAGCAAACATTTACTTATATGAATATAATAATATATTAGTACCTCGGTAACCGAGCTTTGCTCGGAGCTCTAGTACATTTAGAAAAAAAAAGAATCACAAAAATATCTGACCAGAATTCGAACCCACCATATTTCCATCTCATCGTGCAACAATATTGATATATTGTTGCTCGATGAAAGAAAAAACATACATAACTTAAAAATGCGCAGTTTGACAGAGGTAAGACCTATATCGATTTTTCTCCCCCAGAACTTCCTGCATACTAAATTTCATGGAAATACTTGCAGCCGTTTTCAAGAAACCGATCATATATATACAAGATTGTCGCACTTAAAGTATAAGATGACATTTTTTTTCACTTACCAGCCCGGCAACGGCACGGCTCCGTGACCGACTACCACATGACAATATGTCATCGGCCGGCCCAGGCCGGTAAGTGGAAAAACAGTTAATCGCTATTAACGAGCGGTATAATAAGATTTTATTTTTATAACTTGCGTAGGTAATTGCCTTAATCAAGATCAGGCATCAATTATTTAGTGATAAATGTGGGTTTGGTTTTCATCATTTAAACTAGTACCTATGTGAAAGTAAAACCCATATAAAAATTTTTTTGTAAGCTTTTCTTTATTTTTAATTAAATTGTGTATGGGCAATTGGTCATAAATAATATTATGAATTATCAATTATCACACTATGATTTTATAAACAATCACCATGGGATACTAACCTAACCTATAATCTTTGAGCCATGTTTGACCTAAAGGTGTGTCATTGGATATTTGATGAAACTACTTTTGCAACGTGTGGTGCGGGTACTACTGATACGTAGCTTTTATATGAACATTCAGAACTGGCACAAACAGCAGATACTTGCCAAAAAGATTGAAACACCGTTATACTTTTCGTTTTCGTCGTTCATCTGTTTATTAGGTACAGTAGCGAGAGAGATATTTATCTCCACCTCCCCTACATCCCACGAGGAAACGATACGTATTTTGCTCAACTCGATAAATATTTCTGATACACGAAATCTAATCTCGCCATGCTCGTCAATTGATTGTACGGAAATGTACCAGACAGAGGATATCTTTCTTACGAAACTAGAAAGAATAATACAGAACAAGAAATATTACGCTGCATCAAGCCAGCTTAATGTGACTTCGGTTTACGAAAGCGGTTTGGATCTTATTTAAATGTATATAGAACACTAAATAACTAAGTTTTTGCACGCGGCTGCGCCCGTGTAAATAAAGTATCCCACGAGAACACTGTACTTTTCCGGGATAAAAAGTAGCCTATATATACGTGCGTACGTATATCAATACGAGTAGTTTTTGCCTGAAAGAGTAACAAACATCCAACGATACGTCATATATTCATCCATGCATCCACACAAACTTTCACATTTATAATAGTAGTAGGATAGGATAAGAGATATACAATATTTTGAAACGCAACGTCCATTTTTTATTCCGAGTCTAATAATTATGTTTACACTAAATTGATGTTAATGGTTGGAAGACATATGCACATAGTAGGAAACAGTAGGTAATTATGGATTGTTACATTTATAATTTTAGTACAACATAAAGCTTATAAAAAGCACAAATTACAAATGAGTAGTTTGGTGAAACAACAAAAATATAATCGATTAGAATCGTTTTAAATCTTTCTATTATTACACTAATGGACTGAAGTTTTCGATACAGATCATAAAATTACATTTGTTTTATAGAGTCGCGGACGCTTTTAGTACATTTGTTTATTAGATAATGAAATTGCTGTGGCGGCCTCATCAATTTCGTGTGTGCCATTATAAATCACTTTTTAATGCTCGGTTCGAGCATACCAAACGAGCTGTTACATGAAAGTTTTTACCGAATATACTTTATAGCCGACACAGGCGCGCAAATATTTTTAACAAATCATGGCAGTGTGCATCAAACGTGATCTTTCAAAATAAGCATTTTGAAAGTTTTTACACAACTACAGCGGAGCCAAAAGGAAGGATAATGATTTTGGCAGTGTATGTAAGTATGTATGTTTGTTTCGCCGTAGCGCCTTAACTGCTGGTCCGACTTTAATAAATGTGGTGTTAAAAGGTTCTTAATAATAGACCAAGTAACATAGGCTATGAAATTTACGTAGTCGGGTTATAGTTTTTTATGAAAATTGTAGTAATTGCTAAACAGTTTAATATCAGTAATAACTGGGTAATAATAGATTAATATAAGCCGAAGTTTACGACTGTAATAACGCCGTCTGATTACATAAACTAAGCTTTATTAAGCTATGGGAATACATCAAACTGATCTTATTAACACCGCACTGCGCGACTAGAGATGTCGTAGGATTTGTTGCCTCTTAATTATAATAATCGTCATAATCATAATATCATTATTACCTATATTAATACGTGAGGCAAAAACATTCAGAACTGTTTTCCGAGAACTGTGCGAACGCGAACGGAGTATGATATTTGACACAGATAAAGCGCGTGTAAAGAAAGGTGTGCAGAAACAATTATTATAATTGCTTAGAAATACATAAAGACAACAAATATTTTTACATTTTGATTTCGTATTTAAAGTTGAAACTTAAAAATTAGCTGTCACATTAATTATAGTCGAATTTCGACCACTGGCAACCTGTAGTATAATAAAATAATTCTTTATATAATATGTACTTACCTAAATAAATAAGCAATTTCAAAGACTATCACTTACACCAAATATCAAACCGAAAATTAATATAATAATAGGTATTTACCTATGAAATTGCCGTTCTGCAGTACTGGCCATTTCAAATCAAAATAATTTTTGTTTGGCTAAGAATTCTAATTTCAATTAATTTTATTTTAAAAATATGGAAGTCTTTTTCCAAAAGCAGTCATTTGTTTATTGATTAGTGTTACATTTTCATCGCATTTCAATCTTTTTGGTCATCATGGATACGTTAAAAATTCGAGTAATTATGGAATATGAGTACCGTCGTGGCAGCAACGCGGCACAAGCGGCACGCAACATCAACAACGTTAACGGATCTAACACTACAAACTAACGCACCACCTGTTATTGGTTTGCTCGCTTCCGTTCTGGAAATTTCGACCTGTAAAATTAACCTCGCGGTCGTCCGAAGACTTTGGTCGACAATGACGAATTAAAGGCGATTGTGGAAGCTGATGATACACAATCTACGGCTGAATTAGCAGCAGCTTTCGACGTTAGCGTCAAAACAATATTGGTCCATTTGCGTCAAATTGGCAAGGTAAAAAAGGTTGACAAATGGGTGCCCCACAAACTCAATGATCGCCAGCGCGAAGTACGCGTCGAAACGTGCCTTGCACTGCTCAACAGACACACAAATGAAGGAATTTTGAACCGCATTGTTACCTGCGATGAAAAATGGATTCTGTTTGATAAGCGCAAGTGCTCAGCAAGTTGGTTGGATCCTGGTTCAGCACCTAAACAATGCCCTAAACGAAAACTTACCCCTAGAAAAGTGATGATCACTGTTTGGTGGTCTAGCGCCGGTGTGATTCATCACAGCTTCTTATCAAACGGGGTGAGCATTACTGCAGATGTTTACTGTGAATAACTAAACACAATGATGGGGAAGCTGGCACATCTCCAACCAGCATTGGTCAATCGCTCGTCTCCGCTGCTCCTGCATGACAACGCGCACAGCATACTGCAGAGCAGACGGTCTCCAAGTTGCAAGAACTGGGGTTGGAAGCTCTCCGTCATCCGCCCTATTCACCAGACCTTGCGCCTACAGACTACTACTTTTTCCAGAATTTGGATAAATTCTTGGCGGGAAAAAATCAATACCCGAGAGGCAGTACAAAATGCCTTTGAAGAATTTGTTGCCTCCCGTCCAGCTGATTTCTTGAAGAAGGGCATCAATAAACTGCCACTGCGTTGGCAAAAATGCATTGATTGCATGGGTAATTACTTCGATTAATACAAATAAAAAATACACGAAAAAAATTCGTTTAAATTTTTTCATACAAAACGGCAATTTCATAGGTAAAGACCTAATATTTCATGTGCCTGCAAAAGAAAGTACTACATTTTAAAATTCCAAATTTTTCAATACTACAGAAGTTACAGATTTTAAATAAGAAACGTGATATACTTCAAAGCTAATTTTGTTAAGTTTCTGAAACTAGTAGAAAGCAGACGCAATTTGCTACAAATCATTTTTCTATTTAAACCTCTAACTTCCAAGGTTTAAAAAAAATATTCAAAATTTTAGTAGGCATATTCTGTTTCAGGCCAGTGTATGTTGTAGACTTATCGCTAATGGAGTAACCATTTTAATAATTTAATGACTAGTTGTGTATAATATATTATGTAATTATTTTTTATTTTCGTATGATATCTATGGTTTGATGAAAATTTTAAGTAGCATGGATACACAACACATATCAAGTATAGTTAACTTCGCTCCGAAACCAAGTCGAGCGCTATCAAGAATCGCTTTGCTTTTAGCGTCAAGTTTCCCATTTAGCGACCATTTTCATTTTCATTTTCGTATTCAGTTTCCTTTGTTTATTGATCGTATATATACATGACATAGCTTTGGACGTGCTTAAACGAGGGTGCCAAAAGCGAGAGAGAATTAATATATCTGTATAATAGGTATATAACCGCTACTGACTTATTCTATTTACACGCAGCTCAAAAGTGCTATGAATGTATTGCGTTGAAAGGCACGTAGACAATTATTGTGTAGGTAGTAGGTGTAGGTAATTATTGTTCAAAATCCATTCGATAGGCATGGCTAATACACATGCATTATTGAGTTTTCTACCTAGCTTCTTCTTTCATGCATAGTATAAAACAGTACAGCGTTTCTTGTCTTTGTACCTTTAGATCTTGTTAACTACCCAACCTTTTTTGTTTTCATCAATACTCAAAGAGATTCAAAAGAAAGTTTTATAGCATACAAACTATAATATACATATTAAACTGATTATAACGGGGGTGGAACAGCGGTAAGAATCTTGTTATAATAATTAAAAAAAAGTGGTCATTAATATGAACATTGTTTTTGGGTTTGTAAATTACCAATGTTGTTGCGCAAAATGAAAACACTTTTATTTATATGATATTGTAAGTACGTGCAAGTACAAATAGAAAATCCTTACCTAGCCAACAGCGTTCAATTTCCGAGTTCGCCGTATGCTGAACGCGGATATTTTAGGACTTTAATATTTGCATATTCCAACCTCGAAATAACTTTATGTTACGACCTTTACAAAATTTTATTTTAATTACATTTTTAGCTGTCTCCTTAATTTTATTCTATGAAATGTTAAGCGTTTTGCATACTAAATCTAATCTAATATATATATATATATATATATATATATATATATATATTATAATATAGATAATAATCTAAATCTTACTTTACGGGTTATTATAGTTTTTGAATTAGTTTGGTCCGTGATGGATTTTTGTATATTTGAGTAACTAAATTGTACCTTTTAGCTTATTGGCATAGGTCTCAGGTGAAAGTAAAAGATTATATTTTTTATTTGATAATAATAATATAATACTTAATACCAAAGTTTGTAAGGATGAATATTATCTAGTAATATTATCTAGTATGGCCATGGGCATGGTAGGTATATGCATACTAGGTACATATTTCTTTTCCTCTTTCACGAAAAACTGCTAAAGACTTTAATATAATGACATTAATAACATGGGTTTTGTTTTTAATTTGCGGGCAAAAGCTGATATTATTAAATGATTTTGATTATATAAAAAAAAAAACTATTCAAGAGGTTCAAAAATCTTAAGGTTACAATTTTTACAGACAAAGGAAATTATACAATAAATAAAAGAAAACGTAAGAGATCTCCAAAAATGCATAAGTAAATTGATGGTATTATTTATTAGATATTTGGAATTGAATTTACAGAATGATTTTATTGAATAAAGACAATTTATTTTCAAAGGGCTGAAAATTTCGAGGATATTTCGCGTCGCATTAAAATTCTTTTTCTTGTAATATAAACATACCTAGGCATATGTTTATATTACATCTGCAGATGGTGTTATAATTTTTACGACATATACACATATTTTTCATAGAAATACAATACTTATTTTATTAACTGTAGCTACGAGTACCTATAACGTTACGCTCAACGGGGTGGAATATTGTAATAGCTGCAAAGTGTATCAATTTTATTATGATTGTTTTCATCAATGCAAATTATTATTATATTTATTATATGTAAATTGGAAAAATGAAAATGTTTCGTTTAATTTTCGCAGTTCTCAAAATGTAATCCATTAGCTTCCTATCACGATATCCCATTTGGTAGAGTGCAGCGCCATCAAACGAACTCATCACTATTTGAAAGATCTACAGTACGTGTCGTCCCCTAGACAAAGTGATTTTAAAAGCAGATAATAGGTTAAATTTTATTGGCAAAAGGGTACCCCTCTTTTGTAAGTCACCTCACTGGTTGCGTCTCCCAAAAGGGAAGTTTGTATACAATTTTAGTATTCTTATAGTCAGGGCCGGATTTAAAATTAGTGCCGCCCTGGACACTGAAGAAAATGCTTAAATATCATAGAAAGTTTACTTAAAATTATAGTTTTTATATCTTTTTTTTTTTAATAGAATAACTAATTGCTTGCTCATTGCAAAAGAATCCATAGACAAATCATTCATCGAGCGCCCAGCGAAGTCAATCATATATCTTTGTAAGAATTATGAATTTTGCACTCACGATGACTTATGATTGTATTACATTTGTTTGTCAGGAAAACACACCTGACTTTGTAAATTGGTCGATAAAATCTTCACAATCTAAACGTTAAAGTAGACGTACACGTACATATTCTATACATAGAATTGCCAATCTTTTGAGACCATTTGCAGTCATTGTAAAACGTAAGTAGTTTTTAACTCGTTTCAAACAAGAAATAAAAAATGATTAATTAATAGAATTAATTAATTATTATAATGTGCAATTTTGATAATTGTAAAAAAATAATTCAAAATATTTTTTTTTACTTTCCTTTTGCCGCCCCACAAAATTTGCCACCCTGGGCACTAGCCCCGACTGCCCCTAGTGTAAATCCACCACTGCTTATAGTTTCAACGGCTTATGTCGGTAGAAGGAATTAACTTCTACTGTAGGCAATATCATTAGAAATTCAAATAATAAATAAGACTTTGGGATAAACGGACTAAATGAAAAAATAATTTTAATATACGTAAAAAGTACAATATACAAAAATACAATACAATACAATAAAATACAATAAAATACTATTGAATAATTAATGTAAAAAATATTATTAGCTATAAAATGGGACCCTTATTAATATCGGTTGGTCATAAAGAAAATTATTTATTTTATTTTACGTTAGGTAGTAACAAAAACTTGAAGTATTTAAATTCTAGTAGCTCTTGGGATTGTTTTGTCGATAAAATTATACCTATTATCTGCTGTTAAAATCTTTACGCCTCAAGATGACACATACTGTACGAGTATATGGGATACTTACTAATAAATAATTGATTTACAGTTTGATTAATGGTATTGACAATGGTAGGGGCTTTGACTTGATATTATTAGTAAACCTAAACAACGTTAAAATGTTTAAGCTATATATTTAACTTTTGAACCACCTGCTTAGATTACATCAGCTTTTAACAAAAAAGCTGGAACTATTTAATACCTCCATAAAGCTAGCGAACGAATATTTGAAGCTTTGATAGAATATAATTCTAGCTCGAAACGAACATCAAAGGAATTCCAATGACAATTATTATAAGTGGCCACTGCCACAAATCTGTGACAAATTCTACAGTCGATTTCTCCATTGCTTTGTGAGCATAACTAGAGATCAGATACAATACTGAAACATAGTTTCAAAAAATTATTTGGTATTGTTACTAATTGAGAAGACTTATGTGTCTATAATATCGGTTTTATAGTTATAGTTGACTGGGCTTCTTATTTTAAGACTAGTTCTCAAGCAGTGCTCAAAAATATTTTGCCATTCTTGGCCCAAATTTTATTTCAATTATCAAAAGTAATCCATGGTAATAAAGATTATCTCAAAGTTTGCCATCAGTTGTCTAAAAGACTGTCGAGGCTGGGAAAATTTATTGGTTTAATCTTTTGTATGACAGAGTAAGTGAGAAACTGATCTTATCTCAGACATTCAGGCTGTAATGTTGATCAGCGTGAAACTTCGACAGATTTCTTAGAAACATTTTGTTATTCATTGACATAACGACTTAGGTGGGTACATCTTTTTACTTGCTTTTTTTATTAATATTTTGAATCGATTTGATACTATGATATTTTTATTTGAGTCACACCTTATAACGCATTGGAACCGTATCGGGAGGGGGCGAATAGTACCAAATGGTACTATTATTGGTACCAGATGATAGATTGGTATATTCACTATTTGCTTAAAGGCATCTTTAAATAAATCAATTAACTTTTACTTTTGTCATCACAAACTACATCTTATAGGCATATAAATACACCTATATTACAAACATTACGAAAACCAAAAATTGGTAAAACTATTTTGTGTAATGTGGGATCTTAATAATGTGTGTAATAGATCACCCCTATTTACGACATAAACACATATTATATGCTATGAACTTTGAGCTCACTTTATTAGAAGTCTATTACTAAAGCCACATGTCACAGGTTGGTGCGGGCGTGCGCTCGGCAAACACGCGCCAATGTGAGAATGACTCCCCTGAGTATCTGGCAGTGATAGTATATTTAGCAAAGCCACTTTGTGTAGACACAAGCTTACCTGTAGCGTAATACTTTCTTTTTTACGTTCCGGTAACTTGATCAGATTACAGAAAAACAAAATCACCCAGTTAATATAGTTTTTAGCCGTACCTAATTAATAAAAATTGATAACAAACATGTGTCCGATAATATTTTCTTTCAGCATTTCGAATTAATAATAATAATTTATATTTTTGATGTGGATTATAATGTGCAACATGGCAACATGATATTACTGTTTTTGCCATGTTTTATGGCATGGATAGCTATAAAAATCATTTTTTCGTCTAGACAACATTCAAGTGAAATATTCTATTAAAATTTCATAAAATTTTAAATGCGAGTTCCATTTGCTGTAAGTGTTTACAGCAAAATGTTTGAAAAAAAAAAGAATTATTATGTGGACTCAGACATTCTGCCTCAGGATCTGTGCTGGAACATTTTTACTCATAACTGATTTAATGATAGCTTTTGTCGTATTACGAAAATACTGACTAGAGATAAAAATTCTACGCTGAAACTATTCAGCACGTTTTCTTTATTTTCTTCGATTGGAGTATATGAGATGCTATCCAATCGATTACTTTAAAAATCTACTAGCAATTTTAGTTTCTATGACCTAATCCTATAAGATAATATCACTTTTTTGCGTCTTCTTTGAAAAATAGGAAATAGTAAAATAATTATAACTATAAAAATATGGGCAATTCATTAATGAAACATTAGGCTTTGTATAAGATTTTACTCATTTATTTTAAATCAGCAAAACGGTCAATTAACAAAACCACCGAGACATTTAACTACTAAAGCTGCAAATGCTCTAAAATGCTCTACCTACTCGAAGAGCATTTTCAATGTTTAGCTCTCGATAAATGTAGTCCTTTCTGGAAACACTGGAATTGTGATTTCGTAATGGCCAATAAATTATTATCAACAGCTTTAATACCGTAAACACAGACAAATGGCGTTCGCTCCGCTACAACGAAACCGATCATTTATCTACGTTCCTAAATAATATTACTTTCGAAAGTCAATTTATATACGCAGCAAATAAATCTTTTAGTTTAGTGGGTCACATCAGAGAAATGTTAGGGATTTCTACGCGAAGAGAGACAGACGGACGGACTTCCCAGGCAAAATTTAATTTTCCCTCGTTGATAAATTATTTTTCCCGCTTCGTATTGAAGCGGGAAAAATAATTCTGCGAATTGAAAAAATAGATGTTTTAAAAGTAGCCGCTTAAGCTTTAGAGGCCGATAAAGTTTGGGAGGCACAGCATCGAGGTAACGAATTTCAGTCAGTACCCGGGTACAAGGCCGCGGACGTCCGGTTTCTGTGAGGTTAACAGTGGTTCCCAAAATTACATAACATTGAATAGGAATTGAAGGACCGAGCTTAGCGACATGAACATTTATTTCGATAAATATAATACAATAAATCGGTAAACGCTTTAGCATAGTGCTTATAAGCTTTTATGTCTATGTTTTAACACTACTTCTAGTAACTAAGTGTTTACATAAGTAGATAGTTTAAATAAAAACAACACTGAATATAATGGTCTATATTTATCATAGCTCGTGGATAATGCAATATACTAAATTTAAACAACATCGATATTAGATCGGAAGTCGGGATTTTAGAGTTAAGAATAACATCTCATTTATTAGTTAATCAACTTTCTTGTGACGTTATTTTTATTAGGGTTCCGTTATACATAAGAAATCCTTATAGTTTTGCTCTGTCCGTCTGTCTGTCTGTCTGTCCGCGCTTCTAGCTTCTGTAATTATAAATATAAATAGATGAAATTTGGGATAATTATAAATATTGTATAGATCTCGGTGTTGGAATAATAAAATAATAATAATTTCATATTTTAGGTGTGGTTCTCCGTACATGTGAAGTAGGGATGAAATATATTTTTTTATTCTACCCCGTTGTGTGGGGTATCGTTGAATAGGTCTTTTAAAATAAAAGCATGGTTTGATACATGATTTTTTTTACAAAGTCGTCCATTTTCGAGTAGTCGGTCTCAAAATTGGTTTATAAGTTGCTTATTGATAGATATATATTAATATGATATATATATAATATAATATTATGATATTTATTGATATTTATATGATATTTATAAACTACGGGAAATAGAAACTTGTTAATTTCCATGCTGATAGATCGGACAATAACTTTTGAAGTTATTCAAAGAAAACTTATTGCGCGTTGATAGTTAATTACCCTTATATACAGGGTCTGTCGTAAATAATGGATAACCCGTAAACTGGAGTTGGTCCGGATGTGAAACTGTAAGAAAAACGTATTTTCTTGCCAGGGTTTCTAACCATATAAAAATGGCGTAGCATTCTATACTTTTTTATAAATTTCGCTACTTTTTTCGATCATTCCGTTGCCATTTCATCAAATTTAGGTATTTCTGTGTGATTTTTTTAGTATTATACTCTAGAAGACGTGTATTATTTAATTTTAATACAATTTTAGGTGTTTTTAACGTACACAATTTTCAAAATCATCTTTTTATGCTTTTTTAAACTATTTTTTTTCTTAATGTCAACTTTGATCTTACTTTGAAACTTTACTGTGACAAAAAAAGTATGGCGCTATAGCTGCCCATTATCTTAATAAATTGTCTAGTATGTGTAGTTTCTAAAAAGGTATTACAATGTGTACTTTACTAGCAATATTAAGTTACAGGAGCGAGATCAATGTCAAGGTCAGAATTCAAAATTTTTAAGTATTGTTATAAAAGGTTATAAAACTTCGTCATAATGATCTCATTCTACCAAAATTCTTTACACAAACGTTATTGGGCCACTAATAAGGATTTTCAGAAGAACAACAGGTTGTTGTTAGTAAAAAAAATATCATAACTCCATGGTAATAATGTAATAAAAGTGTTCAAATTTAAAATTGTTGTGCTCTAAATGTTCATGCGATAAACATGTTGCGAAAAGTTTATTCGAAAAAAGGATCATCAGGTAAAAAACTAACAAAGACAGCAATACAATACAGCAATACATGTCCTGACATGCTCTTGGTTAGGTTATTTATTTACAAAATTCAATACTTGCTACCTAAGCCTATTGGTTCAAAGTAAAAAAGAAACGTTCATAATTTGAAAGTTGATTGATATTTCGAATAAACACACCAACTGTTTAATGTTTGTGAACACTTTACATACATATTTAATAAAATTTGCGCGATGAAAACGTAGGAATTTACGTTGCTGTTTAGTTTACGTGTGATATTACGTAGGCCCTGTTCACAATTTTCCTGTTTTCTCAATTGTAAAATAAAAATAAATGATACGAATTTGTTTTGTTTGAATAGTTAAAAAATTTGTTTTTTGAGTTCAAAAAGTATTTAGTAGGCTTCACTACCCAATTCAGGCAAAATTACCTTAGTTAATGACTTATGACTTATGAATGTCACTTTCTAGTTCATTTGGATTACAGAAAAAAAGAATATTTTCATTGGAGAGGTATAAAACCTATTCATCTCCTATTTTGAACGTTTGTATATACCTAATAGACTTCCTATCACCTTCTCTTTAATTGGTATCATAAGTTATTTTAGGATTTTAGTCTAAGAGAGTTAAAAAATGACAGTTATGTTAACTTTTTCGTCTATACAATATGACAGAAAACAATAAACATAACTTCTCCTTCCTCTTCGCAGTAATGAAGTGTCGTTCTCTACAATCTTCGCTTTTCTATAGAAATGACAGAAAAGAGTTAAAAACTTTAAAAAAGTTATCCGTGCCATTATTACTCATCTATTGACACTGCGTTCTATATAATCAGACGAGTAGCTTAGACGCTACGGTGGAACATACATACATAGTACATACATACTGCCACAATCTTCTTGCCTGCCTTCCTTTTGGCTTTGCCGTAGTTTGGGAAAAGCGACGATTCCTGAAAACCATTAAAGTCGTGGTCGTACTGTAAATACATAATATGATAGCCTTGGTAGTTGGTAGTATCTACTCTCGAGGCTGTTCTTTTATGATTAGCTTTTAAAATGTTGCCAATCGATTAGGTACCTGAAGCGAAGTTCCAACGAGTTACAGAGAAACTTTTCACATACAAAGGTTGGCTGGTAGCTCGTTTGCATAACGAATTACAGGTGAGTTTAGCTTGAAGTTACATTACAGGTATAGCTAGGGAGCTGGTGGCAATCTAGATATATGATTTCATAGTCGATACTAAGATGTAATGTAGTCGCTGCATCTAGATATTATGTGAATTAGAGAAAAGTAGTGGTGAGCTCAGAAGGTCTGTTCTGCTAATAAAATCCTGCATACAGTTTTGATCCAGTCCCGAATCGCGATATGTTAGAACTGCAAAATGGTATTCTCATAAACGTCAAACCAACGTCTCCAAAACCCGTTTGGATTGATCCAAACGCCAAAAATCAGTTTATGATACTACAACGATTCATTTATAATTCAATAAAATAAAATAAAAGTGTTTTTCTAATTAATTTCGAAATTTTAGGTAGGAAAAAATGTAATCAATCTTCTCAAGTACCTTAAAATTTATACATACACATTTCTACATAATATTATTAAACAACGCTGTGTACTTGCTGTTTTTGTCATGTACATAAATAATTATCATAGGTTCCATCCATCCATTTCATTCATTTACCCTCCTACTAATAAAAATATTTATTCAGTGCTACACAATATTTTGGCCTTACGTATATAATAGTATAAGCTATACAATATTTTGTCATTATCGGTCAAACTACTTTTCCCGACGTGTCAGATAAGGACAAAACATTGTATAGCTTATATACTGTACCTATAAATATTAAGTCCTTACCTATGAAATTGGCGTTTTGTCGTACTGGCCACTTTGATCTCAAATATTTCTTCTATCTATATATCTATAAATCTTTTTTGGTTAGGAATTCCAATTTCAAATTTATACCGCTATTTACTCATGCATTTGTGTTTCGAAACCGTAATTCATTTGTTTTTTCCTCTTTTGGTTTTTTTTTGCGTCACTCTGTTTACAAAATGGAAATCTTGAAATATCGTATTATTTTCGAGTACGGGTTCCACCGTGGCACCAGTGCTGCAGAAACGGCTTGAAGGATTAATGATGTGTATGGCGGCAGTGTAGCAAAAGAAAACACAAATTCTGGAAATTTCGACTTGTAGAAAAAGCCCCGTGGACGGTTGGAGACCAAAGATGATACTGAAAAATTGAAGGCTATTGTGGAAGCGGATCCATCCCACACCACGTCCGAGTTAGATGCAGGCTGCGGTGTTAGTAATAAAACTGTTTTAATTCACTTGAAGCAAATTGGGATTGGGGTGAAACAGCTTGAAAGATGGGTACCTCATAAATTGAGTGCAGCAAACCGACAAACGCGCGTCGACTGCTGCGTTACATTACTCAACCGGCACTAAAATGAAGGGATTTTAAATCGAATCATTACCTGTGATGAAAAGTGGATCCTGTACGATAATCGGAAACGCTCATCGTAATGGCTGAACCCTGGCGAACCACCAAAGCCTGCCCCTAAACGAAAATTGGCTCAAAAAAGTTACTTTTTCGGTTGGTGGACTAGTGCCGGTGTCGTTCACTACAGATTTCTTAAATCTGGCGCCTTGCCAGATTACAGGAAGTCTATTGCCAGCAACTGCAAATCATGCTGGAAAAGCTAGTTGCTAAACAACCGAGGTTGGCCATTCGCTCTAGGCCACTCCTGCTTCAGGAAAACGCTAGACCACACACTGCACAACAGACGGCTACCAAATTAGAGGAGCTTCAATTGGAATGTCTAAGGCATCCACCGTACTCCCCGTAGCTTGCTCCAACAGATTACCATTTTTTTCGAAATTTGCATAACTTCTTGCAAGGAAAAAAATTCAACTCTGATGGGGCAGTCCAAAGCGCCCTCAAAGATTTTATTGATTCCTGTCCGACTGGTTTTTTTAGTAAAGGAATCAATGAACTACCAATGAGATGGTTAAAGTGCATAGATAGCAATGGTTATATACTTTCATTAAATAAATATATTATGTTTAAAAAAAACGACTTTATGTTCCGTTCCTCCTTTACAAAACGCCAATTTCATATATGACCTCTTACTAATGTACTTATATTTTCATTAGTAAAAGGGTAAGGTTGTTTATGATACTCTGTAACTGGGTTTTTAGGAATATTTGTTCCTTAGTTTGGCACATAATCGTGGTGAGCGTAATGTTTTAACATTGCGATCACCACGATATAAAATTTGTATTATATCGATGGAACTTCATTACCCACGATTAGGAACGTAGGTGATAGCCATCCTGTATCTACTTACATTTACGACCTGCCTCGTGGACTGCCCTTGTAATCAATTTGACGAATACCAACATTCCTAAACAAATTGACATCCCTTTGAATTATACAAGTGCAATCCACGACCCCGGCCTCTTCGAGGGTTGAATTGGGCGGATAGACTTGGGAGTTAGATTGTACTTGAGTCTAACCTAATTCTACGAAGAACATTCTACTGGTATCTACATCAGAGGAATTCATTTTAGTAGGAAATTACTATGAAAAACTAGGGTTAGTTTTAAAACTGTGTTATGTAGTAGCTTTCTGGGAAGATACAAACCTTTGATTTTAACCAGCCTCTTAATTAACAAACTTCTTATTGAATTTCAATATACGAAGGCAGTGCAATAATACTTATCTCTTTTATTATATAAAAATGGATTGCAATGACTCGCTAAAACTCGAGAACGGCTGGACCGATTTGGCTAATTTGTCTTGAAATTGTGGAAGTTCAGTGAAGGTTTAAACGGTGAAAAATATTGGAAAAAAAAATTGCGGAGAAAATACTGTACTCGTAGGTGTAGATGTTGGAAGTAGGTTTTAGGTGTATGTATATGTATTAATTTATTCCAGTTCATAGTCGAGACAGAACACCGTGTCTCGGGACAACTAGTTGGGAGTAATTTTTATAAATTATTGTTTTTAAAAATAAAATTTCTAACAGTTACAAGTATATTTACAACAAATAATTTAAACAGCATTCAGTTAGGTTATGTAGTATGAAATTTAACTAATATTATGAAATTGAAACCAAACTGTTTCAATTCTGTATGTCAAGTTGTACTGAATCGGCGGCGGTTGAAAATATGTAAATTGCTCCGTGAACAGCTTGTCTGGCGTCGGATCCTCAGCACGAGACGATACGCAACTCAGCGCCGCATTTTCAAGATAGCGATTCAAAATGGAACTTCATTCACTACTCTAGAAGATACACATTTAATTGCAAGAGTTAGAATATCAAACTGCACCGCTCTGAATAGCCCGGCGCCGCTCTTGTAACAAAAGTGTAGGCATCTACTGAATAAAGTTCAATATGGAATCACTATTTTGAAAATGCTAGCCGCTTTTCGTATCACGTGATACGCGACGCGGCTAGCATTTCGGTGTGAGCTGACCCATATTGTATGAACAATACACGCTGTTATTGGCGATCTCTGATTTTGCTTATTGTCTTGCTGGTCGCAACGACAGCGTATATTAACGTTAAGCACGTTAAGCGCGAGGCCATTTTCAGAAGACTTGCAGACATTACGTTTGAGACCTATGAGAACTCTTAACCGTGCTTAATTGCAGTGTGTATGAGACCTAAACAATCGCTTAAATTTTTTTTTAAGCAAAGCATGAATCGTACAAAAAATAATATATGTATGAGCATGAAATTTCTGTGAATAATAAATCATCGATTACTCTATCTATAGGTTGCTCAGCACGCAAATATGACAAATGGATCAAGCACGAATCGAGCCTCCAAAAAAGGTTGTGGTCACTACTAAAAATCGGCCTCGTGCTTATTATAAGGTTAATATAGTAATAAAAATAATAATAATATATTGAATAATGTGCACATAAAAAATAAAGATCATGTAATCAATACCGAGCGAGCCAATTTTTTATTAATATTTTGTTTTTGCAACGCTCTAAACTTAGAGAAAAAACTATAATATACCTGGGCTGATTGACAACTGGCCGAAACGACGAACTTAAAAAAATGATACGCAAAACGAACATTACATTATATTCTGGCATGTTTTTGAAAATAGAACGCCAAATTTGAATGTAATCGAACTGATGGAATTTGTTTGAGAGGACGTAGAACTTTCTCTGTCGTAAATTTTCTTAACAATGGAAAGAAACGAAATTTGTGCGGTGACAAAGTTTTACGTTTTAAAAGACAAAACAGCAACCCAGATTAAAACCAAGCTAGACAGTGTTTTAGGTAATTCTGCTCCTGCATTGAGTACAATTCACACCCGGGTAACTGATTTTAAACGTGGAAGACAGAGCTGCGAAGACGCCCACAGGTCTGGCCGTCCAAATGAAGTCACGAATCCGGACATGATCAAAGAAATTCGTGCGGTGATAAAGTTTTACGTTTTAAAAGAGAAAACAGCAACCCAGATTAAAACCAAGCTAGACAGTGTTTTAGGTAATTCTGCCCCTGCATTGAGTACAATTCTCACCTGGGTAACTGATTTTAAATGTGGAAGACAGAGCTGCGAAGACGCCCACAGGTCTGGCCGTCCAAATGAAGTCACGAATCCGGACATGATCAAAAAAATTCACAAAATTGTATTGAATGATCGGCGCTTAAAGTTGCGAGAGATAGCAGAGATGGTGAGCATTTCATCTGAACGCGTTTTTAATATTTTGCACCAACATTTGGGAATGAAAAAGCTTTGCGCGCGATGGGTGCCGCGTTTGCTCACTGTAGACCAAAAGCAACGTCGAGTGGACGATTCATCGGAGTGTTTGGCGCTGTTTAACCGAGATCCTAATAAGTTTTTGCGGCGTTATGTAACAGTCGATGAAACCTCGATACATCATTATACTCTCGAGACAAAATAACAATCTAAGCAGTGGACTGAGAGCGGAAAACCTGCGCCGAAGAAAGCAAAAACGGTTTTGTCAGCCGGCAAAGTGATGGTGACTGTTTTTTGGGATGCTCGAGGGATTATTTTAGTGGATTATCTGCAAAAAGGAAAAATAATAAATGGAGAGTACTACGCAAGCTTGCTGAAAAAATTAAGTGAAGAAATCCAGAAGAAACGACCACACACACGTCAATGGTTGCAGTCGCCAAACTCCATGAATTGCGGTTCGAATTGCTACCGCATCCACCCTATTCCCCGGATCTGGCCCCGTGCGACTTCCACTTATTCCCAAACCTGAAGAAATGGTTAGGTGGCCAGAGATTTTCATCAAATGAAGAAGTCATTGTTGCCGTGGACGAGTATTTTGAGGGGTTGGAGAAAACATTTTATCGAACTGGTGTAACGGCATTGGAGAAGCGCTGGACTAAATGCATCGAGGTAGAAGGAAACTACGTTAAGAAATAAATTTATTTTAAATAGATTTTTGAAGTTTTTTTTTGTCGTTTCGGAAACTTATCAATCAGCCCTCGTATATAAATAAAATGAGCAGCGGAGTTGACGTAACACAATTTTAGATTTTCCATATCTATAAGTTTACGCACGTTGAAAAAAAAATTGTATTAAAATCATCAGCGGAGCGTACCAGACCTTTTTCAAAATATTTTACTGATTGTAATTTGCGCTAAATATCGTCTCATAATAAATGCGATCTCAAAGTTTTTTTTCTTTACCTTTAAATCAAATTTGAAGTAAGAAGTATGTAAGTATATATGACTCTGTGACATGCACAGAAATAAAGAAATTACACCTCCCGCACAGAGTGATAAAACACGATTTTTGGCACCGCACTGGCCGAAAGTCTCGTAAGTTATCCTTTAGATCCCCCTAACGCACTGAACGTGTTAATTTCGGTATCCGGAACTTTTTATAGCTGTTGACATACAGTCTGTTCAGATTTATTTTTCTTCGGAATTACTATGCGAATGAACCTTATGTCGTCGGCATAAAGGTCCTGTTAGAGTAAAAAATAAGTCTGAACGGGCTGTAAGTGGAGGACAAAGGTGCCATTAAAATTCCTGTAACAAGCTGCTTCCTACGTTTTGGTGATGGAAACTTGTGACATGTTTCACGGTCAACATAAGTCCCAGGGCAAGATTTAGGTTTCCTAATCAAAATAAGCTAATTCAGAAAATGTAAAACATTAAATAAGACGTGGTATAAAATGTTTACCGAATATAATATCCATTGAGCTATTTTGTTTAGTGAAAAAATAAAATAAATGACATTTGCAAAAGCTTCTCTGACAACAAGGAATTTTCAAAAACTAATTTTATAGATTACTCATTAAAATCAACAGAAGACTTGAAATTTCGATCTGATTCACAGTATTCTTATTCGTTTTTATGAAAACAGAGCTATTAGACAATGGAACATTCTTGGCACTCCAACTTTTAATAGATTAGCTGATTAACACATTACCAATGACATATTATACTATAACAACATATTTTAAGAAATACAAATTCCACGCAGATCTTAATATACTATGTAAAAGTTAAGAGTTAGTTTTGAAATAGAGCGTGCTGAAATTGGCCAGTAGGTATAGGTACAATCTCGATAAGAAAAAAAGGTATTCGCAAAAATGCTATAGGCTTGTTGACTGAATTGTTGATTGCTATGTACATAGACGTATATATTATAGACGAGATATCTCGAGGCAAAACTGTCTCCACTTAAATGGCCCCACTTTTGGGGTTGTTTGGGGCCATTTTAACTTTTGAGATATGGTGAAATCAAGATGGCGTAAATTTTTGTTGTATGAATAAGTATTAGTTCTGTCAAATGTACGTCATAGCCTATCTTTAGTTTTGAAATCTTTGATTGCATACTAGATGTGGCCCGCGACTCCGTGCGCGCTAAAGGAAATCCCGCGGGTTCCCGGTGTTGTTCCAAAATTGATCCAGAGTCGGCAGCAACGGAATTGTTGCAAACTTTAAGTAATTTTTCATGTCACAAAAAACGCCGGGCATGAAGATAAAAATAAACCAGTTTTCAGATTCCCGAAAGACATTAAAACCGTGGTCGTAATGTAGGTAGGTTACATATTATGTTATGGGAACTTGGAATTCTTTCTACTCCTCCAACCTTTCTTCTGATTTATTTCGTTGCAGGTCCCAAGACAGATTTAGCATATCCCTCGGGCATCCCTGAGATCTCAAAGATCTCAGGGATGCCCGAGATGCCCAGATGCCCAGAGAGATATCAAAGGGTTTTTGTGGTTGGTTACCGCTGTCGATCCTGGCTCACAGGAGTTGCAGGGGTGGGAATGTGTGGTGGGCACATTGGCGGGCATATGGGGTGGAACATATTTTGTTGGTCGGTGTAGGTGCAATTTTTGGTGTTCTACATATGCCTACAATTTTAATGTATGTGGTAACGATTTCGGATGTACGATTTCTTGCGGTAGTTCTCCGATTGTGGAGGCGAAAACGAAGATTCGTTACAACTCTAATCTGGGCCTTTAGGTCAAGATGCGTTCGATAATTTCGACGGCGAAATTGGAAATCAAAATGAATAGCATTTGACATAAGGCATCGTAAGCGACATGGCACTTAGCGATAATTTGACATGTCAAATCCCATACATTTTTGATTTCAAAGTTCGCCGTCGAAAATAACGGATGCATCTTGACTGAAGGCCTTGTACATACAAATTTTGTATATTTTTTTCACCTTCATCAACTGATAACACCTCAATATTTCTGAATATATATTATTAATATTAATATTTAACTAAATATTTTAGGCTGGTACATGTGACCAACACCCCTATTGTATTATTAAAACTGTGCATCGAATATTTGTCATTTATTACAGATTGTACATGTACTTACTCAGATTGTGCAGCTGTACTAAAACTTTTCCAATTTTAGGAGCATACACAATGAATATATCCGATATTGTAGAGACCGAGGTAGCGCGAACTTGTGCAATATTTTAGCTTAAAATGCAGTTGTCGTTGTAAATCAAATAGAAAAACTTCCCTCTGGTTTTGTAACAGCTCTGAAATACCGCCAGTTATTTATTTCGCTCACGACTACAAAAGAAATGATGTACTTTTAATTTGCACTTAGCATTAGCATTCTTACCTGCTAATATTATAAACATGAAAGTTTGTATGTATGTCTATTTGTTCTTTCACGCAATATTTACTAAAGGATTTTAATGAAAACACCTGAAAAATGTACCTAAGAATTGGCCCACCGCGCAAACATGATATACAATTATGAGTAAGAATAATATAATAGTAGTCACATAGAGTAAAAATATATACCTACGCAAATCTGTGGTAGTCAGACGAACCTGGTTGCCTGGGATCTCAGTCCATAACTTTCTAGCTCGCCCTATGATCACAATAATTATAGTGGTTGTCAAATCCCCATAATCGAGGGATCAAAGAGAATCCTTGCCTCCTGAAAGAAATTAAAAATAGATGTCTAACACCTAAAATACATTTAATTTTAAATAATATGTACCTACATAACTAATGAACTGTTTCTATATTAATAAATCAGATATTTAGTATTTACGTCGACTGTATAAAATATATTATGTACATAAGGTGTCGTGTGTAACAAGTAGGTCGTAGAAACATAAAAAATTAATGAGACTCAAACATTCACAAAGAAGCGGACGAGTGAGTTATATTAATGGGTTCTGTGACGTTTCTACAATGTGGAACTTACTACATAGATAATAATTATAATACAGAAAATACCGTTTTTTTTGCATTTCACAAACGTCCTTATGGTCAAACATTAACATCAATAACAAATGAGTAGGTAAGGACATTTTCAAGCAATTAGAACATGTTAGATACAATTACTATAGAAAAGATGATTTTCAAAAAGTCTAATGAGTGTTTTTAAATTTGTGACATCTACAGATTTTTGACACGACAAGGACCGTCGGGCTACTAAGCGCCGCCTGGTGACAGAAAATGAATCGAAAATTCTTATTGACCGTTTTGGATACCACTTACGCCACCAGATGACGCTTTGTATGAGTTGGGTCTACCTTCTAGCTGCTAGCCATTGTACAAATCATTATACAGGTTTTATTTTTATCCGAATGAATTTTTTAACCTAACATTAGGCTACAATATTACGCAGGTATACAGTAAGTAATATGCTTAGCTAAAAATTTGCGTAATATACAGAAAATTCACATTATCATCAATTTCTGACAACTCTCACTACATACGCATGGACACCCTCGACCGCGACCGAATGGGTGAATCTCCGTTCACCGCAAACTCGCCCATATAAAGGAAGCTTTTGTTTTTCGAATACAAAAATTATTTATCTGCCTAAACGACTATAAGTACATAAGCAGTAGATCATATGCCCAAAATATCTGTAGTTGATTTTACCGAACCTTATATATTTTAGGAACGAGAATCGAATACTGATAAGCTCCTTAAATATCTATTTTTGTTCTGAAGACAATATGTACATGTCATCGTAATGTAAATGTAAACACCGTTAGATTGCTGATAATATAACTAGCGAGATTATAAAATGTCGACAGATTGTGAAATTAAAATTATACTTACAATTTTTCGCTTACAAAAATATTATAATATAACGAACTGAAACTTGTTAAATTGTAAAACAGATCGTAACTACAGCTCTGATTGGTTGAACGGAATAATATGCCCCGCGCCGCTGTGATTTCAAATTGATTTCGTGTTTAAAATAACTCACAGTTTTAGAATTAGGTACCTATATAAAATTGTCGTGTAAGTAAACCTATGTGGTTTTGATGTTATAGGTAATAGTAATAACATTCGATAACATACGAATAAGCATACAAAAATGGCGGCGTTTTACAATTTGATGAGTTACTTCTCATAGTATTTTACACCGACACGGATATCTTTGCACATTACACTGCCGTTTGTGGACCTAGGTATCTTTATAATTTGAAATTGGTCCCTTAGTCACTTAAGTGAAGACCGAAGAATCGAGGGAACTCCTCAAAATTTATAGGAAAATCTATAGATAGGGATTTGACTTTTGTGAAGTAAATCAAGCAAATATCAAGCACCAAAAAGTAAAATTTTGTGCCAAGGATATATCTGGACCTTGAAAAGCACTGAACAGAACTCCTCAGTATTTAAAGATAGCAAGCATAATATGCCAGTAACTGACTGTAATCATCATCATCATCTTATATACAATAACTAATGGAAGCTAAGCGAGTATTCAATTGTACATTCGAACGCTTATTTTAAACTTTCTTTGATAATAATTTAAAATATGTCTAAAAAGCGAAAAATTATTATTTGTAAACAAAAAATTAAAACCGACTTCCAAAGTAAAAACGCACAAAAAAGTACGAAATAAATCTTGTTTTCTAAATAACTCCTCTATTAAATTGGGGTAAAATGTTAACTATTGTTGGTTAGGTTAGGTTAGGTGATGCAGGGGAATCCGGCCTATACTTGAACAATGGTTGGCACACTGTAAGGGCGCCCTGACATACCGGTTGGTGCAGGGGCTGACAGGGCACGGGTGCTTCGGCCATTACCTGCACCACACGGCTCTGAAGGAACCAACGCCCCAGTGCCACCACTGTGACCACGGAGACGACACAGCGCAGCACACGCTCGAAGCATGCCCAGCCTGGGTAGAGCAACGGGCGGTGCTATGCGCAACTACCGGATATGACTTGAGTCTCCGGCCATAATAACAACTATGGTCCGGTCGAGCGAAGGATGGGACGCAATGGCTACTTTCTGTGAGGCCGTAATCTCGCAGAAGGAGGCCGCAGAATGGGAAAGAGAGGCGGACGAAGCCGCAAACCCCGTTCGCAGGAGGCGAGGAGGGCGCAGGCGCGCTTATTACGAGCGGCAGCTCCCTCCCTATTATGGACTCGGGCGACGGATTGGGGAATCCGCCGCCCATTACACGAGTCCTATCCGGTTGTAGAGCGCTCGGTGCCTCGGGGTGCTCTCCCGGAGTAAGTGGCAACTAGCCTAGCTTTTTTTTGCGGATTTGCGTGATTCATAAAGAATTTCCCATCGATAAAAAAAAAGGCGCTGGCATTTCTAAACTACGAGGGCTGCACTAAAAGTATCGGGAATGGAATATTTCCGCTATTCCTGTCATATTAAAAGCTTTTTAATTTAAAACTCCTTGGTTTTAAAAATCGAATATCGTTTATTTATTTAAAAAAAGATTCTCGGTCTTGTCACAAGGTATTGTCAAACTTGTTTAGTCGTTGAGAAAATGGAATTGACTCGAGAAAATTCTAGAGCGATGATTTATTATGACTTTCGAAGTGGTTTAACACAAAAACATTGTGTTGACCGGATGATTTCTGCATTTGGTGATGAAGCCCCATCCAAAACCACAATATATCGCTGGTTTCCTGAATTTCAACGTGGACGTGTCAAGCTCAGTGATGATCCCCGTCAAAGTCGTCCAAAAACTGCAGTCACCCAAGAAAACGTTGATGCTGTGCGTAAGCTGATTGAGGAAGATCGACATGTGACATACCGCGAAATTCAGGCAACTTTAGACATTGGCATGAGTCAAATACAAATAATCTTGCATGAACAATTAGGTGTAAAAAGTTGTTTTCCCGATGGATACCGCATTTGCTCTGTGAAGAGCAAAAAGCGGCTCGCGTTACTCGGTGCGTCAGAACTCTCGAAAGATTCCACGCAGGATCCTCAAATGCTGTATACAACATCGTATCAGGTGACGAATCCTGGATATACGCGTACGAACCTGAAACAAAAAACCAGTCACGAGTTTGGGTGTTCGAAAATGAGTTAAAGCCAACAAAAATTGTTCGTTCACGGAGTGTTGCAAAAAAAATGGTGGCCACGTTTGTCTCCAAAACCGGCCATGTTGCGACTATTCCTCTTGAGGGACAAAGAACGGTTAATGCAGAATGGTATGCTAACATTTGTTTGCCACAGGTTGTTTCTGAACTCCGTAAAGGGAACTGCAACTGCCGCATCATCCTCCATCACGACAATGCGAGTTCTCACATCGCGCACAGAACAAAAGAGTTTGTAGAGCAAGAAATCATAGAATTATTAGACCATCCGCCGTACAGCCCCGACCTAAGCCATAATGATTTCTATACTTTTCCTAAAATAAAGAATAAATTGCGTGATCAGAGATTTTCATCACCTGAAGAAGCTGTGGACGCCTACAAAACGGCCATTTTGGAGACCCCAACTTCCGAATGGAGTGGTTGCTTCAATGATTGGTTCCATCGTATGGAAAAATGTGTCAAATTTCGCGGAGAATACTTCGAAAACCAATAAATACATTTTTAAATAGTAATGTTGTGTCACTTCCTTGATTCCCGAAATTTTCAGTGCCGCCCTCGTATGAGACTGGCTCGTATTAATAAACCGTTCTCAAACTTGTTCTCAAGACCTTTCTTGGCTGACACAGTCTCAAGTAACGATTAGCTTCTCAAGATGGTCCTTAATTCATAGTATGATCTCAAGACCGTATCAGTTGATAACGTTATTGAGATCACTTACTCAACTTTTAAGCGTCATCTACACGACAAAGAACGAATAATATAACGTTTCGTTTACACTTATACATAGAACGAATTTATTGATTATACACTCCTTCAATATTTCTTTAAAAAAAATCGGTTGTCTGTAATGTCGGTTTACTGATGATAGTTGAACGTGAGAACGTCATAAGAAATGGATCAGAGCGAGGTAACGCCGCATGAGTCATGTTTAGCGAGGTAAGGAGTCATGTTTCCGTGCGTGCAGCCGGCTCCATCGAATTATAAGACGTTATCACGTCAAAATGTAATATTTAATAATATAAATACCAAAAAAAGGTTAGTCTGTATTTTTTATATTGAAAAAACTGATTAATTTTCACGTAGATATTAATATTTATTATTGTCTAGCATATTAATACCCATATTTTTTTAACAACTACGTAAAACGGAATGTGGATCATTGCCATTCGAAAAAAAGTTCTTCTTCTTCTTATTCTTTAAAGTGGCTTCTTAGTGATTCGCCAATGTGTTGTGTTGACGAAAACTCTGCCTTATGAGTGGGTTTTATGAATAAACAGGGGCACGGTGTACAGGAGGAAGTCTGTCGAATAATCTAAAACCTAGAACAAACACAAAAAAAACACAAAAAAAATCAGAAAACTGTGGTACTGACCACAGTTTTGTTTTGATAATAATAGGTATGTACATAAAGTTTCAGTAAAAGGAGTATTTACAAAACACAGAACAGATTTATGGTTGATAGGGCGAGGAATTGTAGGAGGGAGGGGATCATATAACGAGGATTGTTTTTTGGGCAGCGAAAAAAAGTTCTGCTGTCAAGTGTCAAATCAAGTCACTTTTGTTTTGACCTTTATCTTTAGTATTGAGTGCTATTAATATAAATCAAATAGGTAATTCGTTTTAATGTAAATAAATAAATAAAATCGAAAATATTTCTATAAAAACTCGACACTGGCAGAATGGTGGAACCTTTGCAACCGCGATTGTCAAAAAAAGAAGAAGAATAAGTATCAACAAGCGTCTTTTTATAACTTTAATTTGTGTTGAGTATGTAGTGTAAATTCTGAGTTTGATTAATCATAAGTACATATTTAGATTTTAATTTACATAATTCTAACACAACCAAAAACACAACAAATAATATTGTACTGTATCCCAAGCCGTACTTAAGTCAAGGTTTGACTGCACTCACGAAACCGCGTCTAACAGTTTGACAGCAATAACAGCGTACTTGAGTAACGAGTCTCGCTTATTAATACGATCGCACTCACTAGATACGCCGTACCTACAGCTGTACTTAAGTACGGTCTATTAATTAAATCAACATCTTAAGTACATTCTTGAGAATTGTCTTAGAGATAAGAACGCTTTATTAATACGGGCCTTAGAAATAATTCGGTATTACAACTTGATAAAACTTGAAAGAATTAGAATTTTATATGTAGTTTTGTAATTATATGCATTTCGAAGTCACACAAAAGTTAAAATATTTTTTTAAAACATTAGTGTATAAAACCTACATAATTAGTTTACTTACATCAAATACAAAAATATTTACTATGGTATGTAACAACATATACGCGAAAAATTACGAGATATCAGAAATTTTGTGCATATGGCCATACATTTCGTAGCAACTTACTAGCGTGCGACGTCTCTTACTAGTACGACTTTTATATGGGGCTATTTCACGAGACTCACAAAAGTGCTTCAAACAATCAAACAAATTGTGCTATAATGTTATTTTTTTTATTAAATTAATACTCTTTAGGAAAATTATTTTGAACGAAATCATACAGTAACTTATGAAGTAAAAAAAAACCTATTACGCGTTTATAGTTACGGAACCCTCCTTAGACATGTCCTTACACGGTATTGGTTAGGTTATTACTGATAGTCTTGTCTAATGTTGCGCGTGCTGGGTGAGGTGAGCCTAAGGGCCCCCGTATATGGTCCGGTTTACCTTCAGTTCGGCCTGAACGGATGCAAAATCGTATCGTCTGTGTGAAATTTCGAGATCACATCAATCGGCCGGATACACTGAAGCGATTCGTTCCAGTAGTGCCAACTCTGAATTTTAGGAAACTACTAAACTCGCGTCGTTTTCTACTAAAACTACTAAAAGAATACTGAAAACTATAAAAAAGCTACTAAACTTAGAAATCCCTAAAGCCCCCAAAAAACCACTGCTTTTAGGTTTTATTATAATAATTTTTATCTTTATATTAAAATACACTAGGACATATAATGTATATATATAAAAGGCAAAGCTTATTTACTGATGTATAGGCCAAACCCTTAATTTGACTTTCATCATCTATGCATCTATGATGACTAGCATCTACTAAGGAAGGATTTTTAATCATAAATGAAATTAAACCCCCAAGGCGGTAAAATAGTTTTCAAAAATTTGTATGATACTTTTTATTCCTTGAACATATTTGCATCGTAATTTGTATGAATTGAGTACAAAAAAAAATTAATTGCGTGTTTCAGCGTTTTCTAAAATTCAGCTCCCCTAGGCGGGTAAAATAGGGAATGAAAGCTTAAAATCTAATTTCATGCGAGCGAAGCCGCGGTCAATTGATTACGTATATAGTAATTAAACGTGAAGTTTTAAGCAAATTACAGACGAATGCTACGATGTATTATTATGATAAGGAGCCAATTTTTTTTGTGCCATATCTAGGTCATTTTGCATATGATTACTGTCTGGGTATTTCTTACGAAAACACTACTAACAACTAAATTCCTACTAAGCAGGGAATAAAATACTTAATTTAGCAGTAAAACTTTGTAAAATAACTAAGTTGGCGACATTAATTCTGGACTGAACCGACCATGTGTGACAAATCACTTCAGTTCTCGCCAGAGCCGCGGCTGTGCGGACGTGTATCGTGTACAAGCGTAGTGAGCTTACTATTAATAAACACGACCCTAGCTCGCGGCAAACCAGATCGAACTGATGCGATTTTTCCGTGTCCGCTCGAATCCGTTCAGGCCGAAATGACGTTTATTGGGTCGGATGCGATTTTATTCCGTGTATGTGCTCGAATCCGTTCAGGTCGAACTGACGTCAGTTCTAACTGAAACGATCGGCCTCTCGTCTGTTGGGGCCTTTAAGCTTGAAACGTTTTAGTCTTGTGATACTGTAATTTGTGACGGAATACAATATAAACACACGTAGCGGGCTCTCAGAATTTGCATTCGTTAATTTACCCAACTTTTGTAAAGTAATTTCGCCATTTTAATGTAGATTGACATTTCGATCATGTACCGCGTTTTAAATAATTGATACCGGCAGGTGTTGTCACGCGGAATTATGGACAACGGGTACATTGACAAACTCTATTAACCTACTGTTTGCGGTTGAAATTGTTCCTATTATCTACGTGAAAATATATCTTATACTAGCTTTTTCCCGCGGCCGCGTATGTGCAGTATCCCGCAGGAACACTGTACTTTTTCGGGATAAAAGTAGCATATATGTTAATCCAGAGTTTAATATACTACAATACTTAATTTCATCAAAATCTATTCAGTAGTTTTTTGCGTGAAAGAGTAACAAACATCAATCCATCCATCATCACAAACTTTCATATTTTTAATAGTAGTAGGATATAAAAATTCTCACAGAGTTTGTTACAGAACTCCTCCGAATGGCCTTGACCGATTTTTATGAAATTTTGCAGGCGTATACGGTTATCGGTAGGTATGAGAATTATAGGTTGTAAGCTTTTTTCAAACCCCAAAGTGATAAGGGTTTATTTCAATATTTTTTTGTAATTTTTTGTATTTGGCATTTAAAATACATCATAATAATATAATTCTTGATTTTCACCCTTCTAACACCATTCCATTGTTAAGTAGCGATATTAGTATGTACTGATATAAATTTCAACCCTCAGTGGTCGATAACTCTTTCACTCATCACATGTAGGGTGTAAGTAGGAGGTGTAGGTTGATATACGTAGTTGTAGATGTGGTTTGTCGATGTAAGAGTAGGTGTTGGTGTAGAAACTGTAGGACTTGTATGTAAGTAGTTATTTGTTTTTCCAGTTAATACTTAGTTGAGACAGAACAACGTCTAGCGTCTGTTGGGTACAGCTAGATAATCATTTAAATATCTATAATTTATTTGTAACATTGTCTTTAAGAATAATAATATCATATTTATCGCATCACAAATATCCGCAAATAATAGTAAACGATGAATCGATTTTGTGTAAAACGCTAACAAATCATTCGACAGTTTTAAAATAGAACACAGCAATAAAGTATATATTTGACAATTACATTAGAAATACTTACGCTAAAATACAAATGAGTTTAGTTATGTTATATTTAATACCTAAGGTATTACGTTAGTAAGTATCATAACTATGTATTGATTCCACTCCTAATATTAGGTCTTTACCTATGAAATTGCCGTTTTGTATGAAAAAATTTAAACGAATTTTTTTCATGTATTTTTTATTTGTATTAATCGAAGTAATCACCCATGCAATCAATGCATCTTTGCCAACGCAGTGGCAGTTTATTGATGCCCTTCTTAAAGAAATCAGCTGGACGGGAGGCAACAAATTCTTCAAAGGCATTTTGTACTGCCTCTCGGGTATTGAATTTTTTTCCTGCCAAGAAGTTATCCAAATTCTGGAAAAGGTAGTAGTCTGTAGGCGCAAGGTCTGGTGAGTAGGGCGAATGATAGAGAGCTTCCAACCCCAGTTATTGCAACTTGGAGACCGTCTGCTGTGCAGTATGAGGTCGCGCGTTGTCGTGCAGGAGCAGCGGAGACGAGCGATTGACCAATGCTGGTTGGAGATGTACCAGCTTCTCCATCATTGTGTTCAGTTCTTCACAGTAAACATCTGCAGTAATGCTCACCCCGTTTGGTAAGAAGCTGTGATGAGTCACACCGGCGCTAGACCACCAAACAGTGACCATCACTTTTCTAGGGGTAAGTTTTCGTTTAGGGCATTGTTTAGGTGCTGAACCAGGATCCAACCAACTTGCTGAGCGCTTGCGGTTATCAAACAGAATCCATTTTTCATCGCAGGTAACGATGCGGTTCAAAATTCCTTCATTTGTGTGTCTGTGTCTGTGTCTTGTTGAGCAGTGCAAGGCACGTCTCGACGCGTACTTCGCGCTGGTGATCATTGAGTTCGTGGGGCACCCATTTGTCAACCTTTTTTACCTTGCCAATTTGACGCAAATGGACCAATATTGTTTTGACGCTAACGTCAAAAGCTGCTGCTAATTCAGCCGTAGATTGTGTATCATCAGCTTCTACAATCGCCTTTAATTCGTCATTGTCGAACAAAGTCTTCAAACGACCGCGAGGTTCATTTTTCGGGTCGAAATTTCGAGAACGGAAATTTAACCAGTACTGCAGGACGGCAATTTCATAAGTAAAGACCTATTATTATAATATTATCAATATTTAAATTATAATAATTAATATTTATTTAAATAAATTATAAAATATGAATACTTAGGTAAATATAGTAAGGTATAAGTAATATTAGTAAATGAATAGAAGCCCTAATTATAAGTTCATGATTTTTATTTTATATTATACGGATCGCTTGCAGATTAATGCTGGTACAACATGAATCTAATTATTTTAAACTGGATTTGGCTAGACTAGACGTATTTACCTAAGCTAAATTAACAATCAAATATACCGTCGCTTACTTTATTACAGAACTAGCATTAATTGCCCGCGGCTTCGCCCGCGTGAAATTATATTTTAAGCTTTCATCCCTTATTTTAATATCTTGTTTGTATTGTTCAGTGAGGTCAAAATTCAGTATAGAAAAGTAAGGTATGTACCTAACATTAAGCAGCTAATCATGAAATAGGTAGGTAATATCCATGTTATAATAAAATTTTAAATAAAGTATATTGTCTATGTGCAGACTGCAGATACATTGAGACTGACATTTGTATAAAATAAGGATAGGCTATGACGTACATATGACAGAACAAATTTTCATACAAGAAAAAGTTACGCCATATTGGTTTTGTTTCACCATACCTCAAATGTCAAAAGTGTCCCCACTTAAATGGCAAACTCAAAAGTGGGGCCATTTAGTGAAGACAGTTTTTACTTAACATGCCTCGTCGATAAAATATACGTCTATGTCCAGATTACAAAAAACGAATCACAAAATTACGTTAGAATATTTACGCTTTTCCGATACTTTAACAATCGCTTAGCGTTGAAAATCCTTGAAAAAGTTAAAACAGTACACAGCTTAGTTTTTAATGCTTAAACGGGCTTCAAACGCTTACATTGTGTAGTTTAACGTCGTGTTCACAGTTTCACATTAGCATTTGTGAGAAATGTAAATTCATATTTTTATGAGAAATATATTTTAATTGACTTTATAATATAGATGTTATAATATATTTATCAGAAAGATTTAATTAAATATTAAACTTTCAGTGAACGCAACTGACAATGTTTACTTTAAAATATTCGTGTTCATCGACTTCAAAATAAATTCATTGGTTTTTTATATACTTCATCAGATATCAATCAATAAAGTAAATCATTTTTACATTACAGAGTATTTTATCATTTTTAGTCTTATTTTGATATCACTCGGTACTGGTCACGCTCGAAGTAAATCGCTTTCTATATAAAATCATTCAAGTCATGTATTCGATAAACGAGTCTGAAAGACGATGTAAATGAGACTTTAATTCTCCCAAGGCATTGTAAAAGAAAAATGTGAATACTTTACATCACGTCATGTATCAAATACCAGATGTGCAGGTAATACCTTAAAGGATATCAAGAATCACCACGCCTGACATGAAGGATCGAGCTGATTCCTTACATTCTTGAGCTCCATTCGACCGTGGGATCGTCCACTCTTAAAGTTCGTTTACAGTTCAGACGTTTGGTGACCAATCTTCGTCGAAATTTGATAGTTTTTACCCAACTGTGCAGAGGAGGCTTATGTTTTCGAGTATATGTTTGTATGTATATTTATTTGGCATGCTCTAAACGGCATGTCGCATTTGAGCTTGAAAGGTATCATTAGATTAGTCTTACGGCCGTTCTCAATAACCTATCTATCCGTAATCCTTGCTCCTAAAAATAGTCAAATATTTGCTTTTGTCCTTACTCGCGTTTCAATAACCTACTGACAGATGTTATTTGCTACCGAAGCGGCTCATCTATCGCGGGAGACGGATAGCATACTAGATATAGGGACGCTCATAAATCTTAGCTAACTGCATTTCAATTTAAATTTCAACTTACTCGCCTTTAGGCAGAGTTTACTTTACGGCCGATTTCAATACCATATCTAAGATTAACGAAAGATAGCCATTCCCGTTAAACAGTACGCTGTTGTTTATCTTTAACTTGCGTTTCACAATCAAAGAAAGGACCTATTTATTATTGTACAACGAAGGATAGCATCCTTTCCTCTCACCTATCCAAGCCCATTGAACCTCTTCATTCATTGCTAACTACAATTCGTGTATTAAACAATTATAAACACACCGGCATATTTAGCGGAACACAAAAAAAAGGTCCATAATTAAAAAATATGGTTTTATTCTAAAATCTACTTACTACACTTCTTTTGTTATTTAAAGTTTCATTTGTTTTACTTAAAATGAGATCACATTAAGAACAGATTTTGCGAGTAAAGGCTATTTGTGAAAAATGGTACATTTTTGAACTTTTCATGTAACCGGGAAAAGTGAAAATTAATATTAAAATAACAATTACTTAAATTAGAAAAATGGTGATTAATATCGCGTATTTCCTCCACGTGCTCTTATTAAAGTTTCTACCCGTCTAGGCATACTGAGAATGATGTTATCGATGGTCTCCTGGGATAGTCTCCGCCATTCCTCAACTACGGCGATACGCAGTTCACCCACGTTGGCAGGAGCTGGAATTCTGGACTTAACTTTTCTTTTCAGCAAGTCCCCAAACGTACTCTATTGGGTTCATATCCGGTGATCTCGCGGCCACTCCATAACAGTGATATTCATATCATTAAGGTAAGCTTGAGTTACCCGAGCGGTATGCGACCGAGCATTATCCTGCATAAAAACAAATCGTCACCGATATATGGGACAAATGGTACGACATTTTCTTCTAAAACTTCTCTGATATAGCGGTCTGCAGTCAGACTCCCTCTGTCAATCACTTGGTAGTGAGCTCGCATAGACTTGGTAGTCTGTGCGAGCTCCCAAACAAATGCCCGCCCAAACCATTATTGATCCACCACCGTATGCAACTGTAGTTTCAAAATTTGTCTGAACGTATCGTTCTCCTTTACGTCTGTATATTCTTTGCCTGCCGTCAATTTGATTTAAGAGAATTCTGCACTCATCCGCGTTCCAAAGTCGATGTTCCTGAGCAAAAGTTAACCTGTTTCTACGATGATTTACCTCGAGCCTTGGAGCCTTGGCGGACACAAATGACCCAAACCAGCTCTTCGAACCTTCTTCGTACCGTACGCTCACTTACGGTTACACTTTTTTTTTTTTGAATGGGTCTACGCTAATGGCTTTAAGCCCTCTTAGCTTAGTCCGGTCTAGTGACTGTCATTTATCAGTCGTTTTGGTGGAAAAAACAAAGAGGGGGTTTGACCCCCTCTTCCATCACCCCCTAGTTGGTGATGTCTGTATTGATTTTGGGGAATAACTTCGGATAAGCTATTTTTAGGACTGAGAGACCGTAGTCCCTCCTGCTGAGGGGTCCGACCCCTTCGACACTCTGACGAGTGTGGCCTGCTCACGCGCGTAGCACAAAACTAACGGCGTATTTGTAGGAATAGAGAAGCTCAATTTTAAGGATCTGGGAGGGCCTTCCCTCCCCCCTTCCCGCGTGCGGTCGGTGGACTCGCCGCGCGAATGTCCTGATGTCGAGTGCTTCCGCAGTATTTATAGAGCTCTCTATAACAATATCGCGGTCGCGGTCATAATTATTTTTTGGCTACACTAAAGGGAGTCGAACTCGGATCCGGGTTCGAGTCCGGTGGTCCTGTGTTAGAGTCGGTCCGTAAGTCTTAACGTGTGATCGTGTCTGGTGTAAGACTTCGGGGTAGGCGCCGGCGTCTACCCCGGTGCTTTTCTAATCACGCGGGTGCATGTTTTGTGTTTAGGAGAACTCCTTTATTTTGTTCATCAAGTCCGTGTGACTTGCTAATGCTGACATGCGGTCCTCGAAGGAACCTTGCAGTTTTGTGACGAAGACGTTTAGCTCCATCGAATCGATTTCGCTCAGAAATTGGCTGCGAACGCTATGTTGGCGCTGAAATTGGAGGTCCGGGACGGTTGTGCAGGTCCCATTTCTGTGGCCCTATTGGCCGGGGGAGGGAGGACCTTTGTCGGACTGGCTGGGAGGGCCGTAGGACCTTTGAGGAGGTGGAGGAGGTCCTTGTGGACTCTTTTTTGGTAACCCCCAAGCAGGTTTTGGAGGGAGGAGGGGCAGGGACGTACCTCTGCTTGGGAGGGGCACCTCTCATTGAGGAATTTTGCGCCTCTTTACTTGGGGTGCGCGTTTGCACCCTTTGTAATTGGCCGGATGGCCAGAAGAATTGCATAGGACGCAGCTGGGGGAGTAGTCTCCTCAGCTGGGTTTCTACGCGGACATTCGGACGTGCCGTGGTCGCCCAGGCATTTGACGCAAGCGCGGTCTGGCGCAAGCAGTTCCGCGCTGAGTGGCCGTACAGTGGCAGCGGTGACACTGCCCGGCATTCCCCTTTTGTAGGGGGGTTCTATTGATAAGCCTGTGATGTGGCATACATTTTTAATATTGAAAATGGCTTTCCCCTCCGGAGTGGGGGGAAGCACGACACAGTCATCATGTTGTACAGGTATTTCTTAGCTGGGTGGTACATCCTGTGTACTTCTTTGGCGGAGATCCCTGTCTGCAGAGGTCCTCGAGGACGGATTCCACAGAGAGCTCTTTATCTACGCCCTTGATGACGACTCGCAGAGTGCGTTCGTCCTCCAGGGTAATCCGATAGGTGTGGTATCCGATCTGCTTTTCTCTGAGAAAAGCAGTCAGTTTCCTATGGTCATTTGGGGTTGGGACCTGCATCATGATCCCGTTTGGGGTGTTGCGGGCTGACGAGTAGTTTATACTCTGCTCATTGATTGCTGCATTTACAAGGTTCCACTTTGCCTTCTCCTGTACTATAACAGGAGGCGGCAATTTGGGGGCCTTTGGGCTATTCGGGGCTGCGACTGTTTGGTCGTCAGTCTGCATGGGTTCAGTACGGGATGGGGTTCCGGGTTTAAAACCCCTGAAAACTCTACCATTTCCGCTTTTCGCGGTTTTTGCCGGTGGCGTCGGCGAGGAGCCTGACCGCAGAGGAAGCGCCGTCCGCGCGATTCTCTTCTTGGTCTTTTTTCCCTTTACGGTTTGAAGCCGTCGTCCCCCTCGGAGGCCTCCTGCTCGGAGCAGGACATCTCGACTGGGATACATCTGTATAATCGTCATCGCTCTCATGCGATGACTTTGTAGTCGCCGTCGTCGCCGCGACGACAGCGACTCTTCGGACGTAGCTGCCGGGGAAGCCGGTGAGCTAGCGGGGATAGGATGCAATTTAATGAACTCATCCCAGGCCTTTGACGCTCCTGGGAATGTTTGTTCCAAAAAGGACAGGAACAGCTTTACCGTGGTGTTTTCCATGGTAACGCAGTTTTACCCTGGCCCTCTTTGGTCTGCTCTCTATTTGAAATTTTTAATTTGGGGATTCAACCCCTCCCGGCATCCGGGGGGGCAGGTGTGTGCGTGGAGGAGTCCACAGTGTGTATCCTAATCGACAATTTCCACTCTACTTACTTTCCTTTGTTCCTCGGACGCAGGAACACACCGACACTACACTATCGCTATGCGAAGCGATCGCGAAGGTGGAAAAGTGTTAGAAAACGGTCGCGCCTAAAAATAACGGTCCGCCGCGAAAATAACGGTCGCGGCGGGAAACCCAACGGTCGTGATGGAACGCGCGAAAATCCCGGCGTCACGTCGTTGCTTGAAGCCCCGAGGTGAAGGCACTGGCACTGTGTAGTGTACTATATAATCACTTTAATTAAATAACTGAGCATTAACTTTAGCAGTCGAGCGTTACCACTTCTGGCTGCCACCCGAATCGGAATTCGAGAGCAGTATGGCGGTTACACCCGCACTGCTTCTAACTCATGTCGGGCTTGGACGGCCGTCAAAACGGGGGTTCCTACGTACACGAAGCGAATGAAACGATCATCCCTACTCGAAGTGCGTCTTTTTCTGCCTTGTCCTGCTCTTCTCACATAAGTACCGGTCTCCCTGAACCGTTGGATACTACGATGGATCGTTGAAACTGGTCGACGAAGATCTCTGGATATCACTCTGTAGGTTGACCATTTCTTCGCATTTCGAGTGCTCTTGCAATCTCCTTTGGGGCTAAGTCAGGCATAATTCAGTCCTCAACTCCAAAAAGATACGCGATTAAAAAAAAAAAACTAACAAAAAAGAGATTTCAATGAAATTTTAAATCAAACTCAGAAGGAAGAAATACTCGAAGTTCGCTCCAGATAAGGTGTATTTGAATAAAATTAAAACAATTGCATAAAATGTGATGTTCAGTTATTTTCTTAATTTGAAAATATTTCTTTTTAAATTAAATGACGTATAAACCAGCCAGAAACCTTATATGATACTGATATCAAACCTTTATTTTATGTTCCGCTAAATATGTCGGTGTGTGTATATTTATTTACTCTTAGATATGTTTTGAATGGGTCGTTAGCTACCTCTCTTTAATCTTACATATGTTATTGAAAACGGCCGTTGTTGTGGGAATGACACTGGATACATCAAAATTATTTGACGCAGTCGGTTTTTTGTTTTTTAATAAATTTTGTTGCATATATTTTTTTTTTTTTAATTGTATTTTATAGCATAGAAGGCAAAGGAGCGAACGGGTCACCTGATAGTAGTCGCCAGCCATTTTAGACACCATAGGAACGAGTATGTTGCCAGTTATTATGCATACAAAAAATATGGTTGTGTTGTTTCACCAAGTCATTTCATTTAATTAACAATGTTTTATTTCTTATTTTTACTTCATAACAACAATATAAAGTACTTGGGTGCCTTTTTTCTTTTTCTTTTTGAAGTTAATTTAGCTTGTTCGGCTTGCCATTAGCTTGTGAAGGCTGCTGTTGTAATTAACAGCTTAATATAAAACGCTTATCGCTCTCAAATCCCAACTAACTTTTAACTTATTATTTTATATTTGGTTTTATCCATTTTTAGGGTTCCGTAGTAACTACAAGGAACCCTTATAGTTTCGCTTTGTCCGTCCGTCCGTCCGCCTGTGTCCTCTCTTGATAATTATGAATATAAATAGACAATATTTTGTATAATTATAGATTGCTATTACTTTATACTTATTACTTTTTTTTGGCATCATATAATAATTTTAATTGTGTAAGGGGTACGTAAGTGGTAGCCATAAATGTGAAGTGGGGATGATTTTTTTTTCAATCCATCCCATCATGTGGGGTATCGTCGAAAAAGTATTTTTCAATGATGGCAAGGTTTCATACATGACTTTTTATAATGTAAATTGTAAACCATTTTCGAGTAATCGACCTACAAAGTGGTCTACAAGTTGCCCCCCTCCCCCCCTGGCATTTCCAAACTATGAGATAATGCTAAACACTCTTTAGGAAAATTATGTCGAACGGAATCGGACAGTAACTTTGGAAGCAATTTGATTAAAACCTATTACGCGTTGATAGTTATGGAATCCTTCTTAGCCATGTCCTGACATCCTCTTGGTTAGGTTAGTTAAAAAAGAAAAACAGCTAGAATATTTTTGTGCAACTTTATAAAATTATATGCTATATTAAAACCTATCCAAAAATTTTCAGTAAATAATTGGGATCAAACAGGTTTTTTCTATTAAAATGGTATACATAATAATATGGTGTCCTTAAATCCATTTGGGGAACACTGACCTTTTTTAGAGCCCGGTCTTAACATACGTCTTCGACCGACCGTTAATTTAACATGCCAGCTGATTTCATTTAAAAACGGCCTTCTTACGGGATTTTTGACATCAAAATAATGTTCGTCGGGGCCAGTGTAGAAAACTTTTCTTTCCGGTTCAAGCATTTATCTACTTTTGTATGGAAATGACAATCTTCTCCCAAATAACAACTTGCCCCAACTGATAATATAAAAGTAGGATACTCCAAAAACTTAGTATTTGTACAGGTCGTGATACTAAATGCAATTTTATATACAGCATGTTAAAAACATATTAATGTTATTAAAAATTCAAGCTCCTTTGGATTTAATTATGTTGGGTAAGTTCAAATATTATTTGTCGACTTTTCTCTGTCAATGTTTTGCCGGGACCAATTGTTTGGTAAAAAAGGTAAATAATGGAAATATACACCTATTGTGTTCGATTTGACATAACATTGTCGGTATCGGTAAAATTAAAAATATACCGCTTAATTGAAAGCCACAGAACTTTTAATAATAATTTAATAAAATAAAAATGGCATTAAAAAGCAAATGCCAAACGAAAAAGCTTTTTCTTCGTGGCTCAGTCCGCAACTGATTATTATACTGTATTTTACGTTGTACATTTAAATTTATACAATAAAATTATTAATTGGGCGAAATTATCTTGTGAACGTACGGATGGTGATATAGAACGATTCTAATTATGTGCAGTTGTGTATTATTAGGTCCTTACAAATGTTCCTACTAAAGAATAAGAATTTTTAATAGGATTCACACGGCATCAATGGTACTGTCATTTTAAATCAAAGTAATCAAAAGCTTGGCCAGGCGAGAGAGAGTGACAGAGATATCATGACGGATAATGCAGTGCTACATCACTTAATGCTTCTATTAACTTTCTTCTTCTTCTTCTCTAACACACAGCACACGACGAAACATGTCAATATGTTGCACGTGCCAGCTTATAAATATCGGCCTGTAGCAGAATTATAATTGGTTGCTGCTTTGAAACTCACGAATACCTTTTTTGTTGTCTTTGATTTCTTTTACAAATAACAATTAAAATAAGTATTTTAAAAGGTGTACCTTGTTCTTGATACGGAAGAATAGAAAATAAAAACGTCCATGTCCCATCATTAGTAAGAAAACACTACCTGTTAATGAGTAGAGTGTAGCGATTGTACAAATACGAGTAGGGTCGTTACGGAAATAGCCGTGTATATTAGCCGGCAACATTATGCCTACTTACAACCTTGTGTACTGCACAGTGTTGAGTATGTACCAAGTACTTACATACTTACAAACCGTACAGTCGCCAACACTACCAACTACATAAGTACTTGCACACATAGGTACTTGCTGCCCTGCAAAACCATTAACTACAGTAAGTCACAGAAAAGAGACTTAATATTATTTTATACTTTAAACGAGCAAATCTTGTATATGTATTATATATAATCGGACTCGCGGAAACGGCTGCAAGTATTTCTATGATAGTTAGTATGCAGGGTTTGCGATGGATCCGTTTCCCCAATAGCCTTCAATTCTTTATTATTAACTTTGGTCTCTGTTGCATAATGACAACAGTAGTTTCAGAAAATGTAAGTGTCAATGTCATATTGACAGATGTCACGAGTAAAGCCTATTTACTTATTTCGTATAATTATGAGGCTATACTGAGTGTAGACTGTAGACGTATTTGTGTTAGACATATCTCATATGTAATACGTATCTGTGTTAAGCACCAATAAAAGAGAATATAAGAATTGTTGCTGCGTAAGAAGGACATACAAATCAAGAGGTCGTAGCCCTCTACAGTCTCCGGCCGTCCACGGGGCTCGTTCCGCAGGTCGAAATTTCCAGAACGAAAACGTTGGAACCAAAAACGCACTGTGTTTTCTTTTGCGACACCGCCGCCATACACATCATTAATCCTTCAAGGCGATTCTGCAGCACTGGTGCCACGGTGGAACTCGTATTCGGAAATAATACAATATTTCAAGTTTTCCATTTTGTAAACAAAGTGAGTGACGCAAAGAAAAAACCAAAAGAGGAAAAAAAATGAATTACGGTTTTCGAAACACAAATGCATGAGTAAATAGCGGCATAAATTTGAAATTGGAATTCCTAACCAAATAAGATATATTTGAGATCAAAGGCCAGTACGACAAAACGCCAATTTCATATGTAAGGACCTAATATTTATTTAATGCTTACTCTACATTTTTTCCGTCGACTGTTACAATAGATAATAATTATTATTTAATAATATTGCATCTTATCAATATTATCACTGGTGATTGTTTAGTAGGTTCACAGATCGGTAATGCTTATTTGGGGAAATACCACGGTCTCTCAGAAAACTGGCATAAAAGAACGCTTGAGTTAGTTTTGCCGAGAAAGTGACAATAGCGGAAGCTTTTTTGTATTTATAACTTTCTTAAAATGTGTTAATAATAATAATTTAATAAATATAACTTAAAAGATAAAAAATATTATTTTTGAACAAAAAATTAAAACCGACTTCCAAAGTAAAAGTGCACAACTAAGTATGAAATAAAACTTATCTCCTAAATAATTCCCCTTTTAAATTCGGATAAAAATTTAACCATTTCTCTACTCAATCTTCATATTTTTGAAGAACCAGCCATCTTGAAGGTAAGTTCTATAAAATATTGTCTTATCAGGATGTTGTTCGGGCTGGTAGCCGAATTAAAAAGGGGAATTATTTAGGAAATAAGTTTTATTTCATACTTTTTTGTGCATTTTTACTTTGGAAGTCAGTGTTTATTTTTTGTTTAGTGATAATTATTATTTTATAGGTTTTTAATTTATTTTATAGCTAGGAGGTACTGTTAACTAACGGCTAAACACTAAAACTTACAACTTAAGTAACAAAAAAATCGTATTAAAACATTATGTTATAGGTATTAGGTATGTTCTATGTAGATTGTAGGTACTATACAATTATGTAAGAATACATAAGTTCAAAGTTAAGTGTGGCTAATGGGTATAATGCACAATAATTTTGGAAAATGATACCATAGATAGACATTAAATAGGCTACAATGCTCTTGAAACTTTTGTCGCAACGAAACTAAAAACATTATGCTTGGAATTTTATGTTATAAAATATAATATTATATTGTTCTTTTAATTATTGATATTATTAAAATCGAAGCATAAAAAGCGAAGGAGCAAAAAATGCGAATAAACAAAATAAACTTTTTGAAATATAACTAGTTCAGAAACACCGAAAGCACCACTTCCCACGAACTAATCATTGACCAGAGAGGAGCATTGACCAGATATTATAATAAACAAGCATAAGAGACTAAAGCATCATACGTAGATACTAATTTATAGGTAATTGTGCTCCGAGGTCTGTAGGCCTGACACAAAGTGCGACAGATAACTGCAAATAGACTAGACTAGACTAAGACTAACACGCATTCCCGCGGCAAAATGTCCATACATGTGGGTAACAAGTCGCTGTTACTCGTTTTGTAGAGCGTTTCTCTTGTACAATATCGACAAAGTTCTTCTCGACCAGTTTCTAAACACTTTCCTTTGCACTAGGGCGCCCCAAAATATTTAAACACAAAAGAAGTGCACCGCAAGGACTGCAGACGTGGTTGAACTACGTATTTACATGCGAGTACGTGTGCGTACGCACGATTCAACGGCGCTGTTAAGCGATTTTCATCTTACGCCTGGTCGAGCGGCAACTTGTTCGATAATACGTCTTGGTATTCTAGCTAAAACTTATAAACTAATATCTCTTTTCAAAGGTGGATTGATTTACGTACATTCTTTTAGGCATACAATACAGAGTACGCCGTACAGTCAGTCGCTCCGTCGCCCGTTTGCGCCGACTTTAATTCCGATCTCCCTTCACTCGCGCCGGACGTGACGTCACAAGATTCTCGGAGCTACTTTGATGATTTACAGCATATTACTCGTATTAAATTGAACTTTCCTATCGTCTTTTTGAAGTAAGCAGGAAGTAGCACCATCTGTTGACGTTACGACTCTCCAATTAATGAAAGGTGTAGAAATAACTGTTATTGAAATTAGGTACAGCGTCTGCGACTTGAACTTTTCACCGCAGATTTTATACAAGTAGCATTTTACATTATCTATGGTAGTAGCTGAAAATTTACATATTGACATATTCTATGAAAAAATAATAACTCCTACTAAACATAAAAATACAAATGTTATGAAACAGAAATTATAATCAATATACGAACAAATAATGAGATAATCGATACTTTCCCTATTGAAAGAAAACTTTTATTGTTAACGAAAGTCTCATAACTCGTGATGTATAAACGTATTTGTCGCCTCGTCTTCTATCGAACTTATCTCTTCGTCTTTTGAATAAACAAAAGCGAACTTAATATGGATTCAACCTAATTGTGTCGCTTGTCCTTCAATAAATCACACTGATAAGTTTTTTATTCGCTCATCTCTACGATTATCGAAGAGAGTGAACGATTTAAATATACACTGGATAACGTAGACGTTAAATATTAACTTGATCTCATTATTTCAAATGTGGTGCTACCACACAAATAGTAGATTGTTAGCCTAGGTTTGAAAAGAATCAATTCCCGAGGTAGTTAGACTCAGGCTACAGTCTGAGTAGGAATTGATTCCTTTACCCGTGGCAAACACTCTACTTTTCATTTAGAATATGAGGAAAATAAAACTAGTGTTTATGTAAACTATTTATTGATAATAATATATTAGTAGTACCTATTTAAAATTAATAGTCAAATTAGGACAATTCGTGAAATTAAAAGTTACATTTTTGTTTGGAATATTTATGTTGTTTGATATATGCTGGAGGTGTCGAGCGCGCGCACCAACCTGCTGCGGATGGCCCCGCTCACGCGGGCGCTGCGGACGCTGAACACGGTCGCAAACACCGTCGATTTATTTACGTGCTCATTGAACGAGTTCACTAAGGTCACCTATTGTGTAGCAAGTAAGATAGATTTAAGTACCTACTAGTAACACTCTATTGTATTAGGTTTAAACCTGTAATGATAGAAGTTGTAAGTTGTAAATAAATAAAAATAAATAAATAAATAAATATTTTGAGAAATTTGGCTGTTCTGGATCTCTGTAAATGTAGGAGACTCTGGTATTTTATCAGACGATGGATTCCATCGCGGACACTCCCTGGAAGTTGTCGGCAGAGGCGAATTGGGGCGTATTTTTATAGTTTCGGTTAATTTGGTTGAAATTTTAGTTTTATTTTGGACTGACTCCTCTATGTAGCCTTCGGCGACTGTACGGGATTTCCAGCCTCCATGTCTTTTTAACGTAGTCATGTTTTTCCAGAATCGGCTAAAAGTGTCGCTGAAGTTCGTCTAAAACAGTGTACGGTATACTGCTCACAGTTTGGTAAATTCAAATATGTTGCTATCTGCTTCGGCATACCTGAGATTTTATTTTTACTGATCACTTGTTTATAGCATTTTCCCTTCTGATAGTTGAGAAAAAAGCGGTCCGTTTTTACATCACTAGGTCTCATTTTTTGATATTTCTTTACTATTTGTGTAAACTCTTCTTTTACTATAAACGAGCGCTCAATATGTGTCTTTGTTTTAGTCAGTTTTACTAATAATAAATCGCCTTGACTTTCAATGTCGTTAATTGTCAAATTTGTGAGTTCACTGCTTCTGCAAGCGCCGCTTAAGGCCTCCACAGACGAGAGGCCGAACGTTTCAGTTAGAACTGACGTCAGTTCGGCCTGAACGGATTCGAGCACATACACGGAGAAAATCGCATCCGACCGAACTGACGTCAGTTCGGCCCTTAGATTTATAACGCCTAGATAGTCTTCAAACAAACGCATCGTACAAAGTGAAGCAAGCAACAGATAGATGTAGGCGTAAGCATTACATATCGACATGCACACAAACAAAACTTTAAAGTTGTGGAGTGTGTACTCTTAAAATTGGGATTATTGTATTTGCTTTTCTTAATATCGTGAGATGTCAAAATATAACTTATATTTCATTTTAAACCATCTAAACACAATTTGTGAACTTTATTTATATTAAACTGGTATTAAGGAATATATTAAGGATTATCTTAATACGGGCAATACTTTAAATTCATAATTTAAAAAATCAGGAAATACACACACCGGCATATTTAGCGGAACATAAAATAAAGGTTTGATATCAGTATCATATAAGGTTGCTGGCTGGTTTATACGTCATTTAATTTAAAAAGAAATATTTTCAAATTAAGAAAACAACTGAACATCACATTTTATGCAATTGTTTTAATTTTATTCAAATACACCTTATCTGGAGCGAACTTCGAATATTTCTTCCTTCTGAGTTTGATTTAAAATTTCATTGAAATACTGTTTTTTGTTAGTTTTTTTTTTAATCGCGTATATTTTTGGAGTTGAGGACTAAATTATGCCTGACTTAGCCCCAACGGAGATTGCCAGGGCACTCGAAATGCGAAGAAATGGTCAAACCTACACAGTGATATCCAGAGATTTTCGTCGACCAGTTTCAACGATCCATCGCAGTATCCAACGGTTCAGGGAGACCGGTACTTATGTGAGAAGAGCAGGACAAGGCAGAAAAAGACGCACTTCGAGTAGGGATGATCGTTTCATGCGGCTTTGTGTACGTAGGAACCCCCGTTTGACGGCCGTCCAAGCCCGATATGAGTTAGAAGCAGTGCGGGGTGTAACCGTAAGTGAGCGTACGGTACGAAGAAGGTTCGAAGAAGCTGGTTTGGGTTCATTTGTGCCCGCCAAGGCTCCAAGGCTCGAGGTAAATCATCGTAGAAACAGGTTAACTTTTGCTCAGGAACATCGACTTTGGAACGCGGACCAATGGAGTAAGGTATTGTTTAGTGATGAGTGCAGAATTCTCTTAAATCAAATTAACGTCAGGCAAAGAATATACAGACGCAAAGGAGAACGATACATTCAGACAAATTTTGAAACTACAGTTGTATACGGTGGTGGATCAATAATGGTTTGGGCGGGCATTTGTTTGGGAGCTCGCACAGACTTGGTAGTGATTGACAGAGGGAGTCTGACTGCAGACCGCTATATCAGAGAAGTTTTAGAAGAAAATGTTGTACCGTTTGCCCCATATATCGGTGACGATTTTGTTTTTATGCAGGATAATGCTCGGCCGCATACCGCTCGGGTAACTCAAGCTTATCTTAATGATATGAATATCGCTGTTATGGAGTGGCCGGCGAGATCACCGGATATAAACCCAATAGAGCACGTTTGGGACTTGCTGAAAAGAAAAGTTAAGTCCAGAATTCCATCTCCTGCCAACGTGGGTGAACTGCGAATCGCCGTAGTTGAGGAATGGCGGAGACTATCCCTGGAGACCATCGATAGCATCATTCTCAGTATGCCTAGACGGGTAGAAACTTTAATAAGAGCACGTGGAGGAAATACGCGATATTAATCACCATTTTTCTAATTTAATTAATTGTTATTTTAATATTAATTTTCACTTTTCCCGGTTACATGAAAAGTTCAAAAATGTCCCATTTTTCACAAATAGCCTTTACTCGCAAAATCTGTTCTTAATGTGATCTTATTTTAAGTAAAACAAATGAAACTTTAAATAACAAAAGAAGTGTAGTAAGTAGATTTTACAATAAAACCATATTAATTATGGATCTTTTTTGTGTTCCGCTAAATGTGTGTTTATTATAAAACTTTGTCTTAGTTGCAACTATTAGTTAGCCATGAAAATTTTTAAATAAATTTATTTTAACTAGTAACACTAACAATTCACAATAGGGCAGCAAGATGGCGATAAAATATTATTTTATTTTAAAATGTTTTAAATATTTGACTTAATACATGTCAAATTGTTCGGACATAACATTTCAAACTTACATATGAAATGTTATGTCCGAAGCTATTTATATTCTTTTCCGATGGATTGTGACACCCAATAACGACACAAACCGTCATAATGTTTTTAATAGTCGGAGATGTATGCACTAGCGCTTGACCTTGACAACCAACGGGTCGTTCGAACAAACTGAGCCGATATGGCTCAGTATGATTTACTTCACTTTTCATGCGCGTACCCGGTTTCTAGCGTTTTAATCTAAGGTTCGGCCTGAACGGATTCGAGCACATACACGGAAGATTTCCGCGAGCTTCGGTCGTGTTTTTAGGGTTCCATAATACTTAAGGAACCCTTATAATTTCACTCTGCCCGTCCGTCTGTCTGTCTGTCCGCCGCTCTCCTAGCTTCTGTAATAACTTTATGACAATAACTTTTGTAGTAATTCAAAGAAAACCTATTGCGCGTTGATAGTTACGGAACCCTCCTTAGGCATGTCGTGACATGCTCTTGGTCAGTTTAGGCTATTATTTTATTTATTTATTGTATTTTGCTGCAATTGTAATCACGCTATCGACGAAACCGAATTATTGTCATACATTTTTCCAGTAATTAATATGTTATAAAAATAATTTCTCTTTGTTTTATAGTCTTTAGATTTAGGGTTCCGTACCCAAAGGGTAAAAGCAGGACCCTATTACTGAGACTTTGCTGTTCGTCCGTCTGTCGCCAGGCTGTATCTTAACCTTCTTATACCGGGATAGCTCGACAGTTAAAATTTTCACAAATGTATGATATAAGTTTTTCTATTGCCGTTATAACAACAAATACTAAAAGCAGAATAAAATAAAAATTTGAGGCTCACATACAACAAACGTAATTTTTTCCGTTTTGTACGTAACTCATCTTGCCGATTCGCACTTGACCGGTTTTATTTTACACTCAAATTTTATTACTGTTCAGTCCAATTTTGCTAATGTTGCCAACTTAGTTTTTTTACAAAGTTTTACTACAAAATTTTGGATTTTATTCCCTCCTTAGTAGGAATTTAGTTATTAGTAGTGGTTATGTACAAAATAGCTAGACAGTAATTATAATATGCAAAATGGCTTGCTTCTATGTGATATTATGACCTTATAATAAATAGCAAATAGTAGCTCGCATCCGTAAGTCGCTTAAAACTACCGATTTAATTTCTATATACGTAATATTTCCTACTATATTTTTTTTAATTTAACGGTTAAATATTATCCCTGAAAATGTATGTATGTTTGTAAACACAAAATCCCTAAAAATACTTAGGAATTCCTAAGTTTAGTAGCTTTTTTAAAGTTATCGGTACTCTTTTAGTAGTTTTTTTGTAGAAAACGACGCGAGTTTAGTAGTTTCGCAAAAACAGAGTTGGCAACACTGGAACGAATCGCTTCAGTCCATACGGCCGACTGATGCGATCTCGAAATTGCACACAGACGATACGATTTTGTATCCGTTCAGGCTAAACTGAAGGAAAACCGGACCGTGCATGAGGCCACTTATACCGACTATCAATACTACCTGTGAGAAAGATGTAATTATTTTAGTATTTGTGTAATAAATACGTTCATATTTAGAATAAATACATAAATACTTAGGTAAACTTACCTTCACTGCCAAATATATCTCGTCAGGAGCATCATTTAAAAAAAAAACACCTCACATGTGAAAACTTTAGATTTCTTACTCTTGAACCCCTGCGACTGTCTTTTCAAAAATGCTGTTAAATTATGAAATTTTTTCAAATCTACATTGTGTTTTACATTAAGTGTACTCTTGAGCATTGAATATCGGCTCCATACCGTTGAAGGCTGTAATTTGCTACACAGTCCATTGATGTAAGAAATACACTTTCGGAAAACGATTTTATATTCTGGTCTTCTCGCCACTTCATAAAATCATTGTATGTGTTTATATATCTTTCTTTTGATATTTTTGGCAAAAGATTTTCTATGACACAATTTGACTCGTCTGTACTGGAATCTGGTGTCAATATTTCGCTTGAACTCATTTTTAATATTCAATTCAAATCTTAGCACAAAAGTCCGTCACAGATACATACATAACAGATTTTAGTATCCCGCCAATTTGTTTAGTTAAATATGGAACTTGCCACTCGCCGCGTAATTGTCGCGGCACTCGCGGCTTATTCCGCTCAAAGAAGGAAATTCGCTTAAAGCGCTAAATTCACACTGGCTGTTTAGAAAGTCATGTCATTTTTTAATAGTTTTTTTTTACATAAAACTCTTCACAGCTGACAGCAGTTCTATTTTTGAAGTTTTGAAGTTATTCCGGCCCTCGGGCCAGAATGAATTTGTATGAGTTTTTCCCTCCCTATGAAAGGAAAGCAGCATCTTCCACACAATAATCAGATCAAAACAATACTACTTTCCGAGTATGAGAAATGAAAAATTATATGCCTAACAATAGATAATGTTACGTCGATAAAACGCCATGTTATAAAAATGTATGCTGTCATGCTAAACTATGTTAAGTAACGTTGTTACTAATATATGATACGTAATAGGAAATGGGCAACCGCTGTATGAGAGCACATTTATATAAAAAAATCTGAACAACGGCGACCACATACCAAAATACTATTAGATTGTACAATTTTCATTCACATTTCTTTTCCCGTAATTATTTTTATTCAGATCCATTGAGATGTGGAGATAATCAATAAATTGTAAATCATATTTTATAATATGAATACTTATTCGTTGAAATTAGTTAAAATATCACAGTAATTACCCCACAATCTATACCGTTGTAATCCAGATGCAATAACGCTTACATCTAATCTAATTTTATCTTTGGTCGCCGTGGTTAATTGTTCCATGTATGTTGCCCACGACTTCGTGCGCGCAAGAGAAAATCTCGAGGGAACTGTGCATTTTGCCGCAATAAAAAGTAGCCTATGTTCTTCCCCGTGGTCTATTATATATATGTGCCAAATTTCATCAAAATCGGTCCAGTAGAGCCTATTCAATGCAAACAAACATACAAACAAACCTTTCCTCGTTATTATATTAGTATAGATATGTGGGTACTAGGTGTTCATACAAGCCGGCTTCCCTTAAGAATATTACTTTTGTAGCGGGCTTCGACCTCTTGATTGTAAGTCCTGATGTGTGTCTGAGTGGTGATGATAATAATACAGCAACAATTATTATATTCTCCTTTATTGGTGCTTAACACTGATTACGTATTACATTTAATATGAGGTATATGCCTAACATAGCAATATACCTACGTCTACACTATTTATAGCCTTTTGGCCAACTGAAATAAACAAACTAAATAGGCTTTACTTCATGACATCTGTCAATGTCAAAAATGACATTGACACTTACTTTTGTCAATATGCAACAACTTTATATCTATTAATTATTATATTACTATTTTTAAAATACGGAATTGGTTCGTTCACAGTGCTACCGCAATTTTTTGGGTGCATTGGGCGCTAAATATTGTTTTGGTTTAGTACCGTATTTAAAAAAATAATATATTTATATAATATACATAAGGGAAGCCGGCTTGTATACACGCCTCGCCAGTGGTGAGTAGTCTTTAAATAACTTTTTTACTATTATGAGACAACTTTCCAAGTAACTTGAATACAATAGTGCTGATTGCGCTTCCCTATTACAACTTTGGTCTATCTTCGGATTAGAAATTTTAAATATTCAATAACATACAAAATGTTAAAATTTTATTAAATCGCTCTTAAAATTGATAAGATTTGGCGAAAAAAGTATAACTAGTAATTCATTAGTATCCATCGTCTATATTAATTCGAGCCACACCATCTATTTAACTCGTTTCGTCAACATAGAAGTTTACATACATCATTATATTAATATGTGAAGCAAAAATTTCAAGTATGGTTTTACGAGAATTGTGCATACGGATCGGTGTGAAATTTGGCACATTTAAAGTTTAAGTGGAGGAAGGCCTGCCGAAAGCTAATATTATTAAAAATAATTAGCTTAGAAATACATTAAATTTATAAAAATAACAACAACACACACTACCTCACTCATACTAGCATGTTTGTATATATTACAGTAGGTTTGACACAATTGTCAATGAGTGTCAATCTTTCTTTTACAAACCATAAACAACATTTACATATTTTATATATCTAAGTGGTAAAAGAAACCTAAAAAAGGTGACACTTTAAAATTGAAACATGAATTATGGTCGAATTTCGACCACAGGGTGGACGGACCTCTAGTAAATATTAATACGCGAAGCCAAAATTTCAAATATGGTTTTACGAGAAATGTGAAATTTTGCATAGAGATTTTGCCGAAAATAATTTTTGAAATAATGCTTCGAAATACATTAAATTAATAAAAATACACTGCCTCAGATTATTAACACACACTACCGTGCGTTTGATAGATACAAATCTGTTACACGTATAATGCACGTAGACGTTTGTCAATCTGTCACAACATTTTCATTCTTTTCTATCTTCCTTAAAGTTAAGACTTAAAAATTATATGAATTACTAGCTGACCTGGCAATCGTTGTTTTGCCATTGTATGTATTTTTCAATGCCACATCATATAAAAATAAAAAAATACGAGAAAATAAAATAAAAATATTTAGGAGTGGGTGGGTCACCCTTATTATTTAGGGGTTGAAAAAATAGATTACGACCAATTCTCTGACCTACCGAATGCAAAAAAGTTTTCATAAAAATCGGTCAAGCCGTTTCGGAGGTGTGTGTGTAACACTATGAGACGAGAATTTTATTTATTAGATTATGGACGAATTTCGACCTCAGGGCGACCGGAGGCGACAGCAGTAAATAACAAAGAACACAAACTGAATTTGTTATAATGAGGCCAACAGACTTATGTTACGATTTACTTTTTGTTTTCAATTCAAAAACTGCAACTAAAACATACTTTTGCAAGCTTTATGCATAATAACGTAAATTTATCGTTTTTGTGGGTGAACGGCTGAATGCATTTTCGCAATATTCGATGTTTTTATTCCATTTGCGTAGCTGTCCGTCCGTCCGTATTTACTTTATAATAAATTGTATTTACTTTATAATAATTATTTTTAATCAACAAAAAAGCAATGTCCTAAACGCTTACCGTCGAACTGCCTACTTACTTGAAAGTTTGTGGATATTTGTTTCTCTTGCTCGCAAAAAATAATGAACGGAATTCGATGAAATTTCGTATGGTAGTAGATTCGGCTCTGAATTAAAAAATATGCTACTTTTTATCCCTAAAAAGTATAGTTTTTTCGTGGGATACTGTACTTACGCGGGCGAAGCCGTGAGCAAGAGCTAGTTGCTACATAATATACAAAGGTTCTCTGTTGCTGCGGTACAAAGTTTTTATTTACATAGTGTTTATTTAAAAATACAACATTTTACGACGATTCGATTATTTACTACGTATAACTACTTTAATACGTAGTTATACGTTGTAAATAATCGAATCGCAGAATAAGCATAATAAAGTTGCTCAATGTATATTTAATAATAATAATATTATAAAGAGGAAAATTTTATTTGTGTGTTTGTATTGAGTAGGCTCCAAAACTACTCGACCGATTTTGATGAAATTTGGAACAAATATAGAGTACACCACGGGAAAGAACATAGGCTACTTGTAATCAATTTATTTAACATCTAGTTTCAAATAAACCCAGCTATACAATAGTAACTAACACTTTATCTGTAATCTGTATAGAACTGACCCAAATATACCCTTAAAAAGGCGCTAAGTACAAATGAAACTTGAAAGTGTGCGCGAATTAAAGACCGTAGCGTGAAGAGCACGCGTTGGAGCGTTCTTTGTATTGATCAATCGACTCTGAGATGAGTGGATTTTAAACCGGACCGAAAAATGGATTGTTCGGAACGTAATATAAAACGCCACATCCAATGGATTACAGGACCCACTCAAATTACTCTTCAGACCTTTATGTGCCTCTATTTACATAACATTTTATAAAACTGGCCTTTTAATTGTATCTATCTTTCATCACTATCGAGTTATCCCACTACTATTATAAATGTGAAAGTGATGATGGATGGATGGATGTATCTCTCTTTCACGCAAAAACTAGGTACTGAACGGATTTTGATGAAATTTGGTACGATAGTAGTTTAGGCTCTGGATTGAAACATCGGCTACATTATATCCCGAAAAATAGAAGTGTTACCGTGGGATACTGTATTTACGTGGGCCCCGGGCAAAAGCTAGTTCATCTTAAATGTTTATTTGTTTGTTTGCATTGAATTGGCTTCAAAAATACTGGACTAAAAGCATCGATATAGTGTAGACTGTAGACCACGGGGAAGGACAATACTACTATTTATCGCTCGAAAATAAACAGTTCCTGCGGGATTTCTTTATGCGCGTACGAAGTCGCGAGCAATATGTAGCATTAAAATAAAGGTTAGAAAGTCAAGTACAGATATTTTGACATGGCCGGCGGTGGTCGATGCACTTCCCCCTCACCTTCCACATATCTCTGGTGTTGCGGATATCCATGGACGACGGTAATCGTTTTGCATCAGGCGATCCTTTGACTCGTTTGACCCTTATTTTATATAAAAAAACAAAATTAAAAAAAAAACTAGTAAATCTTAATATTTAAATAAATAGTAATTAATTAATCATAAAACAATTTTTACGAATTTGTAAGAGTAATAGTACTAGTAGACTCATGCCCCAGCTTAATAAATAGTTACTACGTACTAATGCCTGGTTTATACGTGTACATTTTACATAAAACAAGTTCAATCGTAGAATTTCCGAATCGCAAAAGGGTAATCTCTTACGCCCTAAATTAATAACGTATCTAAAATCTTAGATTGACTTCAATCTCAGATTCACAAACAAAAATTGACGTAAAGTTAATCGTTGGATCGTTGAAATGTATTGAAATCTTGATCTCGGATAGCTAAAATGAGATTAAGATTGATTATTAATTTCGGTCGTTAGTGGCCACTAGATGAATCTTTTTTTGAATTGGAGGATAAAGTTATTTTTGTTTTGCCACTATTCGGCAATGTATAACTAGTTTTGTGAAAAAGAAAATTTGGGTGTTAAATGGAGCTCTAAAGTACTTTAACTAAGAAAAAAAATATTTTCTGTAAAGTTTTTTAAATAATTTATTTATGTGTCAGTCCATCAGCAGCTATGTCAGTGACGAGTGAAATCGATAAAAGGTATTTAGTTTAGTATTATTCAGGTAAGTTAAACCATTCCGGGCTAATGATACCCCCGAAAGATACCCCTGGGGGTGCCACAAGTACTCGTGGCACCCCCAGGTTCACTAGTGCAGTGCTCTTGAATTATGTCTTTGGGACATTAATTCACATAAGACATACATAAACAAAGGCTGAAAGCAGAATTGTGGGCCTGACAGCAGTTATACCACTTCCTCCATATGACAATATTCGAGAGGCCTTTGAATATATCAAATCCGAATGTATGATTGATATGAAAAAAATCATCAATTACGAAGATTTTGGCTCAGTGTACATTCACCTGCGATTTTTAGCGTCTTTGGAGAGCGACATAGGACGAATAACGTTTTAGAAGGTTACCACTCCAAATTTGTTTTTTTTTTAAACTTATCAATAAGAATACATTTACCGTGATTCGTTTACTAAACGTTTTGCAAAATATTCACAATTTGAATGCAGTGCCCAAAAACCGGAAACGAGCAGACATCAATAATGATGATTTAATAGTGCACATTCTTTTGCAATTTCTTAACAACGAAATTACATCCTAATGTAATCATGCATTAGAGAAATTGCGATAATGTAATTTAATTGTCAAGAAAATACAAAATAATGTGTAGGTACTATTAAATAAAGCATGCCTGCCGGTTTTAGGCACTTTGAAATTGTGAATATTATGCTTATACTATGTTTATACGTTTAGTAAACACAGCACGGTTACAGAATTCCTTAATTATTTGATCAAAATTTTTAGGAAATAAATGATATTTGTAATTATTTTTATAGCTACCGCCCACCACTATTCTATTGGTGATTTCATTAGAATTATATAGTAAATATACTAGTAAACTATACTATACTAGTAAATAGTACCGTGATACCACTGCTACACATTTGTATGGATTTGACGTCTAGGTGTGCCACGAGTACAAAAATTAATAATTTTGACACCCCAGGGGTGTCTTTCGGGGGTGTCATTAGTCCGGTAGGAGTTAAACATAGTTTATATCTGTCACTTTTTTGTTTGGAAAACCGATATCAAACCAATAGCGCTAAATAATAAAATAAAATGACTTAGATAAACTACCGATAAATCAGAAATAAAAATCACCTCAGAAACCGGGCAGACGTCATTTTACGCTGCAGTTTGATGCTCTGTCACGTTAAGCTACGCTATGCCACGTTGCGCTACGCTATGCTACGTTGCGCTACGATATGCTACGTTGCGCTACGCTATGCTACGTTGCGCTACGCTATGCTACGTTGCGCTACGCAGTGCTACGCTTGTATCTACTTAAAACTACATAAAGAGTGTTTCACAGACTAAAGATAATTTACAATTCATAATGCAATCAATGTTTTTTTTTAATAATAACCAAAAAAAATATTATAATACTAATTCATATTTTTAATTATTACTATTGTAAACTCGTGGCTTAAAAATCAGCTACACATTAAAAGGTATATTTATTCAATAATCCAAAAATAAAATAAAATAAGAAAAGAAAATAATACGCTTTTAGGATTAACTCAAAGTTTTTTCTGGGGTTAAAAGTAGAAATACCAGATGTCCTGTATTTCCCGGGACGTCCCGTATTTTAGGTATTATTTAAAACATCCTGCTGGGCGAGACAAGCGCTGTGCAGTAAACCGAGCAACCAAGGGTTAAAAAGTACTCAGTACTCACGCCCACAATGCTCGCACTATCCTATATCTGTACAGTACACACAGATATGAGCGGGTTATTAACCGTTTTAGTTTTCCGTAGTTGTTATGTCTATGTCTCGGAAACACAGATATGAGCGGGTTATTAACCGTTTTAGTTTTCCGTAGTTGTTATGTCTATGTCTCGGAAACACAGATGAGCGGGTTATTAACCGGTTTAGTTTTCCGTAGTTGTATGTCTATGTCTCGGAAACACAGATATGAGCGGGATATTAACCGTTTTAGTTTTCCGTAGTTGTATGTCTGTCTCGGAACCCATATAGTTTCATCATGTTCGTCCGTGTTCGGCTTACCTTCTAAACACTTAGTAGAAGGATGAAACTTTGCATGGATATGTGTTTTACCACGCCGACAGAGTGCTAAAATAAAGTCACGAAAATATATTTATTTTGGGGTGCCTACACTTAAATAGCTTAAGTATTTTATTAACATAGCTAATTAACATAGCCACGAACGAACGTCGCAACACTAACATATAATGTACCTAGTTACGCATCTTTATAATAGTAATAAATAATTTAATGTAGACGCCGCATTAATTATTAATGAAAACCGTCAACATAAATTGTTAATTTTTTTTTTATTGAAAGGATAATATTCAGTCACAGATTTGCGAAAATCATCATCATCTACTAATCGCAATCAATGATTATAGGCAAATACTTAGAAAGAAAACAAATACTTAGAAATTATGTTTAGGATAAAATTTATAATTCCTCTTGTACTGGGTGAAAAAACATAAAATGATTTTTTTTCACATAATTATGTTATGTGTCGTAAATATCTCAGAATTCCATACAGCAAAAATCATTTTTTAGCAGTTATTTTTACTTAAAAATACCACAATATTATGCCCTAAAAGACACTTTCTGAAAAGCAACCCAATTTAAAAATGGACCCTTCGCTACTATATTTAATGGCCACACTAGACTTGTGGTATAAAAACGTTGGTAGGAAAAATTTAGTTGAATCAGAATTGACTCTACGGAAGGCCATTGTAAATAATAAAATGTAATTAATATTTGAAATAATATTTACTAATCTTCTGTGAAGTAATAATACCATGGAAAATTTCTAATTATAGACGTATTTTTTCATAATACTAAAAATTTTCGCAGCAGAATAATATATATAATAATAGTACAGTATAATCATTACCCATACCCATAGTATAATTATTAACATTATAGATATATATTACAAAATTTGAACAGCAAGTTTCTAATTTATCATTGATATCTCTCGATATAATTACGCTTGAAGAATATTAATAATTGTTTACTGTTTGATGGTAAATAGAATGGATATCAGTTATAATAAAATTTATGTGATAAAACTAAGCTTGTAGCTTTTACAGTTTCTAATATTTGGACCTTACTTGGACCTTTTTTGGACCTTTTGACCTGCATATTTTAACTATCTCCCAGAGACAACATGTGTTTTCTGTAAATATCTGTAGCAGTTATTTTTATATTAGTAGTAAGTATTTTATAGGGTTTTAATTTTAAATGTAAATCAAAGCTATTCGTTAACTAGTATCATTAACCTATTAATTTAGTGCGTTAAATCTAGATTTACGTACTAAATTAATAGTTTAATGAGGTCTAGACCTGACATTAGGCCTAGGCTCTTGGAATTTCCCGTCTAATTAGATGTGTAATGTCGCGGAAAATAAAGACTTAACTAATTTTGAAGTGTCGCAAAATGTTTCAATAACTAGTTTTGAAAGTAACACTTCATTTTCATTTACAAAAATGTAATTTAGACGAGACAATTTTAGTTCTCGTCGTAGATTACTTTTTAAACACCAGTTTTGATTTTAACGCATTAGCTTTAAAGTATTACTTGTTTAAATGTTTTCAATACTTTGCACAACTTTTAATTGACGCCCTCTTTGGCTCTATAATAAATAATTGACGACCATGACATAAAACACTATCGTAATTCGTAGTAACACATACCTGACAAGTTAGTGCATCCTAGTTCGTAGAGTACGGCAACTGTAAAACTCACTATCGTGCACGTTTTGTTTACCGCGTAGTACGCGCTAGGCGGGCGGAGCGCGCGCGAGCTGCGACCGACAGATCCCGCGGCTGGGGCCGGGGTGCGCGCGCCGCCCGCCCCCCGCTCATGACGTCACCCGCCAAATTCTCACGGGTGATCATTGTATCGTGCTTACTCGAATTTTCAATCAGAAGGATGACATTTATTATTACAACGTCACATCACATTTTCGTAATTCGACAGTGATGTAGTGATATCTCAGCAGTTACATGAAAATTATTTTCTGCCTTTGCAACAAATTTAGATAAAAAAGATAGTTTGAAATGAGTGCAGATTTGAATGCAAAAAAAAACTGAAAAAATAAAAAGTTATTAATATATTTTATCTCTGTTATAAATCTTTAATTTTTTTAATGTCAAGCAATTAAAATTTCAATGAGCATGAAATTCCATTCTACGGCATGAATAGGATGGGTCATGGGTCGATTGGAGAGATACCAAGGCCTCATAGCACAAATAAGGCACAAAGCTAGCACAAAAGAACGCTTATGTTCTGTTTTAGGCTACGCACTTTTATTTCCTAAATCCTATCTACTATCCTATTACCTAAATCATAATATTTTACAAAATGTAACATAATAATAATGATATATATGGACGCTTCACACCACGTCAGTCTGGCCCGTGCTAAGTATCCGAGGAACTTGTGTTATGGGTACAAGACAACGGGAAGTATATTTAATACTTTTACACTATATTTATATTTAAGATTTTTATCACTCATTACCCTGGAACACACAAACTTTTTGTTTCCTCTGCGGGATTCGAACCCGCGGATTGAGCACCGACGCGCTCAACCAGTATGCCACAAACGTCGTAGATATTTTGATTTACTATACAAATAGAGTGTATACTGTATACAGTATACACTCTATTTGTAACATATAGGTGTATGTAATATTATATCGTCAAGCATCTTGGCTAATCACACAAGTGGTATCTGTTGATTAATTGTGAATTAATATTAGATACGACAAAGCCAATCTCGGGCCCGAACCTTCGCGTCTCATCCCAAATTGGCTTAAACTAAAATCGAAAAGCGCGGTTACACTTAATAATGTGTGAAGCTTACCTGACTTACAGAACCTTACAATCAACTATTTATGTAGGTATAAAATACTCGTTATTCTCCCGTTGCGCTATTTGTAATATACGAGTACTGGATGTTGCCCACAACTTAGTGCTCGCAAAATAAAATCTCCACGGGAACCGTATATTTCTTTGCAATAAAAGTATTCTATGTTCTTCCCCGTGGCCTGACCCTCGTCAAAATCAGTTCAGTAGTTTCGGAGCCTATTCAATGCAAACAAACAAACAAATCTTTTCTATTTATAATATTAGTAGGTAAATACAGAAGTACCCGGAAGACTGAGCTTTGCTCGGGAGTTCTAGAACCTAATACGACAAAAATTAACAGACGGCGATATGTATTTAAAAAAGTTAGTCACGAAAATCTTAGTCTGGCTGGCGCTCGAACTCGAGAGTCCGGATACACCTACCAATAACGCAAAAAGTCCCACCCATACGTAGCTGAGGCACGCGCTTTGACAAATAGAGAGTATAAAACTGAAAAATTCTCGGTTTCCCTCGAAATACTAAATTTCATGAACATCGTTGAAGCCGTTTCCGAGATTCTGATTGTATTTTTACATACAAGAAATACTCATTTAAAGTGTAAAAATTGTATCTATCTCTCTGGAAGCTTTTCAAGCATTAACTGCTTACGATACTACAAAAATTATTCAAGTAATCGGAAGTCCTTCTGTTAGCTGTTTTACGGGGAAAGATTTACTGTTTTAATTATTTCATAAGCTGTATATGTACATTTTTAAAACTAATAGTCGTAAATCTTTCATTCTTAGACTATAAATATTCAAGTCCAATCGCTAGTACTGGCTCTTTCACGTCCAAAAGCTACTACTGGCTCTTTCACGTTTTGATTTTTAAAACTCGATAGGAAGTTCAAGTACATATTTATATTACCATAGTTATTTCCTGAGCTTACATCCCACACCCAATAAATTTAAATTTATAATGCACGTTTACTGAGCCAAATAGCCCAAGTTTCATCGTAAACCCATATACTTATGAAACGATATTCAGTGTTAAAAAGAAAAATATTGCTATCAAATACCATTTTTTTACAATAGAGGAATAAAAATATATTTTAAGATGTCTAAGATGTCTGTGAAAATTAATTATAATATGGCCTCCTAGTACATAGCACATACCTTTTGTTAGAAATGTTAAATAAATTAAATTATTCCTAACTAATTCGGTATTATTATAAAACAAGTAATTATTATAATCTAAAATTAATTTTATCTATTTACGAATAGCAACATTTTTGTCATTTCATTACACAAATTTAAACACAAAATTAAACACAAATTTTGCGAATTTTCTCTTGCAATCTTCACAAAATATCCAATGTTAATTTGCATCTAAATGAAACCAAATATTTATAATCCTTATAATCAAGAATACATTTTTAAAATTAAATTTGGACTAACAGGAAAATTGCACGAAAGCTAATAAGACCTCCTCTCCTAATCTCGTTATTGTAAAATTAATTACATTTTAAATAATTCTTTAAAAAATATTTTATGCTTTTGTAACGGAACGTATATTAATGCGAAATTATTATTTGTCTACACAATGTTTGACCGTCTACGGGATTCATCCACCAGCCGAGACTCGAAACTAAATATTTAATACGTACAGTGAATTGAAAACCATGGAACTGTGAAAAGTGAACACTATCGGACTTGTATCGGTAATCGGACGTAACCTTAGACGAGCGGCCGTTTGGATTTGATGAGAAACGACGAGAAAAGGATTGCGCTCGTGTCAGCAGTGTGCCATGACCGACGCTTTCTATAGTCCGTTCTGAGTTATTTTGACTCTGACAGGACCTTTCTGCCTGGCGAGTGGAAACAGACGTAGATACGCTCTCGGACTACAAATATATATCCGATTTGGAATATCCGCGTCTGGTTCTGCAACGGAGGTGGAATCACAAGCCACTGCCGAATATGGACCACGATGGGTTCTGGAAAGACGCCAAAAGAGGCAGCCATTGTTGAAAGGTGGGTCCTTCATGCAGTGCCAATGGGCAGCGTTGAGTCGGGGGCAAGTCGACTTGGTGCATCGCTGGCTAACATATATTATGATGCATCGATGACGAGGCGGAGGCCGCTTCCTCCGCGTCGCAAAGTGGTGGCGACCTGGGTTGTGCAAACTACGCAAAGCCACACATCGCGTCAGCGTTACAAGCGTTGCCGAAAACGTCGTTTCTCTGACCAAAGTCTGGAGGAGGAAGTATATGCTGAGTATAGAAATGCCTGCCAGGCCCTGCAGGTGGCGAAAGAAAAGGCCAAGCAAGAGTCCTGGGGGCTGGGAGGAATGATTGGGAATGCTGTGCAAAACGTCGCTGGTCCCTACCGCTAACCTCAACACTAGAGCCGCAGCTGATGGGCTCCACAGTGAACACTCTGTTCCCCTATCGTAAAATAACGATCCGTTGCTGGTTCCTCAGGTAACAGAGGAGGACATACAACCAGTTTCAGAAGACGAGTTACGCAGGGCCGCAATCAAGCCTTGCCTAAAGAAAATCGCGCCTGGGCTAGATGGTGTGCCGCGTCGGGTACTGGACTTGGGGTTGTCTGATTGCGGAGCTTTTCACAGAATGCCAGGTGCAAGGCCGCTTCTTTAACTGTTGGAAGGAGGGTAAGCTAGTCCTGCTAAAAAAGGACGGTCGTCCGCCTGACCAGCCGTCTGCCTACCGGCCGATAGTGCTTCTTGGTGAGTTAAGTAAGCATTTTGAACAATTTCTCGTCGGTTGCCTCACTGAGTACGTCGACCTTCACGACTCTCAGTTTGGATTTCGGGTCAGACCGTTGACGATCGATGCAGTTTCCCGTGTCAAGAACCTGACGAAAGAAGCGGTGGCTAATGGTGGCGTGTAGTCGCGGTTTCGCTACATATTTCTAACACATTTAACATGCTGAGAATCGGTCTTGTCGGCGTTACAGGAGTCTGGATTTCCCGATCATCTACAAAAATTGATAGGAGACTATTTTCATGGGAGAGTCGTTACGTACCTGACGAAAAATGGCTGGGTTAGACGCCAAATTATGTGGTGTGGTGTTCCACAGGGGTATGTCCTCGGACCACACCTGTGGAACATCGGCTACGATTGGGTGTTGCGCGGTACAGGGAAGTGAACGTAACGTGCTACGCAGATGACATCCTTGAGACGGCCCGTGGTAGAAGTCATCGGCAAGCGAGAATGCTCGCGACGGCAGGGTGGCGCAGATTATGAACCGTATTCGGTGACTAGGTTTAGAGGTGGCACTTCACAAATCCGAGGCACTTGCTTTCCATAGGCCTCATTATTTGCCGCTCCAAGATGCCCAGATAGTAGTGGGTGGGCAGTGCCGGATTAGTCTATAAGCAAATAAAGCAACTGTTTAGGGCATCCGGTCCAGGGTGCACCCAGAGACGCCTGAGAAAAAAAATGTGCTCACAAAATTTCAAAATCCGCTTGCTTTGTTCGGTGAACGAAGCGACACGGCGACTGAGGAGAGAGGGTTTTGCGTAATCAGTGTTGCCAACTTCCAACTTAGTACTTTTAGCACTAGTCAGTAGGTAGTAGGAAACAGTCTCCAGCCGCTAGACAGTAATCTTATGCAAAAATTGTGTCACGCATAAAGATATAAAATATATTATAATTCCAACTTATGTAATAAAAAGAACGCCTCGAAGTCTAGTTGATACCTACTATATTTTTACAGTTTTTTTTTTAAGTGCACAGACTTTCAAATAGGACTTTCTATGATATGATAAGCTAAAGTTTTCGTTTAATATGCACAGTCTTTTAGAGTTTAAAATTTGAACAGATTTAATCTGTAAAATAGAAAAAAAAAATTGGTCGCTCGCTTCGCTCGCTCGCGTTTAACATAAAGTATTATAATATCATTTAGTGTAATGATATTCTGTTTTAGCCGGTTTATTTAATTGTTTTTTTCCGAAGTTCAACGTCTTTCAGGGTTTAAAGTTTGAACAGACTTTAACCTGTAAAATGTTTGACGTAAAGACATATGTGTCTTTTTTTTGTAGCATTTTAAGTTTTGGAGTAGTTATTATTTTTTTAGTACTTACCTACTTTTATGGTACAATTGATTTTGTTATCATAACTAGTTTTTAATTCTTCTTTTTTAATATTGTAATGTGAACCTTATGTTTTTACCAATAAATTATTTTTAAGACATATTATATATTATATTAATTAGTATTGACGTTCAGTTTTAGCTATTGATTTTAATGTATTTTTTCGAAGTATACAGTCTTTTAGATAAGTTTTAAAGTATAATTAGATTTTAACTTATAAAATAAACATAACTTTTTATAGTTGAATCTGCTACTGCTTAATGGGCGGCAAATTGAAACGACCCGGGGTGCCAAATCTTTAAATACGCATCTGAATCACAATGAAAAATTATTTGATGGCACGTCTATAACCTCATTAAATATTTCTTGAGAAAAATGGCACATTAATACGAAAAGGTTCACCATCCCTGACCTAAGGTCTCAGGAAGGGCCACAAGGAAAGATTCCTGAGGGCACTAAGTTACCTTAATTCGGCACTGTTGGTGGTCAATCCTCGATGGCAAGTGTACTCGATGGCAAGTGGAGTTTCCGCGAGCACTTTAAGAGATTGGCCATAAAACTAATAAAAACTGCTGGGGCGCTAGCGATAGACCTTTCGAATATCGGAGGCCCTGGAGGAAAGTGCCGCCAATTATTTATAGATGTGGTGCCCATATGGGTGGACTCGCAAAGTATATATAATCGAGCTCTACTAAGGCGTCCGCAGCGGGCCATGGCACGTAGGGCGGCCCGGGCTTATAGGATCGTATCCTATACTGCGGCGTGCGTCATCGCCGGTAGTCCGCCGTAGGAATTAGAAGCCCAGGTTATAGTTAGGAAGATCTTGGGCTCCATCTTAGGCGGTGCAAGAGCGTGAGGCTTCGGCAGAGTCGCACCCGATGTGTCGTTGACGACATGGGCGGCAGCGTTTAGCGCACCTAAATGCGCTTAATAGATTAGTACCTGGGCGACCGAGCTTTGCTCGGTTATCACTATTTATTGTAATATGGTGAAACTCGAAAGCATAAATCTTATTCACGTAATCAGTATAGGTAAATGTTAGACATATTTATGAGAAATATATGTATATTGTTATCTCAAACATTAACTACATTTTTTTAAACTTGTCTAAAAACAATAAAAATTAAAAAATTATATATAAACTTGAACATATAAAAATAAATATATAAAAATAATAAATCAAATCAAATCAAATCAAATAGATTCAAATCAAATAGAAATCAAATTGATTGATTGATTGATTTACAAGAATTGCTCGTTTAAAGGTATAAGATAAATGCACTTAATAGACCATAAAATAGATCCGTGGACGGCATCTGGGGGTTGCCGCCTACTGAAGGATCAAGAGATGTAGGGTTCCCTTATCTCCGGGGAACCCTTAACGAAGAAAGATGGCAGCATCGCCGTCATCTATAAGAAGATGATGCCCGATGTGGCAATACGTCAGCGGGGTTGTGGTAGTCACAACAGTTCCCATGGCCCCGCCTAAAGCGTGAAGAAGGACATCGGGGGCTTTTAGTTGGTAAACCGGTGCAAAGCACTGCGGAGTCCAACATAACCCTGCGACCCTTCCCTGGGGTCATGGGGTATACATAACGCATTTTTCCTCGAAAAAAAATGGACCTTTCTGCCGACGCGACGCTATAGTTGAGTATTTCTAGAAATATCTATTTTTTTAAGCATTCATAAATAACTAGGTATTACAACTTCATAAAAGTAAAAAATAATAAAAATTTTATGCGTTTTTTTGTAATAAAGTAGATGTATTTCAAAGTCACAAATATTTTTTACTACATTAGTGAAAAAAACTACATAATTAGTTTACTTACATCAAATACAAAAAGGTTTTCTATGATGAGTATGAACATAATGCTCAAAAAAACTTCGGAGCTATCAGAAATTTTGTGCACACATTTCGTAGCAACTTATTAGCGTGTGATGTTGTACCTGCTTGTACGAGTTTTGTATGGACGATTCTCAAAACTCACAACAGTGCCTCAAAAAACCCGTAGTTTCTTCGAAAATATAGATTTTTAGTATACTGTTACAATATGAGTATATAAGTATATTACTCATATTGTAGTTATTATTTGTATGCTGTTTTTAATTGTTATTATGTTTACAAATGTGTCTACGATCAGGTAGATAACGCGTCTATCGATCGATGCGATGCACGCGCGACTACTTTCATTATGGACGTGTTTATTTTCCTTTGCGTACTACCCTTAATATATTAGGTCCTTACATATGAAATTGGCGTTTTATCGTACTGGCTACTTTGATCTCAAATATAATATCTTCTTTGGTTAGGAATTCCAATTTCAAATTTATACAGCTATTTACTCATGCATTTGTGTTACGAAAACCGTAATTCATTTGTTTTTTCCTCTTTTGGTCATTCTGTTTACAAAATGGAAAACTTTTGCGTTTTTTGTTCCAACGTTTTCGTTCTGGAAATTTAGACCTGCAGAACAAGCCTCGTGGACGGCCGGAGACCAAGGTTGATAATGAAGAATTGACGGCTATTGTGGAAGCGGATCCATCGCAAACCACGTCCAAGTTAGCTGCAGGCTGCGGTGTTAGTGATAAAACTGTTTTAATCCACTTGTAGCAAATTAGGTGAGAGTTTGGTGGACAGTGTCAGTGTCGTTCACTACAGCTATCTTAAATCTAGCCAGACGATTACGGCAGATGGCTATTGCCAGCAACTGCAAATCATGATGGAAAAGCTAGCTGCTAAATAACCTAGGATGGTCATTCAATTAGAATATCTAAGAGATCTACTGTACTACCCGGACCTTGCTGCAACAGATTACCATTTTTTTTAAATTTGGATAACTTATTGCAAGGGAAAAAATTCAACTCCGATGGGGCAGTCCAAAGCGCCTTCGAAGATTTCATTGATTCCTGTCCGAATGGTTTTTAAAAAAAGTAAAGGAATCAATGAGATGGCAAAAGTGCACAGATAGCAATGGTATGTATATACTTTGATTAAATAAATATATTATGTTTAAAGAAAAACGGATTTATGTTCCTCCTTTACAAAACGTCAATTTCATATGTAATTACCTAATAATTGTTTGTGCTTCTTCGTTATCTTTCAGGATGAAAGCCTTTTAATAACTTTTAATCTAAAACCTTCGACTAAGCAAACTTTAATTTGTATTCTAAGCTTATCAGCTAGTAGTGCCTTTTGGTGACTACTTCTGGATCATTGTACCGTCGACCTCTGTGGCTCAGTGGTTCAGCGCGTTGGTGCTCAAGCCGGGGGTCGCGGATTCGAATCCCGCCGAAAGAACAAAAAGTTTTTCTGTGTTCCTGGTTCCTTCATCCATGAGATGTGTATTACATATGTGTATAATATAATAAAATTTTAAATATATTTATATTATAAAAGTATTAAATATACTTCCCGTTTTCTGGCACCTGTAACACAAGTTCTTCGGATACTTAGCACGGGGCAAGATTGACGTGGTGTGAAGCGTCCATAGATATTATTATTATTGTGTCATGGATAAATTATAGTAGTTGGTACCTACTAAGTGCTTGGTACTACCTACCTACTAGAAGTATAAGTTTCAACAATGGGTTCTAGAAGAATAAAATTAGAAAATAACCTTTATTCGCTTACTTTGTTGTAAGTGAGAGTTACATAAACCTACCGAATAAAGAAAACATTTCGTATAAAATGAAACATTTAATAAATTTAAATTGTAAAGTTTACAAAACAATATTTTATGGCAGCTAAAAAGTGTCCCGTGAAAGTCTTACAGTTTGGAAAAGTTTACCTTATTTATTGCTCATAAATATTTTATACACTCTCTTTGAATAAGAGAAAATATTGTAGAAAGAAAATGTATACTATGTATTAAAATGATCGAATAAAAGGTTTTTCTCGGGATGGTGAAAATATGAAATTAAATATTTCCTTTTATAAATTTCTACCTTATTATTTTTTATTGTAGTTATGTCACTAGATGTTACTCGCGACTTATACGTGCAAACAAAATCCCGTAGCAACTGTACATTTTCCCACGATATAAAGTAGCCACTGCCTTCCCCGTTGTCTACTCTATAGCTAAAACAGTATAGGAGCCTTTTCAATGCAAACAAAGCATGTAAACGGAAAATTCTCGGATCTTCTAGTTTTAAAGCCAGTCCCGTAAAGGTCAAAATTTAATTGATATCGTGTCTTTAAAATCACATTATGTATTCGGAGACAAACTGACAAGTTACAAATTTTTCAACAATTTATGAAACTCGGGAAAATGCGTGTAGACTGTCAGATGTTCAAGCCACGAAATCATATCAATGTCATTTATTCTGGAGGAGTGTTGTGCCGTCAGAAATACAATTTTGTTCCATTTACATGCCCTGTTACTGTCAAAAGAATTATCTGAACATCCATATACTATGGCGAAAATGTTTTCAAAAGCTCCATAGAAGAAGTTTTAAAGAGATTTTAACTATCGGGAAGTGTTTGCGGACCCTCCTTTGTTGTTTTATTACGTTTCTGGCGCACGCCACACGCAGGCTTTTTATTGTCAGTGCATTACACTGCACTCTGTAGGTACTTTGTCAATAACAGTAAACAGTTACAGTGATATCATTTTTTCATTAAATCTTCACGAATGGAGATGACTATATAATGTTTTTTTTTTTACAAATGCTAACCAATAGATATGTCACACATTCTTAAAGTTAGGTTCAGTCAGTATTCTTGCTCTGGAATTACTGCCCGGTATCAGGAATCGGGTAAGGCGACCCCTCGCCATAGTGCTAGATGCGCCTAAAGTCACAAAATGTTCATCCTGTCGAAAATAATAATTTATACTAAATATTACTATAAGTGTAGAAAGATAAAAGTGTGACTTGAAATAATAAGTCGACAAAGATGTTAAATAGCGCCTCGTTAATCTGGACAAAGACCATCAATGCGTCCGCTGGTTTAACATCAAGCAATGAAGCAACAAAGCGCGTATGTTCGCAGCCCTTTTTTGTTGTGGACTGGACAATGGACAATGTTTCTCATTGTGAAACATTCAATCCACTTTAGGAGTTTGTGGGCAGCCGAAATTCTTGATTTGTCTCTTGTATCTCTAATGTACGGTCGCGGACAACAACGAGGTGTACTTTTGAACCGTATTTTCGTTGTGATAAGGTCGAAATGTGGTACATCAGATTTGTCTGCGACGATACGTAGCACATAAAATCTCGTTACTTTCATAATTTTTTTGGAATTATCGCTCCCGCGCCGGATTTTCTCTGCACAATTTACTAAACGGTCGTTTCGCAAGATTTGTATTGTTCAAAATATTTTTTTTTTCTATTCTAGGACAATGTAATAACTTTTATGCGATCCACCTCCTTGAAAAACTTGTATATATCTTGTGCGTATAACACTCACTTTACTTTAAGCTACTGACATGGATTATGACTACAGTCATTGTATTGATAAGTAACTAATTAGTAAGTAAATATCTTGAGTCAGATTTAACTTTTGGTTACCTTAAAACTTTTTGCGTTTAAACTTTAAAGGACTGACGTATCTTCTACATTTAATGATTTTCGTTGGATATCTAAGTTTTAAAACATTCATAACGAGACGCTTTTTATGATAGCGATACAAAATATAACTTATTTATTACACAAAAAAATTCACAGATTTCGTGCCTCACACTAATATCGAGCACATTGGAAATTAATCTACGGAATACGAAAAAATATTGTCGCAAGAAGGTTAGGCTTACAGGGCAAACCCTTAACCCGTTCATCTTTGTTTTAGACTCAAATTGTAGCTGACTGAATTCTCCAGAGGGGTATTTATACCATTCTTCGTTTTTTAAATAATATAGAGCGAAAAAATCAGAAATTCGGAAAAAAAATATTTTGTTTGTTATGGCACACAGTTTATTATGTTTGTTAATTATGGCACACACACAGCAATTTTTTTTTTACTAACTTTTTCGTTTTTGACTTTCTCGAATAATTATTTTTGCACCTTACAGTTCTCGTGAATACTCGGTTTTTGAGCCTTTTTTACTACCATATCTTTACAACTCTCCGAGATATAAGGTGATCGCACTTTTTTGTGAAATCGGAGCCTATACTGGGGCGAACGAAAAGATTTTCCAATGTCAAAATACACGTTTCATTACAGTAATTTAAAATTGCGAGCAGCGTCGCGCTACGCAATGCTGCATATTAAACATATTTTTATTACAACATCTTTAAGCATCGTCGCGTCTCTTTGTGAACTGACCCTTACTCAGAATTATGCCGGTGAATTGAAAGCTTTTCAAACAATCAGAGCTATATTTCTTAGTAATTTTATAATCTTACGTTTAACTTCCAGCCGCACTCTTATTGGGGGCTTGCGATTGATAGCTTCATTTAAATTGGGTTAATTGTCCTCCGCGCGGGGTTTATCGCCAGATGCCGCTTACTGAAGATGAACTTCACTCATTTCAACACTAAGCGTAGAAACCTTAGGTAGAAAAAACCGCAAATCGTTATTTAAATCTTGAGCCAATCCGCATGATTGTATAATAAAATCAGTAATCAGTTAGATAATTTTAATTTTTTATACAAATCCAAATCCTGAACGACTACCATAACAATTTTCATTCAAACCGGATCAGCCCTTTGGGCGTGAAAAGTTGTCTAACAAACCCACATAAATACGTACACCTCACGGACACACTGTACTTTTTCGGGATAAAAAGTAGCCTATTTGTTAATCCAGAGCCTAAACTAGCTACTACCGTAGCGAAATTTCATTAAAATCCATTCTGAAGTTTTAGCGTAGAAAACACAAATACATCCTCACAGACTTTCACATTTATTAACTCAGTAGTAGGATCATAATAGTAGCAGAATATGATTACTCATATTAATTTATTATTACCTGGGTAACCGAGTTCTGCTCGGAGCTCTAGTAGATAAAAAAAAAATTCACAAAAATATTTTACCAGGGTTCGAACCCACCACTTTCCGGATTTCCGAACAAGGCAATAATTAACCATACTGCCAAATGGACTGACATTAAAGAGTCGAATTATTGATATTATATTGTATCGAAGAAAAAACATAAATAACTTAAAAATGCTCAGTTTCCCAGGGATAAAACCTAGCTATACCGATTTTTCTCCCCGAAAACTCCCTGCATACTAAATTTCATGTAAATACTTGCAGCCGTTGCCGAGATTACGATTATATTATATATACAAGATTGTCTCGTTCAAAGAATAAGACAAAGTAATTTTCGAGCTACATATCATAACAATATTTACAAGGCTACTTGAGTGTCATTCGGTTTTACTGAAATTAACCAGTAATAATAAACTTTATAACGATTTCCACTTAATAAATTACTTTCGAGTAAAAGGAACTTTAACAACGCTTTTACGTGTCTGATGGCAAATTATGTTTTTACTTACAAACTTCGTAAAAGTTAAATTAATTTTTGATGATGTCGGTAAACCAATAATAAGCTACCTATTTTATTTTAGAATATTATAGACACTTAAACGTAAATTAAATGTGGTTAAAAGTATTTGTACACAAAAATATCGGTTTTAGAATCGTTTCAAGTTCTCATTAGTCAGTCTTATTGAATCAAAGGTTCGGTTGCATGAGTGTACCGGTATCTATTAGTATCTATTAGTAGGTATTTTTACGAAAACTATCGTAACGGAGGAGTATCAAATTTGGTACTGTTAAAGTTTTATAGAAAAGGAGTTCTGAAAGCTAATATTTTTTTTATAATTATGCTTAAGAATACATTAAATTAAATAAAATTAAAAAAATAACATTACACACACTACCATGCGTTTTACACAATTTCGTAACACGTTTTTCAATTCTATCTCTCACATTCAATAGACTAGATATATAGTTTTACTTCGTATAGAAGATATTTGGACAAAAAAAACCTAATAAAGTTTAATTAAAAAAAATGAACTATGGTCGAATTTCGACACTCGGCGATCACTAGTATTATCTATTGCATCACTTATCTTTTAAATAAATATGATTAACCAATGGCATTTTAACACAAAGTGGGTAAGTTATTATTTCAGTATATTTTTCTGTATTATTAACCTTTGGATTCGCTGTATCAATTCTGCACTGAGTAGGTTATGTGGCGAAGTGTGAGATCCGCGGAGTAGTAAGCCGCGTAAGCAAATATATTCTCCTAGTTTTAGGCTCCGCCTGCGTAAATACAGTAGGTATCCCACGAGAACCGTTTATTTTTCCGAGATAAAATAGGATAATGACCTATCCCGTGGTCTACTCTATCTGTGCCAAATTTCATGATGATCAGTAAGGTAGTTTTTACGTGAAAGCGTGACAACCAAACACAGAAACTCATATTCAGATTTATAATATTAGTGAGGATTATTATACGAAGGTAGAAGGTAGTAGTAATACATAATACTTCTCTAGACTTATACTACTTCTCTAGACTACGATATGTGGGAAGAGTGGATGCCCATAAGGGAGATTTCCGACCGAGTGAGGTAGTATGCTCGGTCAGGCCGAAGCCCACTTGTATGCATTTCGGATGTCGTATATATAGTGCCGATCAGAGAAAACTTCGATAGCGCTATTCAGGATTGTGGCGTTAATTGGTACGTCACAGATATTTTCTATTGCAAATCCGTTAGGTTGTCTAAACCTTGCCGCCTTTCCTCACTCACGTCGAGGAGATTATCCTATACTTGATAATCGGATAATCAGAATTTTAGTAGTTCAATGCTCGGATCGGATTGAACTACTAAAATTCGAGTGAACGCCATTTGATTTATTGTTGTTATTTTATTGTATATTCATTTTATACCTACTACTTCTATTTAAAGTAATAAGTGAGTGTGGAAAAAGAGCGAGTATCGCAATCCAGCGAGGAAACTCCTTAAGCCTTCTAGGTACTCTGCCCGGTGGGTGGGTGGGACGACATGGGAAATTTCTTTTTTGTAGCTTTTTAAGTTTTGTTTATTTAGTTTCAGTTTTCTTTTTAGTTATTTTATATTTTAGAAATATTTCCAAGTAGTTAGTATATTATCATCATAATATTATGTCATCTCTTAAAGAAACAAATTGGACCTAAAATCTGCATAATAAGTCATTGGATGAAGCTGTAAAATTCTTTTATGACTCTTTACACGATCTTCGTAATTCCTACGTACCTTACAAGCTATTCCAGCTTAATTCTTACCCTTCATGGTACAGTACATCTCTTAAATATCTTCTTAAATATATCATCTTCATAAAGGTCTTAAAAGAAAAACACATTTTTTTCCGAAAATTTAAGCTTTATAGAAACCAGAGTGATTACTCGACGTTCTCACTTCTCAGAAAGAGGGCACAGTGTCTTAAAAATCTTTGTTACGAGTCATATATTAACAAAACGCAAGACTCCATTACGAATGACCCTAGAGCTTTTTGGTCATTTATTAAGAGTAATAATAAAACCTCCACTATCCCTTCTTCCATGTCTCTCGACAATGAAACTGTTTGTACTGGTGATAAGATTAGTGATCTCTTTGCTACTTATTTCCAGACCAACTTCCTTGATCCTATCCCTAATCCTAGTTTCACTTGCTACAGGACGAATGAAATAAATAGTTATAATATAGGAGATATTACTATAAATTCCGATGAGGTCTTTAAACTTCTCGAAAATGTTAACTTAAATAAAGGCGCTGGGCCTGATGACGTTCCACTATTTACATTAATTATTCAAAAATGTGCTAAAAGCCTCGTCACTCCGCTAAATATACTTTTTTGGCATTCATTAGACGAAGGCTATGTACCAAATACCTTTATAACCCCAGTCTACAAGATTAGCGATAAAAGAAATATTAAAAATTACAGGCCCATTTCGAAACTTTGTATTTTTGCAAAAATTTTTGAAAGCATAGTGTATCGTCAGGTACATGGTGCACTTAAGTCTTGGTTCCATCCAGAGCAGCATAGTTTCTTAAAGGGTCGTTCGACTATGTCAAATCTTCTCCTCACCTACGACTATGTCAGCTCATCCATGGACTCGGGCATCCAGGTTGACATTATTTATACAGACTTCAGCAAAGCTTTTGATCGTATAGATAATTGCATTTTGCTTGAGAAGCTCCATCTGGCGGGAATACATGGAAACCTATTTCGGTGGTTCTCCTCATACATAAATAATCGTTCTCAAACAGTAGCATTAAACGGGTACGTTTCATCCTGAATGTCAATCCCCTCCGGAGTTTCTCAAGGCTCGCTTCTTGGGCCGCTTCTATTCGCCATAATTTTGAACGATGTGTCAGCTTGTTTTCATTATACCCGTTGCTTATTATACGCCGATAATACTAAGATAATAAAACGTATATCTTCAAGTGAGGATTGTCAATTGCTGCAAGATGACCTAAAAAAATTCAGTGAATATTGCTCTAATCACAAATTTGACCTAAATATATCGAAATGCTATGTGGTAAACTTTACTCGCAAACTAAATAAACACACCGATATTTAGCGGAACACAAAAAAAGGTCCATAATACTTCTCTTGTTTTTTAAAGTTTCATTTGTTTTACTTAAAATGAGATCACATTAAGAACAGATTTTGCGGTAAAGGCTATTTGTGAAAAATTGTACATTTTTGAACTTTTCATGTAACCGGGAAAAGTGAAAATTAATATTAAAATAACAATTAATTAAATTAGAAAAATGGTGATTAATATCGCGTATTTCCTCCACGTGCTCTTATTAAAGTTTCTACCCGTCTAGGCATTCTGAGAATGATGTTATCGATGGTCTCCTGGGATAGTCTCCGCCATTCTTCAACTACGGCGATTCGCAGTTCACCCACGTTGGCAGGAGCTGGAATTCTGGACTTAACTTTTCTTTTCAGCAAGTCCCAAACGTGCTCTATTGGGTTCATATCCGGTGATCTCGCCGGCCACTCCATAACAGTGATATTCATATCATTAAGATAAGCTTGAGTTACCCGAGCGGCACAGAGGGAGCTCTGTCAATCACTACCAAGTCTGTGCGAGCTCCCAAACAAATGCCCGCCCAAACCATTATTGATCCACCACCGTATGCAACTGTAGTTTCAAAATTTGTCTGAATGTATCGTTCTCCTTTGCGTCTGTATATTCTTTGCCTGCCGTCAATTTGATTTAAGAGTATTCTGCACTCATCACTAAACAATACCTTACTCCATTGGTCCGCGTTCCAAAGTCGATGTTCCTGAGCAAAAGTTAACCTGTTTCTACGATGATTTACTTCGAGCCTTGCAGCCTTGGCGGGCACAAATGAACCCAAACCAGCTTCTTCGAACCTTCTTCGTACGTACGCTCACTTACGGTTACACCCCGCACTGCTTCTAACTCATGTCGGGCTTGGACGGCCGTCAAACGGGGCTTCCTACGTACACGAAGCCGAATGAAAAGATCATCCCTACTCGAAGTGCGTCTTTTTCTGCCTTGTCCTGCTCTTCTCACATAAGTACCAGTCTCCCTGAACCGTTGGATACTGCGATGGATCGTTGAAACTAGTCGAAGAAGATCTCTGGATATCACTCTGTAGATTTGACCATTTCTTCGCATTTCGAGTGCCCTGGCAATCTCCGTTGGGGCTAAGTCAGGCATAATTCAGTCCTCAACTCCAAAAAGATACGCGATAAAAAAAAAAACTAAAAAAAAAAAACAGTATTTCAATGAAATTTTAAATCAAACTCAGAAGGAAGAAATACTCGAAGTTCGCTCCAGATAAGGTGTATTTGAATAAAATTAAAACAATTGCATAAAATGTGATGTTCAGTTGTTTTCTTAATTTGAAAATATTTCTTTTTAAATTAAATGACGTATAAACCAGCCAGCAACCTTATATGATACTGATATCAAACCTTTATTTTATGTTCAGCTAAATATGCCGGTGTGTGTATATCAGTCCTCCGCCGCTATTCGCCTGGAGCAGGTAGGAGCTGCTCCACGTGCCAACGGTAGATTGCGCTAGCATCTCATTGCACTTCGTACCTAATGTAGCAGGCGACGTGCTATTGTCCTAGTTCATGAGGCTGCCTTCCTCCCCCTTTTCCTATATACATGTTGCAACAACTCCCCTTTTACTACATGTATGATGTAACTATCTCTCCTAACCTTCCAAAATATGCGATATAGTAAATAAATTCTACGACTCGTGTTTCTATTAGCTTCTTTTTTTTTCTTTCCACTTGTGTTTATATTTTTGCAAATTATTTTCGTTTTCTTTAATGTATATCAGCAGTACATATTTACATTTTAACTCTAGTATCTGTAAAATCTATTTTTGGTGTAAATTTCTGGTGTACATCTCATGTAGTATGTCTATTCATGTTTTCTCTCTTTAAAAGCTTCTAGTATCTGTTTTTTGTATAATAACTTTCTATAGCCATTCTTTTCCAAGTGTTATGTGTATTTCTATCTTCTCTAAATGTGTTGTGCACGTTGTCAATCGCATAGCGTTCGTTTGTATCTGTGCTCATTATTTCTCCTGGTGGAATACAATCTATTACTGTGTTCTGTTCTAAAGATGTAGATGTAGATGGCCCGTATATAATGCCACTAATTGTATTATTCCCAGTGAAATGTGTAAGTGCTTCTTTAATATTTATTAAATTAATTTAAATTAAATTAATATAATTTATTAAATAATTATTTATTAATATTTATTATATAACGGGAAAAATGTCATTGGCAGCTTCCCATGATCTTGACTTGGTCCAGGTTCAGCATAACTTGATTCTTGACATGGCCGCTTGCTTGATTCTTTTCTTTCCTGATTTTTCTTTCTTCTGTTCAGGAAAAGTCTTCTGCCCAAAATTATTAGAGAGAGTGCAATAGCACTGAATAATATAGTATATAAAGGAATAGTTGTATTATAGAACATTGGAATTTGTTCTAATTGAATATGTTCATGATGATGAAATTTGTCTTGAATTTCGTGATGTTTCTTCAAACTAATTGAATTACTTTTAACAGAAAATGACGATGTAGGCTCTTTTATATGAGCTGAAATTTTTGAAATTTTTATGGGCTTTCCCTTGATGTGATCGTAGGTGTTGACTATGGTGAATTCTTCTGTGTGCAGTTTGCAGGTATGTGGTTTTGTGGCTAGGTAGCTTCCATTGAGATTGATAAGTTCTTCTCGTTCACAGGATAACCGGGCTTGAGTTGGCTGCGGGAACACTACGACGTAGTGGTGGTCATAAAGTTTTACCATTGCAGGTTTCATCAGATTCACGGTCGTCATCTTGTTGTTGGATTTATCATCATTTAGTTTTCCTTTAACGATGTTGCTGATACAATCCAAACGGGGCTTAAGTAAGTGGTTGAATTCATCTTCACATATCTGCCTCATGCCTATCTTCGGGCATTCTGCCTTCGTGTACACGTGTATATTACCAGTGATTGCAAGGAATGGAGAAGAAGGAATAATAGCATGTCTATTTTTATTAGGGACAATAGCTAATTTATAAAACTTATATTCAAGTGGTGAAACTATAGGGAATTTGAAAGTAAAAACTAATTGATCTCCATTATAATAAGATGCTGGCTTAATAATATTATAATAATCTCTGGTAGCGCCATATAGGAGCGTCGAACGCCACTATGAATGGCATCTCATAATATCGATAAAGCAGTATTCCTCCCTCCCCGCTCCTCTCCGACGTATACCGAAGAAATGCGAAGATACGCGAAGTAGTACATTGCATCGAGTCGCGTCGAGAGTGCGTGTACGAGGGCCGACACCTCATGTGTTATTTAGACTTTTCCGCTACTAATTACCGCCCACGAAAGTGAGATATTCCTATAGGAACGAGCGCGATAAGAATTCTGGAAAGACTAAAGTGTTGTGAGCAGAAGAAAGAGACGAAAACTCCAGCTGCAGACGCCCTTCACAAAAGCTGGTTCGGTAAGCGTATCACCTTTATACCTCTCCATTCTCATCTAATGATTACTGCATATTAACCTGGCGACGCCAGATACCTCCTGAAATACAGTCCACAAAAACATCGAAGAGAAATTATTCGCTTACGCCAGGACAAGGTGGCCCGCGCGGCCAATCTCTAATTTCTAAATCTAATATTTCTTCTTTATTATAAAATGTCTTAAGCTTACTTAACATATTTTTCATGACGTCTATACCTATCATAGATTGATGAGTACGCGAAGCACTGCAAAATGCTAGCGCATTTTCTGTTCTACTTATTTCGCTTAGTGAACTATCTACGTTATTACTGCTAATTGCCAATGCTTGTGCGAATTTAGCAAATTTAACTATATCCGGTGAAGGAAATGAGTCAGGATTTGTAAGCATAAATAATTTGTTATTAATTTCATTTTGATTATCAACAATTTTAGAAATAATTTTATTTTGTTCATCCATCCAATCTTTGCTAAGACTGATGTGATGATTTTGTGCAATAACTATTTTATCTTGATTTTTCTCAAAAACTGAAAGAGCTTCATCATATTTTATTGCATCTGAATACTCTAACTTTCCAGTTATACTTTTTATTACTGATCCAAGACTATCTATTAAGCCTCTCCTGAACCTTACGGGTTCTAGAGTTTTTAACTGTTGCAAAGCAAAATCAAGTTTATTACTTAAATACTCTATCTGACACTCATAGACAGCATAAGTAAGATTATCTAACTTATCTCTAATTTCATTTAACTGAGACTGTATTAGAGTAATATTAGAATATTATATTATATATAATAATATTAGAATAATAATTCTATATACTGCAAAAATGTATGATAATGAATGATTAGTCGCATGGGACCTAACTTAAAAGGTAAAATTCCGGGACCCTCTCCAAGTTCTTCAAGTTTTATCTCGAGAGCCAGTGTCGATGTGAGAAGCATCATGATCAGTATCCTGCAACGATTTCGCGGTCTTAGGGACTCGTATCAGCTTATTCTTGGCTATAGGAGATTTTTTCTTAGATGTATATATATGAATAGGTAAATTTGCTAAAACGATATCCTGTGTATATATATGTGCGAGCTTAGATCTGCTAGCTGAAGGATTACTAACGAAAACCTGTTGTTCGGGTTCATAGTCTACTTCAGATTCTCTAGATTCTTTACATCTTTCAATGATAGGTTCTCTATTAGCAAAAGATATTTCATTTACAACGTCATAAACTTGTTTCATTTGTTCTCTATGAGATTGCATGTACTGTTGGAGTAAACGAGCTGTTAAGTCGAGATCAATCGGATCACGTGGATCAGTATGTCCTAATATAAGATCATAAGGTTTACACTTAGTAAAACTATGTATCGAGCTGTTATATGCAATTAAAGCGTAGGGCATTAAATTAATTACAGGTTGATCGCGTTGCTCTAATTTTAGTATACGGAGATGTTCAAGCAAAGTCGAATGAAAATGTTATATGTTACCATTAGCGTTAGGTGAGTGAGCCAAAGTCTGATAATGAATAATTTTATGTATTTTACAAAATTCTGAAAACATTTGGTTATTAAATTCTGTACCTTGATCGGTAATTGTGGTGAGTGGTAAGCCATGATGAGTGCTGTATGTTAATAAAGCCTGTATAACACTAAGTGCAGTACCATCCCTAAGTAAGTATGCCTGTCTATATTTCGAAAATACGTCTATGAGGGTTACATATTTTTCATTTTGAGCTGTAAAAGTATCCATATGCACAATTTCAAAAGGCTTTGTAGCTGCAGGTACTAGATTAGACTTAGGTCTAATAGGGTTCCTATCATACTTAGCTTGGCCACATATTGTACAATCATTAATATATTTCGTTACATGTTCTTTCATCTAATGGAGGGTCTTTATTTTAGGGTAAACATATTCTTTAATTGCGTTAATTAAATCTGTCTCTAAACTAGATTCTGATAGTTATATGGATACCCTAGTGTGAGTATCAAATGGTTTAGTAACTATTGCGCGTTTCTTTACGTCACTTACAATATTTAAAATTAATTGTCAATGAAATTTATTTAGGGGATCAAATGATATGGGGATTTCAAGTATTGGGTTTTCATTGGAGGTGTGTACGGTCATAGTGCTTTCAGAGTCATCAGCTACAGTTTCGGATGCTTTCGATGTATTTCCGACCATTGAACTTATCTCTTCGTTACAGATTTCGACACGAGAAAGAGCATCGGCGTTTGTGTTCTTTTTGCCGGACTTATATTGAGTAGTAAAATCGAATTCGCTTAGCTTTAATCTCCATCTTGTTAATCTAGAATTAGGTTCTTTTAGACTCATAACCCACTGCAAATGTTAATTTTAAATTTACCGCCAAAAAGATAAGGACGAAAGTATTTTGTTGCCCATACAATAGCTAACAATTCTTTTTCAATTGTGCTATAATTTACTTCACTATCATTTAAAGTTCGAGAAGCGTACGCTACTGGTTTATCAGATCCAAGTGAAAGAACCACGCCTATAGCAAAATTTGATGCGTCTGGTGTTAGTAAAAATTCCTTTTCAAAATCTGGGTATATTAATATCGGATAATTAGTCAAAAGTGTCTTACATCGTTTAAAACTGTTAACGTATGAAATGTTATTTCCTTTCCCTTTTTTAAACATTAAGTTAATGGTTTTGTGATCTTCGAAAAATCAGGAATAAATTTACGGTAGTAACCGACTAAACCCAAAAATGATTTAATTTCCTCAGGTGTCTTAGGAATAGGAAATTTTTGTATTGCGGATATTTTATCGGGATTAGGTTTTATTCCCTCTTTAGTAATTATATGTCATAGATATGCGGTCTCGTGTTTTAAGAACTCTGATTTATCTAACTGAATTTTAAAATTAGACTCACGTAGCCTTCGGAAAACTTTTTCTAGATTTATTATATGTTCTTGTAATGATGTTGAAAAAACTATGATATCATCTAGGTATACCAAACAGATTACATTTTGTAGGCCTTTAAGAACATTGTCCATGACTCTTTGGAACGAGGCGGGACTGTTTTTAAACCCATTGGCATTCTAAGAAATTCATATTTACCATTTTCTACAATAAAAGCAGTTTTATGTATATCTTCCTCTGACATTTCTACTTGATAAAAGCCTGATGCTAGATCTAGGGTAGTGAAATATTGGCATTTTCCTAACTTATCAAGGATATCATTGATATTAGGTATGAGATACTTATCGTCAATAGTCTTTTAGTTGAGTTTCCGAAAATCTACGACTAGTCTCCATTTTTGTTTTCCCGAGGCGTCCATCTTTTTATTTCTCCGATTTTATATTTCCGATTTGGATAGTCCCATCCAAATCGATCGGACCGGAGAGCTCCAAGCGGACTCTGATGGTCAAATAATACCTTGACTTATCATTTTAGACATTTGATCTTGTACTTCCTCACGTAAAATGTAAGGGATAACTTTTTGTATAAACGGGGACTTTATCATGCGTACGGATTTTGTGCTAAATTTTATTCGTAAACGTCAAAGACTCGCCTTCGATATAAAATACGTCGGCGTATTTAGTGCAAAGTGATGTTAAATTAGCTTTTTCTTCGACGTTTAAATGATCTGTACGTAAGCGTGGAATTACGTCATTAGCATGATGTGAAATTTCTTGTGAAAATTCCGAACTAAATATGTTGCATGCGTTGGATGATCTAATGAAAATATTATATCATTTTTTGTAGGGTTTGTTACCTGGACTATTCCTCTATTATTTTTTTACTATAGTTAAGCATTCGCTAACTATACAATTACAAATTATTTGTTCCGGCACTAAAACTTCACCATCTGCAGCGTTAATAGTAAAGAAGTTTCGCTAGGTATAACTTTTTCGTACAAATTTAAATTTCGTGAATTATATAAGTGAATAGTATTTATAGCATTTCTAGTAATTAATGTTGAATTTTTAAGATCTAATTTAGCTTCAAATTTAGTTAGTAAGTCCATTCCTATCAAACCGTCAAAATAATTATGGAATCTATATACGAATAATTTAATTTTACAGTCATCATTAAATTCTGGGAAACACGGTAAAGTTATGGAGTAATCATTTCTACTTGTTGCATGAACGTTAGTGACTTCAAACGGATCAAAATTTAATGGTATGTGAGAAAAGTATTTTTCCACAGCCTCTGGACTAATAAATGACTGGTTTGTATCTATCAAAAATTTTAAAGAAACCCTCCTTTGAGTAAAATAAATGGTAGTTGACGTTGAGTTTAAAGGTTTAATTCTATTTTAATTTTTTTGTACTCTGAGCTTTCTGAAAATTTTCACTAGATGATGATGATGATTTCTGTTCTGACTGCGGCTGTTTTCTAACTCCTCGACTATAAGACTTTCATACGGAACCATTTCCCTATATTCATTATAATATCCGTCGTCATAGTTATAATAATTGTTATGATCATAATAGTCATTATAGTTATAGTAATCAGAATCATCGTAATATTCAAAGCTTGCACATTCGTTCACATTAAGATCACGCGTTTTAAAATAATTAGATGGTAGCGGATTACCCTGTTTGGACCAATTCCATCCACTAGGACCTGCATGCATTGGTCTTTCTCTGGTTACAAAATGAGATACACCGCTCATAGGCTTAGGGCCTTGAAATGAGGGTTGTGGTCTATGTTGAACTTGAAAACCATGTTGATGATTAGGAAGTCGTGCACTGAACATTTGTTGAGTGCGCGTTGGCCTTCGCGATTGATTAAAAGGCATTTTAAATTAATTTTGAGGTAAAGATGGCTTATGTATAAATTGCGGTCTAGACGGACCTGGTATGTTAAAATTATTAGGTCAGAAGGGCGAAAAATTATGATTAGACATTTCATAAAGCTGCTGATTATCACTAAATTTTTTATCTGACATATTAAGAGAATTTCTATTCTGAATGTACATAGTATTAACTTCTTCGCGAACTAACTTTAAAGCTTTCTCAATCGTTTCGGGACGCATACATCTAATACGAGAACCCAATGGATCTTTTAAACCACGTAAAAATGCTCGGAGAGTTAATTTTTTATAAAGCTCGCGTTTAGCATCGATGGTAGTTACAAGAGATTCATGCAGTGAAACATAAGTCATAACTGTACTAAATAAGTTCTGGCAACGTTCGTAAAATTCTTGCGGTGTGTTAGACCCTTGTTTTAACAAAGCTAAATCGTTATAAAGTGCAGTTTCGTCTCTTTGATCTGCAAAATTATTTATTAAAGAATTACAAATACTATTCCAATCATTAGGGATGCCGTTAGAATTAATTTGTCGTGCGGCAGCACCTACTACTTTATTAAGTATTCCATTTAAAAGACCTGAATAAAGTAATTCATTACCATCCTGTCCATAAGTCGCAACTAATTGATCACATATATTGATAAATCTTACTAAAACATGAGGATTCCCATCGAATTCAGGAACCAATCGGAGGGCTTTACAGATATCGTCTAGGCTAGTCATATTTATGCTAATATTCGATTCGTCAATTTGCCTTAACTGATCAACTAAATTATTCCTGCTACTCATTTAATTAAATTATATTACGTATTTTAATTACTAATTTTTATAATTGAAAAATGATTTTAATTTCCTTTATTTTATATCTAAGTAAATATATTATATATCACATCAGTTTATTTAATTAAAAATGATTAAATAATTCCTACTAAAACCTTTTTAGGTCCTAATTTAAATTCATATATGCCTATAAAATATTTCTACATTGTTCGTTAATTTTCAAGATCGAAAATTTTATAACACGTGCTGAAATAAAAATTTTAATAATAAGAAAGGAAATAAAGGAGCAATCACTAAAATAATAGTGTACTCACATAGATCTCGGCATTCTTGGGAGGTATCGAAGTTCTGATGCTCGGGCGACGAAGATCTTCTTGGAATTTCCGGTTCGGCTGAGAACGCCTATCTCGTGCAGAATTTTCCCTAATTATATCCCGAAGGACCCGGAAATCCTACCGACTGCGCCAAATATATTTTCTACGCTCGAGTCTCCCAAAAAAAAATGAATTTTCAAAATTAACTTTATTTAAAATTACCAAAAATTAATAATAAATCTTATCTAGTCGACTTGCTCGAGGTCGGAGGCTAAGTGAGGTGGATTCTTCCATAGCGATCCAGTTACACGTGCGCAGAGTCAGCATTTAGTTTCCCTGAATTCCGCTTCTATTTTACCAACGATTATGTATGTTGCAGCGGCGACAGTAAAATACATCAATGATTATGTAGCGATGTAGAGGCGATATTAAGATATATGTTCAATTGTAAGATTGTAGGGGTGTGGTTGTATATGTATATCATATAGCTGTAAGTTTTTCTGTACAAATAAAATAAAAATAAAAAAATTTCAATTTCAGTTAAAATCGAGACTGATATTGGTGTCTTGGTTCTTTTCTAATAACGAGGAGAAATGTATCAAAGATCGCAATTGGTCACATTGTCATGTCATATCTCTTGTACTTGCAAGATATTGAAGCGATAGACTAGACCGACATTATCTGGTATCTCAGTCCTCGTATCAGCGCGATAGAAGGAGTTTTCTAAATTTAAGCGCCAATGAACTTTACTTTTTCAATCTCAATATTTTTTTTACGGGAATACATCGCATAGGTCATCAAATGATCTAATCATCTAGCTTTATTTTTAAATTTAAATTGACATGAAATTGACAGTTTATGTATGTTTGTATGTATGAATGTTTGTTCCGCCGTAGTGCCTAAACAACTGGCCCGATTTTAATGAATGAGTATATTTTAATGAATGAGTCAATAGATTCGTAATAATTGCCCGGGTAACATATTATGCTATTTAAGTAATGTAGTCGGGTTATAGTTTTTTTATACTGATGGTTACTATTAAATGGTTATTATTAAAAGTTTTTATAACAGATATTTGCATACTCTAAAAGCACTTAGTAATTATTTAACAAGAACAAGATTTTTTTGTATGGAACCCGTCCCCACATTCTAGCAACACTATCAATAAACTTTTTTCTCCCACGGTTTTTGGGTTTTTCCAGCTCTTTCATTTGATGTACCTATGTTTGGTAGTGCAGAAGAGTTAGGACGTTTGCCCCTTCTTCTTTTCAATTAATTGTTAATTGCTTTACAATACAATTTAAATTTAAAAATAAAGCTAGAAGATTAGATCATTTGATGACCTATTCGATGTATTCTCGTAAAAAAATATTGAGATTGAAAAAGTAAATTTCATTGGCGCTTAGATTTAGAAAACTCCTTCTATCGCGCTGATACGAGGACTGAGATACCAGATAATGTCGGTCTAGTCTATCGCTTCAATATCTTGCAAGTACAAGAGATATGACATGACAATGTGACCAATTGCGATCTTTGATACATTTCTCCTCGTTATTAGAAAAGAACCAAGACACCAATATCAGTCTCGATTTTAACTGAAATTGGATTTTTTTTCTTATTTGTACAGAAAAACTTACAGCTTTACATATAACAATATCATAACAAAATAGAAACAAAAAGCCTTTTAAAAGTTTTTACAGATTTGTAACAATTAAGGTGAGTGCTATAATTTAGCAGTAACCACGAAGTAATGAGATGAAATAAAGCAATAATAATAATAAACGCTTACGTAACAAGCAAATAAAAAGAAAGAAAAGAGAAGAGAACCGCTGGATCGCAGAACCATACACACAATAATTAGTATTAAGTATTACCTAACTATCAGATGAGAAATATTCCGTAGTTGCAAGCCACCTGATAGAAGAAGGTTTGATTAAGAAAGGATCAGCATCATAATGAACACGTAGAAAGTCGTTAAATTGTGCAGTCGATCTACAAATAAACTAATTTCGACGATAATTTGTACTATATGTTGAAATATAAAATGGGACAAAAGTGCGGAAGAACCTAGTGGGTACATTAATCTTAATTATATTGTGCAAACCAGGAGCATCTATGAGATTATATAAGATTTTCTTTAAATAAACTATATCCAAAATTTTACGACGACCTCTTAAGGGAAGGAAATGATATTTTTTACATTTTATTTTTTACAGGTTTCGTAGTTAATTAGATCATCGCCACATTTATACTGCAAGTATCTAAGAAATCTTTTCTGAATTGATTCAATCCTATCTAATAATATAATAATAATAATAGCTCCCTACACTGATTTCAGTGACGGTGGCCGGTTTAATTGAAACCAGGCCAGCTACGCGGGAGTTATTTTATAGTGCCCAAGTGTGTGCGCAGTACACAAGAGCACTCTCTCTTCCTTTACTCTCGTAACCCAGTGGGACGAATAACCGACACGACTGGTGAGATATCAGGCGCAGGTCCGACTTTTTACATGCCCATCCAACGCATGGATCATCTTTCTTGTCAGACAATCAGGTGATCAGCCTGCATTGTCCTAACCAAACTTGGAAGCTAAGATTTTTTTTTTGTTGTTAAAATGCGGGAATCGAACCCACGACCTCCGAGTCGAGAGCCAAGCTCTAAACCACTAGACCACGGAGGCTGCCAATCCTATCTATATAAATATCATATGAAGGGTTCCAGACTTCAGAGCAATACTCAAGTAATAACGCACGAAAGAGCAATACAATACTTTTATAGGCTTGAGTGACCTGAAGTCTTTGCAAGACCTAATAATAAACCCAAGAGCTCTCGAGGCCTTCCTAACTACATGGTCTATGTGCTCGTTATACAATAGTTTGTGATCAACAATTACGCCTAGGTCTTTAATGCTATTTTTATGTAACACGATCTGATTGTTTAGAGTGTAATTGTACATAATTATATTTAGTTTACGAGTAAAGTTTACCACATAGCATTTCGATATATTTAGGTAAAATTTCTGATTAGAGCAATATTCACTGAATCTTTTTAGGTCATCTTGCAGCAATTGACAATCCTCACTTGAAGATATACGTTTTATTATCTTAGTATTATCAGCGTATAATAAGCAACGGGCAGAATGAAAACAAGCTGACACATCGTTCAAAAATATGGCGAATAGAAGCGGCCCAAGAAGCGAGCCTTGAGAAACTCCGGAGGGGATTGACATTCAGGATGAAACGTACCCGTTTAATGCTACTGCTTGAGAACGATTATTTATGTATGAGGAGAACCACCGAAATAGGTTTCTATGTATTCCCGCCAGATGGAACTTCTCAAGCAAAATGCAATTATCTATACGATCAAAAGCTTTGCTGAAGTCTATATAAATAATGTTAACCTGGATGCCCGAGTCCATGGATGACATAGTCGTAGGTGAGGAGAAGATTTGACATAGTCGAACGACCCTTTAAGAAACTATGCTGCTCTGGATGGAACCAAGACTTAAGTGCACCATGTACCTGACGATACACTATGCTTTCAAAAATTTTTGCAAAAATACAAAGTTTCGAAATGGGCCTGTAATTTTTAAAATTTGTTTTATCGCCAATCTTGTAGACTGGGGTTATAAAAGTCGCCTTCCAGGTATTTGGTACATAGCCTTCGTCTAATGAACGCCTAAAAAGTATACTTAGCGGAGTGACGAGGCTTTTAGCACATTTTTGAATAATTAATGTAAATAGTGGAACGTCATCAGGCCCAGCGCCTTTATTTAAGTTAACATTTTCGAGAAGTTTAAGGACCTCATCGGAATTTATAGTAATATATCCCATATTAAAACTATTTATTTCATTCGTCCTGTAGCAAGTGAAACTAGGATTAGGGATAGGATCAAGGAAGTTGGTCTGGAAATAAGTAGCAAAGAGATCACAAATCTTATAACCAGTGCAAACAGTTTCATTGTCGAGAGACATGGAAGAAGGGATAGTGGAGGTTTTATTATTACTCCTAATAAATGACCAAAAAGCTCTAGGGTCATTCGTAATGGATTGGTTGCGTTTTGTTAATATATGACTCGTAACAACTCGTAAAGTTTTTGAAGACACTTTGCCCTCTTTCTGAGAAGTGAGAACGTCGTGTAATCACTCTGGTTTCTATAAAGCTTAAATTTTCGGAAAAATTTGTGTTTTTCTTTTAAGACCTTTATGAATATGATATATTTAATAAGATATTTAAGATATGTACCATGAAGGGTAAGAATTAAGCTGGAATAGCTTGTAAGGTACGTAGGAATTACAAAGATCGTGTCAAAGAAAGCAAAGTGTCATAAAAGAATTTTACAGCTTCATCCAATGACTTATTATGCAGATTTATTTCGGTCCAATTTATTTCTTTAAGAGATAACATAATATTATGATGATAATATACAAACTACTTGGAAATATTTATAAAATATAAAATAACTAAAATATGTCACAAGTTTGACAGTAAATTTGATGACCTCTGTGGCTCAGTGGTTAGCGCATTGACTCTCATGTCGGAGGACGCGGGTTCGATAGCGCCAGGGAAAAAAAATATTTCTGTGTTCCTGGGTCATGCATGTGTATTAAATGTGTGTATAATATAATAAATATGATAAACATAATTATAGTATAAAAAGTATTAAATATATTTACGTTGTCTGGTACCCGTAACACAAGTTCTTCGGATACTTAGCAGGGGACCAGATTGACGTGGTGTGAAGTGTGAAGATATTATTATACTATATTTTAAGTACATAGTTATTAGTGAGGGAAGTATTTTTGAGTCAGTATAGTCCTACAATAGCTAGGTAGGTATGTAAGGACTGGCTTATGGCCGCGGCTCAGCTCGCGTAAATACAGTACCCTACGGGAACACTGTACTTTTTCGGGATAAAAAGTAGCCTATGTGTTAATCTAGAGCAGTCATTCCCAAAGTGGTCCAGGTGGACCCCCAGGGGTCCACGGAGACTCGACGGGGGTCTATGTTGGACGTGACAAAAAATGGGGGTCTACAATCGTAAGCAGGGGTGCATGAAAATTAATTTGGTTTCGATAGTGAAGAACTAAAATGTAGGCTTGTTATTTTAAATAATATGATATCTAAATTAAACCTTCTCAATAAGACAATTTATAAATAAATTGAGAAAAAAATGGATAGTTCCGAACTGGGAGTCGTACCCAGACCATGTCGGTATCGCGCCGAGTGATCTACCAGTTGAGCTATCCGGCCCTATGCCACTTTCCTTTTACAATTTCATTTATAACTTATTGAGCCACACCGTTCATCATACGGTAATACAACAACACAAACAATATGACACCTAAATTAAACCTTCTCAATAAGACAATTATCTCCTATCAATACAGGCAAATAATATTTTAAGAAGCTCAGCGACTGTTACTTGTAAAAACTTACATATTCCATATTCAGTACAACGCGTCGAGACCTGTTGCCGCGCCCGACGTCGGGACGGCGGCGGCCGGCTCAATCGTGCAAATTAATACTTGTGTCATATGTACTTGCAATCTTGTATAAACGTGTTTAATTCTTCACCAATATAAATAATGTCAAGGATAAACGTTACTCATTTGTTTCCGAAATTTTATAAAGAAAAGTGAATACCTACCTGCCTATTTGTATACCTACCTACCTGTCTATATAATATAATATCGCGTGCCTAATGCCAAAAGGGCGCATTTTCAACATTTTGTATTAAAACTTGAATTTTTTTATTTATTATTTACAGGTAGGTAATTGATACGAATCATACCGAGTCTAAGAAGAAGTGTCGTCAGTACAGTGTTGAATATTTAAAATTTGGTTTTCTCCCATCACAGGCAGATAAACAATTGCCCACATGCCTTTTATGCAACCAAGTTTTGAGCAAGGACTCGACGAAACCATCAAAGCTTAAGACCACCTAAGAAGGTGTCATCCTGATAAAATAGGTAAAGATTTAAAATATTTTCAAACATTAAAGGAAAAATGTGAAAAGAGACCCACCGTGCACAGTATGTTCGCTTCACCGTCTGAAAGCAACGATGATGGCTTGCGGGCATCTTACAATATCTCATTACTTATAGCAAAATCTGGAAAACCGCAACCATTGGAGAACAGTTTTATCTGCTGTTGAAGAGATTTTAAAAACTGTTCTGCACAAATCTTCATTTGACATCACAAAAGAATTCCTTTGAGTAACAACACTGTACAAAGACGTATTGATGAAATGAGCTCTGATGTTGAAAGTTTCTTGTGTGATTATCTGCAAACAACTCATTTTTCTATTCAACTGGACGAGTCAACTTTACCTGGCAATGAAGCATTATTATTGGCATATGTTCGATTTGTTATGGGCGAAGAAATTCATGAAGAGCTACTATTCGCGAAAACTTTGAAGTCGGACACTAAAGTTCAATTCAATATTTAATGTCCTGAGTGATTTTTTTAAAGAAAAATCGATTCCATTTACAAACGTTATTTCGGTGGCAACAGATGGAGCTCCTGCCATGGTCGGGCAATATCGTGGGTTTATAGGCCATCTTAAAAGAATTATACTAGAGGTAACTGCAATTCAGTGTGTTATCCACCGACAACATCTAGTAGCGAAAAATTTTAGTGTTAGATTCCACCAATTGCTTCAATTTGTGATTAATGCAGTTAACAAAATTAGAAGCAATTGCAATTGAATACGCGCTTATTTGCACAATTGTGCGATGAAAATGATGAAAACTTCCAACGATTGCTGTTACATACCGAAGTACGCTGGTTGTCGAAAGGTGCATGTTTATCAAGATTTTATTCACTTTTTGACTCAGTTTTAAAATTTCTGGAAAGTAAAGACCCTGATTTAAAAAAAAAACTAATCAATTTTAAAGCAGACATCGCGTATTTGACAGGTTTGTTCAAAAAATGTAATGACCTCAACTTAAAATTACAAGGGGACAGCCTTAATTTAATAAAAACAAAGAGTGTAATTTCAGCTTTTATTGGTAAATTGAAATTTATGAAGGAAAATATTGGTCGGTGCGAATTTTCACAGTTTTCAAACTTATCGCAGGTAGAATGCCGAATGCCTTGATGAAGATATTCAGACATACGTTCAACATTTGATTGCCCTGCATGATGATTTTAAAATCAGATTTGAAGACATTCTGTCGATGGAAATACCACCATGGATCTTAAATCCATTTGATGAAACGAAAGTCGAGAATGTAATATTACAAGAGGAGCTACTCGAGCTTAGCACTATTGAGGAGCTGAAAGTGACATTTAAAAGAGGGTATCAATTTTTTTTTTTAATTTTAAAAGCTTTATTAAAAAATAAAATTTTGACCGCAGGCAGAAATACCTGAAAAATATCCTGGACTGTGGGTAATCCCGCAAAAGCTTCTGATAGCGTTTCCCTCTTAACTTTTTTCGACAAGATATGACTATCTTGTCGAAAAAAGTTTTAGTGCCTTTACAAACTTACTAACAAAAAAAAGGAACAGATTGAATATCACAGAACGGGGAGATTTGCGGTTATTCCTTACAAAACTCAAGCCAAATATTGATAATTTGATGTCAATCCATCAAGTACATCCATCTCATTAAAATTATATATTTTTTTGTAATTACCGTTGTAGAAGTTACATTACGTTATAAATAAGTGTTTAATTTTGATTATATTACGACTGTTAAAACAATAATGATTATTAGTGTAATAATTTATATATTTGAATATATAATATAAACACACCGGCATATTTAGCGGAACACAAAAAAGGTCCATAATTAAAAAAATATGGTTTTATTTTAAAATCTACTTACTACACTTCTTTTGTTATTTAAAGTTTCATTTGTTTTACTTAAAATGAGATCACATTAAGAACAGATTTTGCGAGTAAAGGCTATTTGTGAAAAATGGTACATTTTTGAACTTTTCATGTAACCGGGAAAAGTGAAAATTAATATTAAAATAACAATTAATTAAATTAGAAAAATGGTGATTAATATCGCGTATTTCCTCCACGTGCTCTTATTAAAGTTTCTACCCGTCTAGGCATACTGAGAATGATGTTATCGATGGTCTCCTGGGATCCAAAGTCGATGTTCCTGAGCAAAAGTTAACCTGTCTCTACGATGATTTACCTCGAGCCTTGGAGCCTTGGCGGGCACAAATGAACCCAAACCAGCTTCTTCGAACCTTCTTCGTACCGTACGCTCACTTACGGTTACACACCGCACTGCTTCTAACTCATGTCGGGCTTGGACAGCCGTCAAACGGGGGTTCCTACGTACACGAAGCCGAATGAAACGATCATCCCTACTCGAAGTGCATCTTTTTCTGCCTTGTCCTGCTCTTCTCACATAAGTACCGGTCTCCCTGAACCGTTGGATACTGCGATGGATCGTTGAAACTGGTTGACGAAGATCTCTGGATATCACTCTGTAGGTTTGACCATTTCTTGGCATTTCGAGTGCTCTGGCAATCTCCGTTGGGGCTAAGTCAGGCATAATTCAGTGCTCAAGTCCAAAAAGATACGCGATTAAAAAAAACTAACAAAAAACAGTATTTCAATGAAATTTTAAATCAAAATCAGAAGGAAGAAATACTCGAAGTTCGCTCCAGATAAGGTGTATTTGAATAAAATTAAAACAATTGCATAAAATGTGATGTTCAGTTGTTTTCTTAATTTGAAAATATTTCTTTTTAAATTAAATGACGTATAAACCAGCCAGCAATAGATACTTATATCAAACCTTTATTTTATGTTCCGCTAAATATGCCGGTGTGTGTACCTACAACACAAGGAAATATACTATATTTCTTTTTACCACTTCGAATGGGACGTTTTCTAAATAAAATTTTTGAGAATTGATTGGTCCTTGTGCTGAGTCACTGTAGATTTCAAAAAAGTAAAGTTGGATGGAGTCACTTTTTCGATTGGCCAACTTTGCTTTTTTGACATCCACTCACAACACAATGAATTAAAATTTAATTGAAAATTTTTTAGTCTACTTACTTTATTATCAAATAATTAACCCTATCAAGCAATCAATTCTAACCTTTTTTTTCGAAAACTGTTAAATCGTCGTTGAAACTCAGCCACAACGCAAGTTTCCATAGATAGATAGATCTAATCTTCACTTTTTTTTTGAGATTTAGAAATTGGTAGTAATGTAGAATGTAGGTGCAGGGGGTCTACAGGATCCAGCAAAATGTTGAATCTGGTCTATGAAACAAAAGAGTCTGGGAACCACTGATCTAGAGCTTAAACTACTGCCATACTAAATTTCATCATTAAAATACGTTCAGTAGTTTTTGCATGAAAGAGTTACTAACGTCCATACATCCATCTATCCATACATCCATGCACAAACTTTTACATTTATAAAGTAGTAGGCTGTGTTAAATTTAAGAAAAAAGGAAACGAATTTAATTAAAATTCACCATACAGTGATTTTGAGATTCTGTAGGTCTTGGAAATTAAATGTTCCGCAGATTTATATAAGTACCTTTAAAATTAGCAATGCTCAATTTAATTAATATTAGGTCCTTACATATGAAATTGGCATTTTGTCGTACTGGCCACTTTGATATCATATATATCTTCTTTGGTGAGGAATTCCAATTTAAAATTTATACCGCTATTTACTCATGCATTTGTGTTTCGAAAACCGTAATTCATTTGTTTTTTCCTCTTTTGGTTTTTTCTTTCCGTCACTCTGTTTACAAAATGGAAAACTTGAAATATCGTATTATTATTGAGTACGAGTTCCACCGTGGCACCAGTGCTGCAGAAACGGCTCGAAGGATTAATGATGTGTATGGCGGCGGTGTCGCAAAAGAAAACACAGAGCGTTTTTTGTTCCAACGTTTTCGTTGTTCAATTCTTCATTATTAACCAAAGTTGATAATGAAGAATTTAAGGCTATTGTGGAAGCGGATCCATCGCAAACCACGTCCGAGTTAGCTGCAGGCTGCGGTGTTAGTGATAAAACTGTTTTAATCCACTTGAAGCAAATTAGGAAAATGAAAAGCTTGAATGGTTAAGGAAAGGAAAATGGAAAGGAAGTTAAGAAAAGGAAAAACCGCATGAATTGAGTGCAGCAAACTGACAAACGCGCGTCGACTGCTGCGTTACATTACTCAACCGGCACAATAATGATGGGATTTTAAATCAAATCACATCACCTGTGATGAAAAGTGGATCCTGTACGATAATCGGAAACGCTCATCGCAATGGCTGAACCCTGGCGAACCAGCCAAAGCCCCAAGCGAAAATTGACTCAAAGAAAGTTACTTGTGAGCATTTGGTGGACTAGTGCCGGTGTCGCTTTCTTAAATCTGGCCAGACGATTACGGCAGATATCTTTTGCCAGCAACTGCAAATCATGATGGAAAAGCTAGCTGCTAAACAACCGAGGTTGGTCATACGCTCTAGGCCACTGCTGCTTCAGGACAACGCTAGACCACACACTACACAACATACGGCTACCAAATTAGAGGAGCTTCAATTGAAATGTCTAAGACATCCACCGTACTCCCCGGACCTTACTCCAACAGATTACCATTTTTTCCAAATTTGGATAATTTCTTGCAAGGGAAAATTTTTAAACTCCGATGGGGCAGTCCAAAGCGCCTTCAAAGATTTTATTGATTCCTGTCCGAATGGTTTTTAAAAAAGTAAAGGAATCAATGAACTACCTATGAGATGGCAAAAGTGCATAGATAGCAATGGTTTACTTTGATTAAATAAATATATTATGTTCCTCCGTTACACGACTTTATGTTCCTCCTTTGCAAAACACCAATTTCATATGGAATGACCTAATATAATATCTAGATCTACGTTACTACAACAATACCCATGAATAAAATTGTATGGTATGGATTTCGGTAAAGTAACGCTGGGGCTTTTAGTCAAGATGCATTCGAGAATTCCGACGGCGAAGTTCGTAGTCAAAAATGTATAGTATTTGACATAGTCATCGCTAAGTGACATGTCGCTTCCGATGCCTTACAGTGCAGTTTTGATCAAGTACGTATCAACTAAAAATTGCGGAAGATGGTGATTTTGTCATGAAGTTGTGACTATTCTTAACATTATTTGTATTCACTATCCAGCGGTTAAAGTCTAATAATACTAAAATAAAAGCTACCAATAACTTAAATACTAAATAGCACTCTCCGTAAAGAGCATTTTCCATCAAATACATCTGTATTACGTAGTCCCGTAATGGTTCCAGCTCTTAAATTTTGTAAGACCAACTGCAAATGGCCGGAATGGGTAGTAAGTCTTATTTATACAAAATAAAATACAAAAAAATACAAGGAACAATTTATTCCTATTTATTCTATTCTCCTATTTCAACTTAGCACGGGACCAGATTGACGTGGTGTGAAAGGGTCCATAGATATTATTTATTTTTAGTAATTTTATATATTTCTAAGCATTATATAAAAAAATATTAGCTGTCTGCACACCTTGCTCCACATAAACTTTATCTGTGCCAAATATCTTAATCCTGCGTTTGTACAATTCTCGTAAAACTGTACTGTATAATTCACGAATATACCTAGTTATTGGTATGAAAAGTTCTCAAAATACATTTTAGCGGAGGTATTCAAAGCTTGCGCTCCTACATGCAAAGTAAGAAGTACCAAAGTTTGGGAGTTGTTAAGTGTGCTCGTGTAATAATGGCATGAAGTTATGTGCATTTCATCAAAATTATTAAACTTTTTCAAGGCCGTTTTAATGCAAGCCTAAATGTATATTTTGTGACTTTCGTAGTGGTACAAACTTCTAAAGTAGGTACCTAGAAATAAAGCTATCTGGCTATATTTTCACACACCAGTTGTTTGTTTGTAGATAATGAAAAAAAAAACTTACGAAGCAAAAAATAAAATTATAATTAAATTGACTATCCAGAACTTTTCAGTGATTGTTGATCAACTTATAATTATTACTTTTCTGCAAACGTTCGAGCGTATTTGTTTAATTCTTAATTCATAATAACATTAAGTACATTACCATCCAGTTTCGAACAAGACCCAACCCGATGGAATTGTTAAGCGCAATTAAATATGAATGCCGCTGTTGCCGGCTGTTTATATGTAATGTATTACGAAATGTAATGTAGAAGTCAACCTCATAATTCTATTCGGCACAAACGGAAGATTAACAAGTGGGATCACTGCTCCATCAGGGTGATTTACACCGGTGACCAAAGCTGAACGATTTTCGCCGCACAAAGATTTACCGTCTAAATGGCAATTTGGTCACTTGCGAACTCGCCGAATTGCCATTTAGACCTCGAGATCTAGTATTTTTTTATTATCTCCACATACCCTCACAAAAATAATACAGTTTATCACGTAGTGGCAAAGTGAAGTGAATCGTTGGGGAGTCCGCCTCGTATAACTTCCTTTTACTGCCTTCGGTAAACTACACCCGACGGCCAGAACTCCTCCACCTCAAGGGTAGACAAAAGTGGTATCACAAAGGAACTAAAGTTGACCTTGTGGCGAGACTGCAGACCATCGACCCTTAAAGTGTGGGTGGTCTTCTCACGGATGTAGTTCACTTCTTCGATGTACTGTCGAACAAATTACCGCTCGACCACGCATAAGATGAAAATCGCTTAACAGCGCCATTGAATCTTGCGCACGCAGACATACTTACGTGTAAATGCATAGTTCAACGACGTCAGCAGCAGTTGCGGTCACTTCCTTTGTATTTAAACAAAAATTAGAGGCGTCCTTGTACAAATCAAACTTTGTCGTATAGTTGCCCAAGCACATACGGCATTCTCATAACATATTCAGCCTTGTCCAGAGGAATGACTGGTCAATACGTCTGGGGTCAACCATGTGCGGGTTTCCTCACGATGTTTATCCTTCACCGTTCAAGCTTCCGTATAATGTACTTGAGATCTGAAAATGTCTCATTGGTACACGCCACAACCTGGGAATCGAATCTGCACTCTCTCGAGTGCGAAACAAACGGTCTACCCACTAGACCACGGAGCTCATATATGTGTAGTCTAATAATAAAAACTTCGTTTGCGTGGAATTATTAATGGAAACGGGTTTTTTTTTTTTAAACGGAACCTTAATATAAAATAGACTCAGTTATTCCTTATAACATCAGCTGTCTGCCAGTGAAAGTCCGCTCAAAATCGGTTCATCCGTTTTAAAGATTAGCTGAAACAGACACATAGACAAGCGAACAGACCGAACGACCGAACAGCGAGAATACCGTATATTATACTATCATAATATTATTCATTTAGTGCAAATCTGTTAATTTGAAATTAAAAGCAGATAGTTCAATCTTTTACCTACTTTAAATAAACGAGATAATCTTGTATATGTATAATCGGTATCTAGAAAACAGCTGCAATAATAACCATAAAATTTAGTATGCAGGTAGAAAAATCGATCAAGCTAGGTCTTATCCCTGGAAACTGCGCATTCTTAAGCTATTATTATGTTTTTTCTTTCGTCGTGTAACAATATATCAATAATTTTGACTTATATGTCAGTCCGATTGGTTTTTCTTTGTTCGAAAATTCGGAATGCGGTGGGTTTGAATCCCGGTCAGATAAACAATAATAATAATATATCTATGGACGCTTCACACCTCGTCAATCTGGTCCCGTGCTAAGTATTCGAAGAACTTGTGTAACAGGTGCCAGAAAACGGGAAGTATATTTTATACTTTTATACTATACATATATTTAAGAATTTAGGATTCTTTTTATTTTTTCAAATTTATCAGAAATCCGAGCAAAGCTCGGTTACCCAGGTACTTTTATTTATTTGTGTAGATTT
>JAYRCH010000704.1:0-159539 GCA_037179445.1 Phengaris alcon alcon
GGGTCATTGCTATTTGCTATCTTCCTTAACGATATTACTTCTTATTTTCACCATTCAAAATTTTAATTGTATGCTGACGACACAAAACTACTGAAAAAAATTCCTCCTATGACGACTGTCGCCTCTTACAAGAGGAATTGAGTAGGTTTTCTAACTTCTGTGTAATAAATAAACTAGACCTGAATGTATCAAAGTGTTTTGCCATTAATTTTAGTCGTAAAGTAAATTTAGTTAAGTATAATAATTATGAACTTAAAAATAAGGTAAGTATTCGTATTTAGGAAATCGATTAAAGATCTTGGAGTCATTATTGACTCTTAATTAATTTTCGATGAGCACATTGACTATACTATTAATAGGGCCTCAAAAACTTTAGGCTTCATTATAAGGTCTTGTAATAAATTCAAATCTATTATAATTGTAAAGGTCCTTTATTGTGCATACGTTCGCAGTCTTTTGGAGTATTGTTCAGAGCTCTGGAACCCTGTTTATAATATAGTTAGTTAGTTAGTTAGAATCAATACAGGTTCCATTTTCTTCCTTTGCACTATCGTAGGAACATCTCTGACCTGGCTTACTTGTGTAAAATTCTTAACAATAAAATAGATGTACCTGAATGATTAATTAAATTCAATCTTAACGTTCCCATTAGAACTTCTCGTAATTTTATGCCTTTTTATATCCCACCTTTTAACACCTACCTACTATCGCCGATTAATTTGTTTTTAGATCCAGCGCACAATTAAAACAATTCGTAAATAGTAATCCATGTGAGGACTTATTCTTACTAAAGCCCAAGAAAGTTAGAAAACTTATGACAGATGCCTTCTTTAAGTCTAATTTATAAGCCCTATGTAATATTTAATGCCCTAATTATTTATTAAAAACCATTTGAGTATGTGTGACGTCTTTTAATTTTATTATGATATTTATTAATCGGCTAGCCTTTTCTTGTGGTTTAAGTATTGATTATGATGATCATTATTATTATTATTGATTTTAGTTTTACTTTTATGCAGTGGGTCTATGTTATCTAATGTCACGATCAGATGCTTAGCATGTGCTTATCTTATCTTTAATTTGTTTTACACTAGTGAACACTTGTTATTGGCATTTCGCTTTTTAATATGTATTTTTATTGTTATATTTTATATGTTGTAAGTTTTCCACATAAAATAAAATAAAATAAAATAAAATAAAATAAAATAAAGAAAGGAAGTATCATGTTTTGCTGACGCTCGCGTTAGTTAATGTACCTACTACCATAAAAAGTTGCATACGATAGCAAAAACGTACATTAGCAGTCAAAGGCAAAAGCTACTAATGTATGGTTCCATTATTGTCATAAAATTGTCGGCAAATATACCTACTTTCAGTGTTGGTTTATTTTAATTTTAAAATTTCAGATAATGGGGAAAGGTGTCCTAGTGCAGTATGGTGTAGCTTTATCTGGTAAGTTAGATTTAAAAATTTTAATATAATAAAAAGTTAAAACATTATTCATGATTTAACAATGTTGGCTGTTATGTAAGATTTTACTAGAAGAAATTGACAATGTAACAAACAGGGGGGGTCCCTTTTTACTTTGAAGACAGGTCACGCAGTATGGGTATGTTCCCTTTTCTTGCCTATCATCATTTATCATTTGTACTTTTAGGTAATGTATTAATTTTTAATTCCAGTATCCCTCATAACAGTAACTATGGGTGTGACGTTAGGTTGGACCACACCTGTTGGTGCAAAGTTAAGAGAGAATCAAACTACATCGATATCAATGAGGTAAACAAATTGACACATTTATAAAGTAAGCATCAAGACGATATTTAGGTATAATTTTGAACGCCAATGCGTTGCAAAAGCAAACCATATAACTGGCTTGCTTCTTATAACGTGTGTACTCTTTCACACATCGCCTGTGATTGGTGATGCAGAAATAGAAGAAGAAGTATAATTTTAAATTTCAAAATTCAAAATTCTTTATGTTTGAAAAATTATTTTCAACTAATATTACGAAATTCTATTCTTTACAAAAATCTGTAATTTTAAGTGAAGTGAACTCGAAATCATATTTTTTTATGATGAAACAGTGATTTTGATAAAATAAATTAATGTATATTACCACTATGTATATAAGCATTAAACATGTTTTGACTCGAAGAATATCGGTGAGTATTAGTATAAAGTTTTACCTTATTTTAACTTCTCGATTTAATGAAAAGAGACCTAAGATTATATTTGTTTCAATATACTTAGAATATATGAACATAATATGAAGTGATTTTAACGTGCATGCTAAGATTAAAGATTTAAAATTTTCTCTAATATTATTATAAGATACGAATGTTCATTATGCACGCAATATGTTTAAAACAAAGTCGTATTATTGCTTACCTAATATTTGTTATACTTGATATCATATTTATAAATATTACGTTTCAAAAATACAGTACAAACTTTATAGTTTATCATAGGTACATAATAATATTTATGTACTTTATTTTTAATACTATTGTACAGTTTTACCACATACTTCTCAATCTAATTTTACCTTTGTTTATATTGCGAAAAAGTAAAACGTAATATAATTTCATAATTTGCAGGTATTGGATTCCAATTTCAAGGGCCTGCAATAAAAGTAAAATATTCAAGAATTCTCATTGGTTAGCGTTACGTTACGTCGCTGTTCGCAAATGTTCCAGCTAGGCCCACAGAAGTGTACCTATTTTTCACCAATGGATAACCGTTGAAGATAATTTGGCTATGCCGTATGTGATAACCTGAAATATTTTGGTTACTTACCTTTAGCCCTCGTACCCACGAGAGTTTTTTTTGTGGTCGCAACTCGTGATACAAAAAACTGCACTGTAAATAGAACTGCACCTAACTGTAAAATGAGTTGAAAATCAAAATGTCAAGAGTAAAATGTCAGATTTGACAGCTGTACACGATTTTCAGCTGTGTTGTATTAGCGCAGAGTTCTATTTATAGTGCAGTTTTTTCTGTCGCTTTTATAATTTTTTAATATGCAATAAAAACGATCGAAACGCGATTAGTTTACTTTAGCTATTTTCATAGCATAATGTCGTACGGCATCCTCTTGTGGGGAAACGCTGCGGACATTAATACAATATTTGTGCTGCAGAAACGTGCTATAGGTACGTTCTATTTATAAGATGTCGACTTTTGAATCTCTAAGGGAAAAGTTTAAAGAAATAAAAGTTCTGACCGTCGCATCTCAATACATTTTGGAAAATGTGTTGTATGTAAGAAAGAATCTAAACAACTTCAAAAAGAAATGTGATAATCATTGTGTAAACACTAGAAATAAGAACAAGTTAGATATGCCAGTGTTCAGACTAAGCAAAGTTAGTAAATCCTTTAAAGGCCAATGTATACGCTTATACAATATAATTCCAGAAAAGGTTCAAAACCTTCCCATTAATAAGTTTAAAAAAGTAGTTAAAGAACGTTTGTGTGCCAAAGCGTATTATAAAATTAATGACTTCGTTCAAGACGGCACACCTTGGGAATAAGGTGGCTCCTTATCTTATCTTATTATTTGTTACATAGACATAAGTAAACATTGTAATAATTTTGATTTTAAAAGAATAATTTTCCATCTTTTTGGTAAAAGATGGCCCCAGACGAGTTTCTTGCCGGCTCTTCTCGCTGGGTTAGTTCCCGAACCGGTGGTAGGCATCACGTAGTATCGAAGTTCAAAAAGAGTATTTAAAAATACCAATTTTGAATAAAAAATTTTTTGATTGATTTGATTTTGATCTAATTATAGTTGTTTTATTTACCTTTTTAATCTAATAATTGGGTCTTAAAATAAAAAAATCGTTAATAACCTACGTATAGTTTTTTATTTGTTTTCTGTTTAGGCTTGAATCTTTTGCACTATTAGCCGACAATACGTAAAAAAGCTAAGGTACAACTTTGAATTTCGAACACTATTTTTTTATTCGGAGTTCAAACTCTTATTAGGTACATAGTATACGTAGTTACATTCTATTTGGTAAGCATAAGACTGGGACTATATTGTCCTGAATCCAGAATGCCAAGATAATTGAAAATAAAACTCTGGGCTAATACAATACGGTTGAAAATCAAACACATGAGTGTCAAATAGTCAGATTTGACTTGACACTCATGTGTTCGATTTTCAGCTCTATTGTATTAGCATAGAGCTCTATTTTCAGTGCTCTGAATTTTACCCTGCCTTACGGATTTTTATATACCTACTTCGGATACAGATGACTCATGCTAATTTAACTCGTGTGTGTAATTTTTTAGAAGAACAAATAAATGAATAAATTTTAGTATATTAGGTACATACTAAAAAATATTAAATTTATATTTTATACAAAAATTTTTTCAGGCTCAGTTAGGATGGATGAATGGTATGCCGCCAATAGGGTTCACAGTTGGTAGCTTGGTCACTGGATTTTTTCCAGACAAAGTGGGAAGAAGAAAAACATTATTGTTAACTGCTATCCCATTTTTTTGTGGCATGGTAAATTTTAAAGGTACTTAGGAGATGAAAAAAAGAAATCATAGTACAATTATTTATGCACCAGAACTTATAAGAGCAAAAACTGAATAGCTAGACAAAAGATTGCATCCAATAGCATGTTTTTGGCTTTATATCCATGAAATCCATGTTACATAAAATTGTTATCTGATTTTTAGGTCATTGCAATAACAGCAAAACAAGGTTGGATGCTCTGTCTTATGATGCTGCTATGGGGCTTTGGCACAGGAATGACTTCAACTGTAAGATTTAGAAGTCTTTTGTACAATCCTATACATAGAATAAAATTTGTAATAAATTGATAAATGTGCCTCAAAAATTTTTCTGAGTACTAAGAGCTCTCTTATAGCATTATTAAACTTTTAAATATTGTTTTCAGGTCCTCATGACATATCTAGCTGAGATAGCAGACAAGAGTTTAAGAGCTACGTTATCAGTTATAACTAGAGTTGGTTTCAACCTGGGCACATTTCTAACACTGCTCTGCGGTCCGTTTCTGTCATATGAAACGCTGAACTTTGCAATATTCGTTCTACCAATTAGTTTTTTCTTCGGTTGTCTATGGATACCAGAGTCACCATATTATTTTTTTAAAGAAGGACACTTTCACAGAGCAAGGAAAGAACTAATTAAATTGCGTAAAAATCCGGAGGCAAGTGGTTTTTTTGCTTTAAATATTTCATGCCATTTAGTTTTATACTAATAAAAGGCACTTAACTCTTCTGCAAAGTGAATAAATTTATAAGAAATGCTATGACTAGCTGACCCGGCAACATTGTTTGTCATGTGGGCCACCCTTATAACTTAGGGGTATAATAAATAGTCTACGACCTATTCTCAGATCTAGCAAATATACACATTTTTTTAATAAATCGTTTCGGAGCAGTCTGTTTACAAACACTGTAACACGAAAACTTTATATATTAGGTCCTTACATATGCAGTTGGCGTTTTGTCGTTCTGGCCACTTTGATCTCAAATATTAAGGTCTTTACCTATGAAATTGCCGTTTTGTTTCAAAAAATTTAAACGAATTTTTTTCATGTATTTTTTATTTGTATTAATCGAAGTAATCACCCATGCAATCAATGCATCTTTGCCAACGCAGTGGCAGTTTATTGATGCCCTTCTTAACGAAATCAGCTGGACGGGAGGCAACAAATTCTTTAAAGGCATTTTGTACTGCCTCTCGTATTGAATTTTTTTCCCGCCAGAAGTTATCCAAATTCTGGAAAAGTAGTAGTCTGTAGGCGCAAGGGCTGGTGAGTAGGGCGGATGACGGAGAGCTTCCAACCCCAGTTCTTGCAACTTGGAGACCGTCTGCTGTGCAGTATGAGGTCGCGCGTTGTCGTGCAGGAGCAGCGGAGACGAGCGATTGACCAATGCTGGTTGGAGATATGGCAGCTTCTCCATCATTGTGATCAGTTCTTCACAGTACACATCTGCAGTAATGCTCACCCCGTTTGGTAAGAAGCTGTGATGAATCACACCGGCGCTAGACCACCAAACAGTGACCATCTCTTTTCTAGGGGTAAATTTTCGTTTAGGGCATTGTTTAGGTGCTGAACCAGGATCCATCCAACTTGCTGAGCGCTTGCGGTTATCAAACAGAATCCATTTTTCATCGCAGGTAACAATGCGGTTCAAAATTCCTTCATTTGTGTGTCTGTTGAGCAGTGCAAGGCATGTCTCGACGCGTACTTCGCGCTGGCGATCATTGAGTTCGTGGGGTACCCATATGTCAAGATTTTTTACCTTGCCAATTTGTCGCAAATGGACCCATATTATTTTGACGCTAACGTCGAAAGCTGCTGCTAATTCAGCCGTAGATTGTGTAGCGTCAGCTTCCACAATCGCCTTTAATTCGTCATTGTCGTCCAAATTCTTTGGACGACCGCGTGGTTCATTTTTCAGGTCGAAATTTCCAGAACGGAAGCGAGCAAACCAATAACAGGTGGTGCGTTGGTTTGTAATGTTAGCTCCGTAATCGTCGTTGATGTTGCATGCCGCTTGTGCCGCGTTGCTGCGACGACTGTACTCATATTCCATAATTACTCGAATTTTTAACGTATCCATGATGACGAAAAAGATTGAAATGCGATGAAAATGTAACACTAATCAATAAACAAATGACTACTTTTGGAAAAAGAATTCCATGTTTTTAAAATTAAATATAATTTGAAATAAGAATTCTTAGCCAAACAAAAATTATTTTGATTTGAAATGGCCAGTACTGCAGAATGGTATTTCATAGGTATATATAGTATTTCATAATAATTTCATAGGTAAAGACCTATTATTTTGGTTAGGAATTCCAATTTCAAATGTATACCGCTATTTACTCATGCATTTGTGTTTCGAAAACTTTTTGTTTTTTCCTCTTTTGGTTTTTTCTTCGCGTAACTCTGTTTACAAAATTGAAAACTTGAAATATCGTATTATTTTCGAGTACGAATTCCATCGTGGCACTGCTGCACCAGTGCTGCAGAAACGGCTCAAAGGATTAATGATGTGTATGGCGGCGGTGTCGCAAAACAAAACACAGTGCGTTTTTGGTTCCAACGTTTTCGTTCTGGAAATTTCGACCTGCAGGACAAGCCCCGTGGACGGCCGGAGACCAAAGTTGATAATGAAGAATTAAAGGCTATTGTGGAAGCGGATCCATCGCATACCACGTCCGAGTTAGCTGCAGGCTGCGGTGCTAGTGATAAAAATGTTTTAATCCACTTGACGCAAATTGGGAAGCTGAAAAAGCTTGAAAGGTGGGTACCTCATGAATTGAGTGTAGGAAACCTGAAAACGCGCGTCGACTGCTGCGTTACATTACTCAACCGGCTCAATAATGAAGGGATTTTAAATCGAATCATTACCTGTGATGAAAAGTGGATTCCTGTACATCGTACAGGACCCACTTTGGGATCGGAAACAGGTTAAAAAAAGCGATACAGGATCGGAAACACTCATCGCAATGGCTGAACCCTGGTGAACCAAAGCCTGCCACAAGCGAAAATTTACGCAAAAAAGTTACTTGTGAGCGTTTTGGTGTACTAGTGCCGGTGTCGTTCACTACAGCTTTTTTAAATCTGGCCAGACGATTACGGCAGATGTCTATTGCCAGTAACTGCAAATCATGATGGAAAATCTAGCAGCTAAACAACCGAGGTTGGTCATTCGCTCTCGGCCACTGCTGCTTCAGGACAACGCTAGACCACACACTGCACAACAGACGGTTACCAAATTAGAGGAGCTTCAATTGGAATGTCTAAGACATCCACCGTACTCCCCGGACCTTGCTCCAACAGATTACCATTTTTTCGAAATTTGGATAACTTCCTGCAAGGGAAAAAATTCAACTCCGATGGGGCAGTCCAAAGCGCCTTCAAAGATTTTATTGATTCCTGTCCGAATGGTTTTTTTAGTAAAGGAATCAATGAACTACCTATGAGATGGCAAAAGTGCATAGATAGCAATGGTATATACTTCGACTAAATAAATATATTATGTTTTAAAAAAAATCGCCCTTATGTTCCTCCTTTACAATACGCCAATTTCATATTATGTAATGACCTAATGTATATTCCGCGATGAACAACGTTGCGTAGGTTTAAGATATGATCTTTAGAGAAAAAAATAATATTTGTAGATCGTAGAAGCAGAGTTGGAAACAATAAAAGCCGGTGTGACTAAAGACATGCAACGTTCCAGCACTCCAAAAGAACTGTTCACAGGCACCTTATATAGAAAAGCTATAATCATAGCTGCAGGTAACTTTTGTGGCAACTGTTAATAGCGCCACAGATTAAAGAAAGTGGAACAGATAAGCAGCTACATAGTTAGCTTTCGATTTGAGCACTACTACAAGGCACAAGCATACATTGTGTCCACGATTGTGAAAAATTGTGGGCCGTTGAAGGAGACGTCAAAATTTTCAAATTTGGATCGAATTGGATCGTTCTATTAAAGATGTTTCTCTGTACGTAAGTATATAATTATGTTCCACTCTGTGATAGCGCCATCCACACGTGTAAGTAGACAGTAGTTCGGACGGCGGGAAACAGCACGTGCTGTTCAAACTTCCAACCCTCGTTAGTCGCTCCGACCAACACCTACTGTTAATATACTCTGACACGAACATATTGTAGATGTGAGTGGCTGATAGTCCGATCTGGCATGTCGATGCTAGCGCATTTTTCACAATGTTATCCGCGCACTCCTAATTATGTATGACACCTGCAGTCTCTAAACCGTGGAAGCATTCGACGCCGTAATTAGTACGACAGTTCGATCCACAGTTGAAATCGCACAGATCAATCCGCGGTCTGGAACGCAGGGCGCTAATAACTGATCCATAAACACCTCCATCCATGCATCTACATACAAAACAACTAACAAATTTTACTTTAACATAATATTGCATTAAAAATAGGACATTAATTGTCTATTAATGTAATCAATATGAATAAAATTTGTAACGAATTTTAGGGTCAGTTCACACCGCGTTGATACTCGTAACGCGACGCTACGCGGAGCTGCATTTTTGTGAGAGCTATTCAAATTGAACTTTATTCACTACACAAGAAGATACACGTTTGGGCCCTCCACATTTTACGTCCCGCAAAATTTCAACTTTTGAACCGATCCCCCCCATGTCACGCTTTTTAGTACCTATCCCTGTACTAGCACTTAACATGTACTGTCACGTTTAGCATGAATCCCCCCCTCCCCTTACGCTGTGACGTAATATGTGGAATGTGGATCCACCCTTTCATATGACACCGGTCATACAATGCACATGGTGTGCAGCGCGCAATCTGACATTCGAACTCTTACAATCTTCTTATGTAACCAATAAAGTTCAATTTTGAATCTCTATCTTAAAAATGCAGTGCTATGTCGCGTATCGTTTAATTTCGGAGTGAATTGACCCTTAGATGCCGGATAGTAAAATTCTGTGCAGTACACAAAAAGCCTAACGTAATTAATTAGTCGTTACAAAATTTAGATTCTTGGAGATTGATCCAATCATAACAAAATATCCTCTTTCAATTAGGTACTAGTTTCAGTTAAAATATACTCTTGTGTAATTCCTTTTTACTGAATTCCGTTTTTTATATAACTTCAGGTCTAAAAGTGGCGCATATTCTCACCGGTGCACTGGCAATCCAACAGTACCTGGGAACAATCATCGGGGAAAGCAAATCGGGCATAAAACCATCCACTGCTATGGTCATATTTGGAGCTGTGAAGTTTTTTGTCTGTAAGATATTTCCGTTAGTAGAGTATCTCGATTTAATGCGAGTATGGAACTAAGTAAAAGCAATAAGGGCTTAAAGTCGAAATGTAATAGTTTTTTTCTTGGTATAGTTTTTTTATTGCACAACAATATCTCGTATTATTATTAAAAAACAAAAAAAATAGCGACCCGCCCCGGGTTCGCACGGGTTCAAAGTATTGTACAAATGAACCTTTCTCTTGATTCACTCTATCTATTGCTGGCATTAAAATCGGTTGAGTAATTTAAAAGATCTAAGCGAACGGAAATGGAATCGGCTCCATTTTATATTATGTAAAGATATTTTAAAAACGTTAAAAATAATTAACATTTTTTAAAATATGTTATGCAATGTGCTTTAAAAAAAACGATCGAACGCCTGAACGATCTCATCCGTCGGGCTCTTGTCACCGCAGGAGTGCCAGCTGTGCTGGAACCCTCTGGTTTGGCGCGCGACGATGGCAAGAGACCAGACGGTATGACCCTGGTCCCTTGGAGAGTGGGACGGGCTCTTGTATGGGACGCTACTTGCGTCGATACACTTGCTCCGTCCCATGTCCAAGGCACCTCGAGTTCTGCAGGTGCGGCCGCCAATCAGGCGGAAAACCTCAAGCGGCGCAAATATGAGAACCTTAGTGGGGATCTCATATTTGAACCGTTTGGGGTTGAAACCTTAGGTACATGGGGTCTGGGTGCGCACAAACTTTTCGGAGAAATCTCCAAAAAACTCATTGAGGCCACCCGAGACCCCAGAGCCGGCACCTACCTGGCCCAGAGAATAAGTATCGCAATCCAGCGAGGAAACTCTTTGAGCCTTCTAGGTACTCTGCCTGGTGGGGATGACCTGGGAGATTTCTTTTTTTTTGTAGCATTTTAAGTTTTGGAGTAGTTATTATTTTTTAGTACTTACCTACTTTTATGGTACAATTGATTTTGTTATCATAACTAGTTTTTAATTCTTCTTTTTTAATATTGTAATGTGAACCTTATGTGCTTTAATATGTTGCTAATGTTATTTTAACTTGTGTTTAATTAACACAGGAATTTCTTAAAATAACGCCTAATTTTATTAAGCTGGGACTATATTCCGGAATTCGGCGAGCTTGGGAAAATTCAGAGTACTGAAAATCGAACTCTGTGCAAATACAATAGAGTTGAAAATTGAAGTGTCGAGCACTATACAGGGTGGTCCAATTAGTGACGTCAACAAATTTTTTTTAGATTCCTCGCACCTTGGGGTATCCGAAAATACCCTATGTATGTTCAGCGATTTTGCTTAGTTTTCGAGTTATGATTTTTTTTGTGTATTTTTAATGATTTCTGCCAGCGAGGTTTCAAAAATTCATATCTTTTTTCGTAGTAGGTATTTTGCAGTCTTTTTGTGACATGATTTGTCTTGAATGCTGTTTTAATTTAAAAAAAATAACTCAGCTTCCTGAAATCACTTAAAGTTACTCAAAAAAGGCTTGAAAGTCAGAAGTTTAGTTTTTAGTAGGATTTACTCAAACCTTCAACTTCAATTTAAAAATACAAAAAGTAGTTTCCATAGCTTCTGGCTAAGTTTAAAAACTCCGCATGCTTCTAAACTATAAAAATCGTAAAAAAAAAATTATACTTTATGGGCCTATTTTTGTTGTAATTGGCCTTCGAAGGCGGATAGGCTAAAAATCATTGAAACACGATTAGAGCATTAAAAATTATTTTATCTACTTTTTATCATTGTTATGGTAAATTAAACTTAAAAATGTAATTTTAATTTGAATTTCATTGAAGTTCCTGTAAAATAATTTTAGCATGTGTAATTTAATTTTACATTAATTTTGGTTTCATCACTAATCTTTCAAAATGTGATCTTTGAGAAAAGGGTTTCTGTCTGCTGACACGCCACTAAATTTCAAGGCCAGGTAACAAGGAGACTGGTTTTTACCTGCTCCATAACCCGCCCAGGTCGGTTAGAACTCCAAGTGCGAGTGAGCGCGCAATACTCCTTGGCCCTTGCATCGAGAAATTAGTCTACTGTGACGTCGTATTAATTTAGTCATTTCTTGCCATCGCGCGTGTTAAGACTGCTCTCGTTTACGTTATTTTCTCTGCCTTGAACTACTTACGCTGTGTTAACTGGACTCTGATTTACCTCACGATTACCTTTGCTTGTGTTTCGGACCCTGATTTGCCTTACGAACTACTTGTGCTTGAGATTTGGACCTTCGTTTACCTAACGAACAACCTGTGCTTGTTACTCAGTGATTTGGATTGGTCTTGTGCAGTATCATGAGTTATTCTCTAAGTCAGTACGCAGAGATGCATTATTATTATGGCGTGGCCCAAGGCAACGGTAGTGAAGCTGCGAGGCTTTATCGAGAGGCATTGGTGAGGCGAGGAGAAGTAATGGAGCATTTCCCGGACCACAGGGTTTTTATTAATACGCATAATACCCTGATGGCTGGACGTATCCCCGGGCGAAATCAACCTCACGGAGCTGTACCTCAGGATCCCGATCGAGTGGATGAAGTCTTGGAAGAAATTCAAAGAGACCCGTCTACAAGTTCGAGGAAAATAACTAGGCGAACCGGGATTCCACGGACTGCGGTTTTGAGAATTCTTAAGGAAGGTGAGTGGTATAGTCATAAAACTTTTAATTGTGTTGCAAAAAAAAGGAAGGTTTAATTTAGATTGTTTTTATGTAGGCGTCGTCGTAGTAAGCCTATCTCTGATCTAGATAAAAGTCTCTTTCTCCCAAACCCATTTTGTACAGACCGCGCTGTAACCAATTAACCTGTGTTGGGTAAGTACCCAAGTAAGTTAAGTAACTTAACAATGATTTTTGTTTCCAGAAGGGTACCATGCATACCACATCCAGCGCGTCCAGCAGCTCCAAGAAAGTGATTACCCGAGAAGAGTGGCTTTTTGTCAAACAATGTTGCAACGATCTGAAGAAGACCCTGATTTTTTTAACAAAATACTGTGGACCGACGAGTCCCGATTTGAAAGGACTGGAGTATTCAATATGCATAATTACCATACCTGGGCCATAGAAAACCCACATTTGGCAAGGGCGTCAAATTTTCAAACACGCTTTAGTGTCAACCTTTGGTCTGGGGTCCTAAATGGAGAATTAATTGGCCCCTTTGAATTGCCGGCCAGGTTGGATGGAAACAGTTACTTAAATTTTTTACAAAATAATCTCATTGGATTGTTAGAAAATGTCAATCTCCAGACCCGACAAAGGATGATTTTTCAACAAGATGGCGCGCCCTGTCACTATGCGGCACGAGTAAGAGAGCATTTGAACTCCACATATCCGGAAAGATGGATCGGGCGTGCAGGGCCGATCGAATGGCCTGCGCGTTCGCCAGACCTCAACCCCATCGATTTTTTTATTTGGGGATTTTACAAAGAGCTGGTGTACGCGAAGGAAAGCAACAGCGAACAAGAATTGAGGCAAAGACTTACAGAAGCGGAAACAAAAATAAAGCAAGAATATTCAAGTAGCTTCAGACAATTAAAACATAACTTTTTAAGACGTTGTCGATTATGTATTCAGGTTGGAGGAAGGAGTTTTGAAAATGTACTGTAATAAATAGTTATTTTTTTGTAATTTGTGCTTTTATTTGTTATCAAAAAAACAGGTAATTTCCCAACTAGCATTTTTATTCTTGCTTACATTTTAAATCATAGTGGTGAACTAAAATTGTTAAATTACACGTCATGCTACAGTTATTTTACAGGAACTTCAATGAAATTTAATTTAAAATTACATTTTTAAGTTTAATTTACCATAACAACGATAAAAAATAGATAAAATAATTTTTAATGCTTTAATCTTGTTTCAAAGATTTTTAGCCTATCCGCCTTCGAAGGCCAATTACAACAAAAATAGGCCCATAAAGTATAATTTTTTTTTTACGATTTTTATAGTTTAGAAGCATGCGGAGTTTTTAAACTTAGCCAGAAGCTATGGAAACTACTTTTTGTATTTTTAAATTGAAGTTGAAGGTTTGAGTAAATCCTACTAAAAACTAAACTTCTGACTTTCAAGCCTTTTTTGAGTAACTTTAAGTGATTTCAGGAAGCTGAGTTATTTTTTTTAAATTAAAACAGCATTCAAGACAAATCATGTCACAAAAAGACTGCAAAATACCTACTACGAAAAAAGATATGAATTTTTGAAACCTCGCTGGCAGAAATCATTAAAAATACACAAAAAAAATCATAACTCGAAAACTAAGCAAAATCGCTGAACATACATAGGGTATTTTCGGATACCCCAAGGTGCGAGGAATCTAAAAAAAATTTGTTGACGTCACTAATTGGACCACCCTGTACATATATAACATATATAACATTAACATTTGACTCTACACTTGTGTGTTCGACTTTCAGCTCTATTGTATTTGCGCAGAGTTCTATTTTTAGTGCTCTGAATTTTCCCCGTCCTTCGGATTCCGGAAAATATAGCCCCAGCCATAAATAACTAGTTTTAAATTAATGTCAAATATAGAATTTTAACACTTTTTATATTTTTATATTTCAGCCATAATGTCCACGGTCCTCGCAGACAGGGTTGGGCGCCGACCACTACTTGTCTACTCCTTCTTCGGAAACGGAATATCTCTAGCGATTGTTGGAACATATTTCTTCTTCCAAAATGTCGTCCATGTAAACGATAAACTACTAAAAGTTTTCGGCTTCGTTCCGTTAACTGGTATAATTGTATCAAATGTCGTATCTACGCTCGGTTTCAATTCTATAATCGGAATAATCCAAGCTGAGGTGTTTCCTCTAAACGTCAGGAATGTCGCGATGACGTCACTAAACATTTTCGGTGGTTTCCTAGGGTTTTCGGTTTCGAAAGGATTTCAGTTGGTAAAACATAGCTTTGGCATTTCAAGCGCTTTTTGGACTTTCACAGTAATATCAATTTTGAGCGCCCTATTTTCCTATTTTTTTGTGCCGGAAACTAAAGGGAAGAGTTTGGAAGAGGTTCAATTTATTTTAACGGGCAAATCTATGAGTGAGATTTCCGAAATTAATATTGATTTGGTTCAACCAAAACATGTTGGACTCAAGGAGATTGCCACCGCTAATGTTGAATTGGAGAAGCTGGATCCAAAAAATAATTAGATCTTACGTACAATTAAGAGTTAAGATTGTAAACGGTGCTATGCGTCAGAAAACCTTCTGTGTTTAGGGTCAGTTCACACCGCGACGATACGCGATGCGACGAAGCGCTGCATTTTTATTGAATGATTATTACATTCAAAATTAAACTTTATGAACTACACAAAAAGATACAACTTTCATATGACATCAGTTATACACTGCAAACGCGCTGTGCAGGGTGGTGAAACTTGACATTCGAACTCTTACCGTGAAACGTGTATCTTGTGTTTCGAATAAAGTTCATTAAGTAGCTATCTGAAACGCAGCGCCGCGACACGTATCGTTTTGTTTCGGTGGGAAATGACCTTTAGGACATTAAATTAAATTAAAAGCTTAGCTTCATTATTCAACAAAATTAAATCTATATACTATTTATAATAATATTATAAAGAGGTAAAGTTTGTGAGTGTGTGAGGTTGTAGGGCCCGTAATCTCTAGATCTACTGAACCAATTTTGAAAATTCTTTTACCTATAGAAGGCTACGTTATTTGTGAGTGATATACGCTATATATTAACCCGAAAAATAAAAATACTTTTTCGTAGTAGCCGGATTTGCAAAGTCGGAGAAAAAACGGTCGAACGAAAACGTATACCGATGGGTGATATATGATCAAGTCCTAGAGAAAAGTTGTAGAGTTTGACAATGCCTACAAAAAAGTCAGCGACAGCATATATCTTACTACACACACCGGCATATTTAGCGGAACATAAAATAAAGGTTTGATATCAGTATCATATAAGGTTGCTGGCTGGTTTATACGTCATTTAATTTAAAAAGAAATATTTTCAATCTAAGAAAACAACTGAACATCACATTTTATGCAATTTTTTTAATTTTATTCAAATACACCTTATCTGGAGCGAACTCCGAGTATTTCTTCCATCTGAGTTTGATTTAAAATTTCATTGAAATACTGTTTTTTTTAATCGCATATCTTTTTGGAGTTGAGGACTGAATTATGCCTGACTTAGCCCCAACGGAGATTGCCAGGGCACTTGAAATGCGAAGAAATGGTCAAACCTACAGAGTGATATACAGAGATCTTCGTCGACCAGTTTCAACGATCCATCGCAGTATCCAACGGTTCAGGGAGACCGGTACTTATGTGGGAAGAGCAGGACAAGGCAGAAAAAGACGCACTTCGAGTAGGGATGATCGTTTCATTCGGCTTCGTGTACGTAGGAACCCCCGTTTGACGGCCGTCCAAGCCCGACATGAGTTAGAAGCAGTGCGGGGTGTAACCGTAAGTGAGCGTACGGTACGAAGAAGGTTCGAAGAAGCTGGTTTGGGTTCATTTGTGCCCGCCAAGGCTCCAAGGCTCGAGGTAAATCATCGTAGAAACAGGTTAACTTTTTCTCAGGAACATCGACTTTGGATCGCAGACCGATGGAGTAAGGTATTGTTTAGTGATGAGTGCAGAATTCTCTTAAATCAAATTGACGGCAGGCAAAGAATATACAGACGCAAAGGAGAACGATAGATTCAGACAAATTTTGAAACTACAGTTGCATACGGTGGTGGATCAATAATGGTTTGGGCGGGAATTTGTTTGGGAGCTCGCACAGACTTGGTAGTGATTGACAGAGGGAGACTGAGTGCAGACCGCTATATCAGAGAAGATTTAGAAGAAAATGTCGTACCGTTTGCCCCATATATTGGTGACGATTTTGTTTTTATGCAGGATAATGCTCGGCCGCATACCGCTCGGGTAACTCAAGCTTATCTTAATGATATGAATATCACTGTTATGGAGTGGCCGGCGAGATCACCGGATATGAACCCTATTGGGTTCATATCCATATGAGCACGTTTGGGACTTGCTGAAAAGAAAAGTTAAGTCCAGAATTCCAGCTCCTGCCAACGTGGGTGAACTGCGAATCGCCGTAGTTGAGGAATGGCGGAGACTATCCCAGGAGACCATCGATAACATCATTCTCAGTATGCCTAGACGGGTAGAAACTTTAATAAGAGCTCGTGGAGGAAATACGCGATATTAATCATCATTTTTATAATTTAATTAATTGTTATTTTAATATTAATTTTCACTTTTCCCGGTTACATGAAAAGTTCAAAAATATACAATTTTTCACAAATAGCCTTTACTCGCAAAATCTGTTCTTAATGTGATCTCATTTTAAGTAAAACAAATGAAACTTTAAATAACAAAAGAAGTGTAGTAAGTAGATTTTAAAATACAACCATATTTTTTAATTATGGACCTTTTTTTTGTGTTCCGCTAAATATGCCGGTGTGTTTATATAATATAAGTCAATATATAAGTCTAAGAATTAGTTTTTTATATTAAAAAATAATTTAAATAGTTAAGTCATGTTTAATTGGTCAATATTATCAGTAATTATGAATTCTTATCAAAATAAGTGAATTTATAGTCTCAAGTGTTTAAAATGTCTAACGGATGGTTAAAGATATACGACATAGGTATGAAACCGCGATCGTGCCGTAATCTATTGAGTGATATATATATATATATATATATATATATATATATATTAGACTTTCTATTAGGTTAGGTTTCTTTTTCATATACAACACGTCAATCTATTTAGAAGTAAATTGCTTTATCAGCAAGGAAATTCTATTTAGATTTTTTTTTGTTTTGAACAATTAAAATAAACATAATTTATTCAATTTTAATGATTTCACTAACTCATTTTAAACTGCCAATATAGCCAAATTGGCATGCAAATACACACATAAATAAGCAGTTAAAATATATCCCTCCTTTTGGTATTAATTCATCACATTCACATTCATCACATGTATAAATGTTTACCGCCCAACGAAGTGGGCTCGGGTCAGCTAGTTAAAATATTATTTCTGTCTTCATTATATACTTAAGAATGTTATATAATAGATATCGACAGTTTCGTAACGATAGATTTTAGTAACATTTCTAGTTCCTATTTTTTCTAAATGATACAAGATCAAAAATGTATGTAAAAGAAAAGTCAACATTTTGTAATACCATGACATAAGTGGTACCTAGATAAACTATTATTAACTTTTAAGGCTCCCACAGACGAGAGGCCGATTGTTTCAGACAGAAGTGACGTCAGTTCGGCCTGAACGGATTCGAGCACATGCACGGAAAAATAGCTTCAGTTCGTTTTGTTTTGCCGCGAGCTACGGTCGTGTTTATGTTTATTTTGCTGCAACTGTAGTCACGCTATGGACGAAACCAAATTATTGTGTTATACTGCCTTAGCCTAGCTGCCTTAGCGTATAATATACGAAAAAAAGAATGCTATATATTTTTCCAGTAATCTGTTTTAGCAATCATATTTTCTCTTTGTTTTATAATAATAGTTTTTAGATTTTATCAACCATCAACCATTTAAAATACCTACCTCAATAAACTCTAATAAAAATTGTTTATACCAGGGTTCCGTAACCCTAAAAATGGCAACGGGTTTGGTTATGGATTCTGTATTTCTATTGTCGCTATAACAATAAATGGATACTTAAAACAAAATAAAAGATATTTGAGGCTCACATACAACAAACGTAATTTTTTCCGTTTTGTATAGAATCCTTCTTGCCAGAGTCCGACTAGCACTTGGTTTTTATATTGTAAAAGGAACATGCAAAAAACTGTATGGGCAGTGTCCCACCCCCCAACACGTTTCAAACCTATCTCAGTTAATAGCTCTTGACACGCTAATAATTATTTAGTATTCACCTCAGAAGGTGGGTTTTGACAGAAATTTGAATTTTTTTTTTATCGTTTTATTTTAGCGACCTACTCCAGCTTCGCACGGACGCAATGTAAAAATTATATATAAAGCTCCCTCTTGAATCACTATCCATTGCTGAAAACTGCATTAAAATCCGCTGCTTAGTTTAAAAGATCTTATCGAACAGGGAACTGAGCGACTTCATTTTATACTGTGTAAAGATTTTCAGTGATATTCTGTTACAGTAGATTTACTATTAGTAAAAATAAAAGGAAAAGAAGACTAGTTAGATACAGTATAAAATTAAGTCGCTTAGATCTTTTAAACCAAGCAACCGATTTTAATGTAGTTACAGCAATGGAATACATCGCGCTCGTGCGAAACTGGAGTGGTTCGCTAATATTAGATCTTTACCTATGAAATTGCCGTTTTGTATGAAAAAATTTAAACGATTTTTTTTTATGTATTTTTTATTTGTATTAATCGAAGTAATCACCCATACAATCAATGCATCTTTGCCAACGCAGTGGCAGTTTATTGATGGGCTTATTAAAGAAATCAGCTGGACGGGAGGCAACAAATTCTTTAAAGGCATTTTGTACTGCCTCTCGGGTAGTGAATTTTTTACCCGCCAAGAAGTTATCCAAATTCTGGAAAAAATAGTAGTCTGTAGGCGCAAGGTCTGGTGAGTAGGGCGGATTACGGAGAGCTTCCAACCCCAGTTCTTGCAACTTGGAGACCGTCTGCTGTGCAGTATGAGGTCGCGCGTAGTCGTGCAGGAGAAGCGGAGACGTGCGATTGACCAATGCTGGTTGGAGATGTGCCAGCTTCTACATCATTGTGTTCAGTTCTTCACAGTACACATCTGCAGTAATGCTCACCCCGTTTGGTAAGAAGCTGTGATGAAATACACCGGCGGTAGACCACCAAACAGTGACCAGCACTTTTCTAGGGGTAAGTTTTCGTTTAGGGCATTGTTTAGGTGCTGAACCAACTTTATGAGCGCTTGTAGTTATCAAACAGAATCCATTTTTCATCGCAGGTAACAATGCGGTTCAAAATTCCTTCATTTGTGTGTCTGTTGAGCAGTGCAAGGCACGTCTCGACGTGTACTTCGCGCTGGCGATCATTGAGTTCGTGGGGCACCCATTTGTTAAGCATTTTTACCTTGCCAATTTGACGCAAATGAACCAATATTGTTTTGACGCTTACGTCGAAAGCTGCTGCTAATTCAGCCGTAGATTGTGTATCATCAGCTTCCACAATCGCCTTTAATTCGTCATTGTTGACCAAAGGCTTCGGACGACCGCGAGGTTCATTTTTCAGGTCGAAATTTTCGGAACGGAAGCGAGCAAACCAATAACAGGCGGTGCGTTGGTTTGTAGTGTTAGCTCCGTAAACGTCGTTGATGTTGCGTGCCGCTTGTGCCGCGTTGCTGCCACGACGGTTCTCATATTCCATAATTACTCGAATTTTTAACGTATCCATGATGACGAAAAAGATTGAAATGCGATGAAAATGTAACACTAATCAATAAACAAATGACTACTTTTGGAAAAAGAATTCCATGTTTTTAAAATAAAATTAATTTGAAATAAGAATTCTTAGCCAAACAAAAATTATTTTGATTTGAAATGGCCAGTACTGCAGAACGGCAATTTCATAGGTAAATACCTATTATAAAACAATAAAAATTAAATTCCAATTACTGTCAAAACCCCACTCCTGAGGTGAATATCACCACACTAAATAATAATCAGCATGGCAAGAGCTATTAACTGAGATAGGTTTGAAACCTGTTGGTTGGTGGGGACGATTTTTTGCATGGTCCTTTCAACATGTAACCTCCTCTCTCGTTGACTCATATTTAATTTCATACATTGAAGGAGTGTTTCCTTTAATACATGACTTAGGAAAAAATATTCTAGCGATATCATAAATTAAAAACTTAAGATTGATAAATAAAGTTGATTTAAAAATATGTATTTTTGTTTTTTAATTTCTACTAATGAAAACACCTCTTAACTAACTAACCTCGTAACTTCCGGCAAGGATGTGACGACACAAACACACTAAACACATATGTAGTAGTGAAACGGAACGTTTCTGTAAATAAATAGTTCATGACATCTTAAAAGGAGTTTTGCCGGAGAATTCAATGGGTGGCGTTGCGGTTTTTGTATACAGTGTTGTAAAGGAATACAGTGTTGAAAATTGAAACGAAAGTTCTATTTCCCGCCTTTTTTACTTGACACTGGCAAATGGTTTTAAGATAAGCCGACGCCATATATATAAAAAAAAAATAGTACTAGTATGACGTCACAGCACAGATCATCTATGAACCAACATGGCGAATAGTATTTTCGGCGGTTTTAAAAAGTGTATTTTTAAAATATTTTTTGAAGGTTTTTAGGTTTCAAAAAAATGTTATATTATTTTTTTGTGTGTCATGAATCAATTATGGAGCGTTTAGGACATAAATAAAAACAAGTTCAAGTAGCCTATTGTAATGTGTATTCTACACTCGAATTTTATTACACCTCGAAAGTCGCTACGCTTGTACACAATAGATACACGCCCGCATGGCTGCGACTCTGGCGAGACTTAAAGCGATTTGCCACACATGGTCCGTTCAATACATCCATTCAGTCCATTCATTCAGTCAGAATTAATGTTGCCAACTTAGTTGTTTTACAAAGTTTTACTACTAAACTTACGATTTTACGATTTTATAGGATTTTAGTTGTTAGTAGTGTTTTATTAGGAAATAGCCAGACACTAATCATAATATGCAATATGCCCTGTTAGGCACAAAAAAGGAAAAAAATATCGACACTTTATCATAATAATTAATAGCACATCGTAACATGCGTCCGTAAGTCGCTAAATACTACCCATTTAATTTCTATATAAGTAAGTACGTAATGTTTCTTACTATATTTTTTATTTAACGGTAAGTTATCTTATTTTCAATATAGTAAAACTGAAAATGAAGTGGTTTTTTGTGTTTTTTAGCGATTCTTATGTTTAGAAGCTGTTTTGATAGTTTTCGGTACTCTAGTAGTTTTAGTAGTTTTTTTGTAGAAAACGTCGTGAGTTAAGTAGTTGCGCAAGACCAGAGTTGGCAACGCTGGAACGAATCGCTTCACTCCATCCGGCCGACTGATGCGATCTCGAAATTGCACACAGACGAGACGATTTTGCAACCGTTCAGGCCGAACTGAAGGTAGACCGAACAGTATATGGGAGCCCTAATGCGAAAAAGATACTCGTTTGGATCAAATCCCCATAGTCTTAGAGTATTGTGTAATTTTAAGTAACGCTTTAATAGAAAATAGTTATATTTTGGATTAATAGAAAGTAAATAATATGAATATAGTTATTGGCAATTAAAATAGAAGCTCTAAGGTTTTTTGATATTTTTTATATTCCATATTATTATTAAGATAGTTTGTAAGTATTACGAAATTACTAAAGTACGAAGTTTATTTTTTTATTTTATAAGTAATATATATTACTATATCGAAATTACTTGTTTTAAGTAGATATTCACACTCTTAATTCCCATTACAGCAACACTGTAAGTACCTATGTCAAAACAATAGTCAATATTTTAAAACTTTTAAGTAGGTACAAGTAAATACATTACGGTCCTGTATGTTTTTATTACATAAATGAATATGTAGTGCTCTGAAAAACAAGGCAGCTTACAAAAGAAATATACTAAAAATCTATATTTTCAAACATACCACAATCCGCAGTATATTTTCAAAATATAGATTTTGAAGCACTTTTGTGAGTCTTGTGAAAACATTCCATACATAAGTCGTACAAGCAGGTGACGTCACACAATACTAATGTAGCTACTAAATGTATGGCCATATGCACAACATTTCTGATATCTCCGAAGTTTGCGCGTTATGTTCATACATAACATAGTAAATCTCTTTGCATTTGATGTAAGTAAACTAATATTAGTATATATGTTTTTTACACTAATGTTGTAAAAAAATATATAAAGTCTACTCAGTCACGGATATTGACCTTAAGGTGACATTGCTAACTAATATCCTAACCAACATTTTTGATAGACATCTCTTAGAAAAATCAAAGTCAAGCACGTACCGGCACCCTGGCTGTCGGAAGACATTAAAACTATGATGGCCAAGCGCAACCGGGTCGATATAGGAAACGACCAACGGATGAAAATTTAGCGAAGTATAAGTATCTCCGGAATCGCTGCAGTCGTCTGTGTAGAGATGCTAAAAGACACCACATACACTATTTTATAGACCAATCTAACCCCTCCCAGATCTGGAAATTTCTTTCGACACTTGGCATTGGAAAATCTTCAGTCAGTTCTGACAGCACTGTGGACCTAAATGCGCACAACGCTCACTTTTCTTGTCCACCTGTAATCGTGGACCAGGTAACAAAAGCGCGCACCATTTCCCATCTCTCTTCCTCTTCCCTCCCTTTTTGTACCTCGTTCTCATTCAATCCTGTTACTGAGGACGATGTTAACAAGTATATTAAGGCTATAACATCTACTGCTGTGGGCAATGATAACCTCAGTCCGCGTATGATATCCTCGCCCTTCCTGAACTCTTGCCAGTTCTCACACATGTCTTCAATTATTCTTTGGCAACGAGTTGCTTTCCTTCAGCATGGAAACGTGCTGATGTTATTCCACTACCCAAAACCTCTAATCCCTCTTCTTTATCCCATTACAGACCAATCTCCATATTATCATACCTTTCCAAAGTACACATTGTCCACACGCAGCTTTCTCACTTTTTAACCTCTAATAATTTGCTTTCACCTTTTCAATCCGGCTTCCGTTCTGGTCACAGTACTGTTACAGCGCTGCTAAAAGTCACAGATGACCTACGCCTAGCCTTGGAAAATAAGTGTGTCTCCATCCTAGTGTTACTTGACTTTAGCAGTGCTTTCAATTCTGTAGACTTTGACATCTTCCTTTCTGTCCTTCGCTCCCTTAACATATCCTCCTCGGCCATAAACTGGTTCGATTCATATCTTCGGGGACGTTCGCAGCGAGTTCGCTCTGATGAGACTACCTCAGACTGGTGTGATCTTGATGCGGGGGTACCCCAGGGTGGTGTTCTTTCTCCACTTCTCTTCTCAATTTTTATAAACACTATCACCTTAATAATCAAATCTAACTTCCATCTTTACGCAGACGACCTGCAGATCTATCGCCATTCATATATTCATGAATTAAATTCTGCAGTTACCGATATCAACTCTGATCTACAACGAATAGCGAACTGGGCAAAATCTTTCGGTCTGTTGGTCAATCCTAGCAAATCGCAAGCTATGATCATAGGTAGCAGATACATGACTCAACGCTTAGATAATGTGCCTAGAGTTATATATGATGGTACCATTATTAATTACACAGACTCCGCTAAAAACTTAGGTATAATTCTAGACAGTAATCTCTCCTGGGTATGCCAGGTGAGTGAAGTGAGCAGAAAGGTTCACTATTCGCTGCACACGTTGAAGTGCCTCCAAAACTTTTTGCCTATAAACACCAAAATTTTCCTTGTCCAGACACTCATCTTCCCTATCCTTGACTATGCCGATTCCTGCTACTTAGACGCTACCGAGGAGCTGTTAACTAAACTGGAACGTTTACAGAATATCTGTATTCGTTTTGTGTTTGGTCTAAGAAAGTTCGACCATGTTTCAGCCTTTCGATCGAAACTCAAGCGGCTCCCTATCCGCCTTCGGCGCAACTTCCATATCCTCTATTTACTCTACAACATTTTGCATTATCCTCGCTCTCCTCGTTATCTTCTTGATCGATTCAATTTTTCTCGACCCCTCGATATTCCTTGCAGGTCCACTGTCAGGACAAATCTTTCTCTCCTCTCCCATCGCTCCAACTTCTACTCCTACTCATTCACTGTTCATGCAGTTAGATTGTGGAACTCTCTTCCTTACACCATTCGCGACAGTCCCAACATCGATGTATTTAAAAGACGCTTGAAAGAGCATTACCTCAAATCTGAATCCATATAGATACCGTTATTATGTATACATATAGTATTTATATATTATAGTTATAATAATATATTAGTATTTATATATATATATTAACTAGCTATCATTTTTAATTTATTTATTTAGCTTATTTACTATATTTTATTTTATTATAGATATAAATATTTGAAAAATTATTTCTACAATAATTGTAGAAATAATATTGTGCACGTTCTAACTGCTATATTTCATCCCATTTCTCTCCGTAGGGCTGCTGGAAGAAATTTCTAATTAGAAATAAGCAGTCCTTTGTGTCATCTTTCTTTGTTAATTGTATTGTCATAATTTTCTGTGTGTACCATAAATTGTTAAATAAATAAATAAAATAAATAAAGAAAGAAAAGAAGAAATAAAATTTTATTTTATATTTTATATCAACGTGTAGGGGACTGTATAATTACTCAGATTAGACTCGAAGATAGCAAGGTTACACCGATTTGGGCAGAGCCGGGGCGATAATAAAACACTTGTATTGAGGAGAACGATTTTCACTTTTTTCGTATTGCTTACCTGGCTCATGGCAATGCTGTATAGAGAGCCGCGCCCGTACGCCTCTTTCGGGCCGATTTGCTATCTCACTTTTGCCTCTCTATACGGCTATTTTCCATAATTTTCCCTATTTTCCATGAGCCAGGTGAAGTAAAACGCGTTGTGTGAAATTCTTTATTATTATTCCCAATTACATAAATCCTTATATACTAATAATCTTATTCCATATAAAAGATATTCATAATCTAAGATACACCATGTATGAAATCTTATGTATTTTTACCATTTTTTGCCTAATAACTCCGTATCCATTTATTATATAATCAAAACTATTATTTTTCCTTTAGATATGATGTATAAGCGAAATAACCTTAAGTTCATAAAACACCATTTAACACGACTTTTTGCACACTGATGATATAGAAATCTATACATATATAGTCACTGAGTGTTCACTATTATAGTTTATGTACTGTTTTAAATCACTTGTTTATCGTTCACATTTCAATTCACTGGTATAATTACGTTACGAGGCCGCTGTCCTCAACACAACGTTTTGTGACTTCCAAATGCATATACCTACTTAATTACAAAACTACACATAAAATCTTTATTCTTTTTGCTTTTTTGCTTTTATTAATTTGTAATAGCTAATTATTTTTAATAAAAAAAAACTACATTTTAACAAGTACGAAAATACCCAATTATGTTACCAACTTTTAACAATATTTTAAAGGATTTTGAAAGTCTGAAAAATTTGCTTTTTCCCGCGGCTCCGCCCGCGTAAACATAGTATCGGGTATCCCACCAGGAATACTGTAGGTACTTTTTCGGGATAAAAAGTAGCCTTGTTTAATCCAGAGCCTAAACTACGACCATACCAAATTTCATCGAAATCCGTTCAGTGGTTTTTGTTGCGTGAAAGAGTAACAAAAATCCATCCATGCATCCATCCACACAAACATTCACATTTATAATAGTAGTAGGAGATAGGATTATTCTGCTTTAAGGCTCTGACTATATGCTCCGGAATCCGTAACGCCGGTTAAAATTCAGAGCATTGAAAATAGAACTCTGCGCTAATACAATAGAGCTGACAATCGAACACACAAGTGTAGAGTCAAATGTCATTTATCACAGCTCGACACTTGACACTTCGATTTTCAACTCTATTGTGATAACGCAGAGTTCTATTTTCAGTGCTCTGAATTTTATCGGGATCGTCGGATTCCGGGGCATATAGTCCCAGCCTAAGTGTAAACAAATTACATTACGTATTTATTCACAATTTAATTATCTTTCAAATAAACAATATTTGAATATTAATATAGCTACTTAACTTATTTTCAAATAGCGTTATAATATTAGGGTTTCGACAAAATACAGAATATTGTTGGCACTTGGCAAGATTAATATTTTCTTTTAATCTCGGGGAGGGCACATCGATCTGATCAGAGCAATACCTGCACGGTGCCCGGACTCCGGAAATCGACCCCGAAGCTAATAAGGATTAACCGTACCCAAGATAATATCATCCTTTTAATTTTTTTATGCGCTAAAATATTAGAGATTAAAGATGGGATCTACTAAGTAATGCCCGGTTTCTAAAGGGGTTGCGTTCGGTAGTTTATTTATTCAATAGCGCTTTTGATTGGATGACGCAAACGCCCTTACCAATCAAAAACCCTATTGAATAGCTAAATTACCGACAAAAGCTTAGGAACCGGGCAACTTACTAAAACTACTATTATAAATTTGAAAGTTTGTGAGGTTGGATGAATGGATGGATGAATGTTTGTTACTCTTTCACGCAAAAACTACTGAACGGATTTTGATGAAATTTGGAAAAAGTACAGTGTTCTTGTGGGATACTGTATTTACGTACGGAGCCGCGGGCAAAAACTAGTAAGTACATAAATAAGTTGAGTAAAGAATTATGAGTCGTGTGATATTGTGCTTAGTGATAGGCGCCTATGACTCCAAAAACTAACAAATCTATCAACAAAGAGTCTAGCTGTGTTACAGTTTATACAAGTAAAGCTCCCAACACTAACTACTGAATAATTACATAAACTATACGATTAAGTTCTTATAATCTGTAAACATTTATATGTATGTGATTTGAAAATAAATAAATCATAAAATATAAAAAAAAGAAACTATCACACGTGACTGCTACCACATCACTATTTATTAATCTGTGACCACAGTGCCAATATAATTTAATTAATTTATAATAGTGTACCTACTTATTTAGGTATAATAATTACACATGCATTCCTATAGATCGCGTCGCGTCGCGTCGTCACTCGTCACGTAGTAAGCCAAGACAATCTTATACTTATATACGAGACAATCTTGTACCTATATACAGTACTCGTAGCGGCGTTAGGGAGGGGCGAGGTTGGGCGACCGCACGGGGCGCCGGATTAAAAGAGGCGCCGCAGGCAGGCAATTACATTATCAAGCATGACATCTGCTGTCAGTCAGATTACTCTACTAGTACCATTCTCTGGTCCTGGGATGTCGCTGTTCTCTCTGAAGTTGTATGGGAGATTGTGGGGGGATCGTTAAAAATCTCGCCCAGGGCGCTGATATTGATAAAACCGGCACTGCGTATATAATTATATAATCGCTATCTAGAAAACGGCTGCAAGAATTACTATGAAGTTTAGTATGCAGGGTGTTTTAGGAGAGAAAAATCGATCAAGCTAGGTCTTATCCCTGAGAAACTGCGCATTTTAAGCTAACTATAATTATAAGTTTTATCCTTCGTCGTGCAACAATATTTATCAATAATTTCAACTCTTTTATGTCAGTCCGGTTGGTAGTTTGGTATAATTTTTGTTTTGTTCGAAAATTCGGAATGGAACAACACAAAATGTTGTCTCCAAGTTTGGTTAGGACAATGCTGGCTGACCACCTGATTGTCTGACAAGAAAGACGATCCATGCGTTGGATATGGGCATGTAAAAAGTCGGATTTGCGCCTGATCTCACGCCAGCCGTGTCGATTAAAAATATTAAAGGAAGAGAGAGTGCTCTTGTGTACTGCGCACACACGTGGGCACTATAAAAAACTCCTGCGTAGCTAGCCTGGTTTCAATGAAACCGGCCACCGTCACGGTATTTAATAGTTAGTCAAGGAGGTACGCTGTTATCTGGAAACTCTAAACAGGGGTTCGTGGAGCCAAAAGTTTGAGAAACGCTGGAGTAGAGAAATGGTTAAAATTTTATTCGAATTTAAAAGGGGAATCATTTAGAATATAAGATTTATTTCATACTTTTTTGTGCATTTTTACTTTGCAAGTCGGTTTTCATTTTTGTCTAAAAATAATGTTTTTAGGGTTCGGACGTAAGTTTAAATTCCGTAAAAACGTAATGGACTAAATTCCCTAGTAGCTAGGTTCTCGAGGAACCCTTGTTTAGCTCTATCCGTGCGTCTATCGGTCTGTCTGTCAGTCCGCCCTTCTAGATTCCGTAATCTATACATATAATAAAATCATAACTGTTCGCCGTCTGTACATGGAAGGTATATAAGAAAAACTATTACAGGGGAGCTTTATGAACGACATAGAACCCAAAACAATGATTTTTAGAACTTTTGTCTGTTTGTCTGTTTATCTGTACGTTTGTACGCGCTAATCTGAGAATCTACAGAACGGATTTTGATGAAATTTGGTATAATATAATATGGTAGTAGTTTAGACTCTGGTAAGATTAGACTTTTTATTGCGGAAAAATGTACGGTTCCGACGATATTTGTTTTTGCGCGTACGAAGTCAACGGCTTAACCGATTTGAATGCGTTTTGGTTACTGCACTCCACTTAAAATTTAACTAACCGACTTCCAAACACAAAAATTCGGCAAAAAAATATAATATATAAACATATATATATATATATATATATATATATATATATATATATATATATATATATATTGTATATTAAACGATTACTCCACCCGCCTGTGGACCGATTTTCAAAATTATTAAAGGGTAGACCCTTATTGGTCTTTGGTCCATGAGGAATCGAGGGAACTCCTCGAAATTCATATCGACACATATAGTGATTTTGACTTTTTCTGAAGTAGTCCAGGCATTGACTTCCAAAAACAGAACTCCTGAGTCGTTGAAGATACATGTTTGGGGATTTCGGCTTTGTTTAAAGAACTGAAAGCATATGCCACTATGTCAATTAAAGTAATGATCATCAATCACCGTCTTTATAACACCATACACCATCACATTATGATGATAATAGGTACTTCTCATGGTCTTTTGCACCGACACGTATATCTTTGAACATTACTCTGCCGTTTGGCGAAGTATTTTCAAAATTCTTTTGTTGTTGTAAAGAATATAATTCGAAATTGGTCCATTAGTCACCAAGGTGGAGACCTAATTATGGCATCCATGAGAAATCGACAGAACTCTACAAAATTATGAGGACATTTAGAGTGATTTCGACTTTTATAGTAAGTAAATAATAGTAGAATTCACCTCCTGATAGTGTAAAATTAGGGTTGAAAGTTTGTATGAAAAAAAAAAAAAAATCTGTCGCGATTTCCATGGAATTTATTATCCGAGCTAATAAATAAAAATTATTGAGTACGTATTTTATAATTTTTTGAAATTCGGCCCCTAAAGGGGTGAAATGGGGGCCCAAAGTTTGTATAGTGAAATATCAACAGCTGGTCGGATTATGTTGAAATTTGCCACGCAGATAGTTCTTATGACGTAGAAATCCGTTAAAAATGATTTTTCGAAATATACCACGGGGGTGCAATGGGGATCCACGCGGACGAAGTCGCGCGCAAAAGTTAGTCTACCTATATTTAATCATGAATAACGATAAAATACCTATTTACCCAACCATATTTCTGATCAAGATCCATTGTTCTAGATTTTTCCAATTCCGCAGTAAATTTCATAAAAACTAGACCACCGTTCTAGAATTTTCCACATCAGCAATTGACTATTCGTTTTTGCAAAGCCCACAATGTGATTGTATTAATCCGGGCATCAATAACGGATTAGACGATTTGTGTTATGAATTCGATCGTTTTCCGAGGCTAATGTAGCGTGCTGAGCCGAGACCTTGCCGGTCTTAGTAAATACTAATCTCCGCTAGCTATTTGTGCCACAGATTAAAATCCTGAGCCTTTAGAACGAACTGTCAACGAATAATGTTTAAAAATAAGTCTTCGTAGGACGCCTGGCATATAAGAAAAATCGGCGTGTCAACACGTTGTTATTTGGGTAAAGTGTTATCTAGCTACTTACAATAAGTAGATTTCGATCGATGGCACGTTGATAAGAATCTGACTGTAAATGAAGGGATACCTTCGTCGGTGAGTCAACAAAAATGTTTTCAATTTGTTGGTTCATTTATGCCTCGCTGAGTGCCTAAAATGTATTTTATGCATTTTTTTTCTATCATTCATTTCTAGAAAGATGGAACGTAAGTTGAGACTAATGAGAACACTGCAATAAATTGTATTCGAAACATCTCTACAATATTTATTCTTTGCTCAAATCAAAAGAGAGTTGTAGACTTATTCCCGCAAGCGCTGGTTCGGAATAAATAAACGATGCTTCAAAATCGATTTGATTCCTTCTCATCCCGGACATTTACTATCTACTTTATGTAAGCGTTCCTCGAAGAATTGTGAATTATAAAAAATTAAAACTATATACATGGTGTATGCAGAGCAGTCCCGATAACTTCGTGGGCTTATACAAGGGCATGAGATATATCCGTCGGTACTAGTCATTTACTTTTAATCGACTGTTTTGTAAAAGAATATTTTTTACATTTCTGTAATGAGAAAAGGTAGTATAATCATATTTATAAGTTAATGGAAGCAATCTTCAGACATTCTGTATACTAAGTAATGGTACGTATCTGCCTAAAATTAGTAATACCCAAAATGGGTATTATTTTAAAATTGTTTTTTTTTTTAACAGAAGTTAAGTAATAACATAAAAGGTTCACATTACAACAAAAAAAAAAAAATATTTACAAAATACTGATTTAAAAGAAGTTAAAGTTGACATGAATAAAGCCATTACAGGCCAAAGGAAAGAGATCTTTGCTCAGCAGTGGGATCGAAATTGAAATGTACCCGCCATATTTACATAAAGACAGGGCTTGGGGCAAATGAAGTCTAGGTACATTCGCTACCTCAACCACAAAGTAAATAATATATCGTCGCTGCGCCTGCCAAGTTCCATAAATATACTTACGCACAGAGAACTTTCATAGAAGTTTCGAAATTGATGAAAATCTTGTAAGGGTTGTCACTGAAGATTAGGGTGAATGAAAATTGAGTCAGTAACTCAGTATAAGGTTATTGAGAAAGTCTAATTGGTACGCACCACAACCCTGGACTCGGCATCGAAATTGCACCATCACGTGTGTAACTCTACTGGTCTATTTACTAGGCCATGGACGCTGTTATAATAAAGCTCCTACAAGAAAATTAGATATTTACTTTTCTATTTACATCCTTGGAATAGTAAGACAATTCAAAACAAAAAAAAAATGAATTAGTAAAACAATTCATAACCATAATATTTTTGTTTAATATTTTAATATAATTTGTATATATATGTAAGTATTTAATAGACTCCGAAACTACTGGACCGGTTTTGATGAAATTGGCACAAATATGGATTGGACTACGGGGAACGACGTAAGCTACTTTTTATCGTGGTAAAATGTACGGTTCTCGCGGGATTCTTTTGCACGCATGAGGTCGCGGGTGAAATCTAGTAGTTCAATACAAACATAAACGGTGTAAGCAAATAGCTTGTTATACAGGATGTCCGGCAGACGGCGGCTGCCGTAAGCGCGGATCAGCATGTATTGTAGGTATCACCTAACACCTGGGTCATCTCTAATGCTCGCTATACACCACAAAGATAAAACTGCTAAGTTCGGTCATAGTAGACGTATACAGTAGTACATCTTCATACTAGACCGCCCGAATCGGCGCACGCACACATACTTAATATGTCTACAGTCAACGAACTGTGCAGGGGCCTTACTTCCAAAACTGATCCGATGTCGATTTTGATTCAATTTAGATCCTGATGCGTACTCCCGAACAAAATCGAATCGAAATCGAGATCGCGTTGAGATCGTGTCTTATCAGCGTCGTTAGCTGTATCCGGTTGCTACTTGCTGACGTAACGTTCACAGTGTTAACAAGTTACAGCTGAGTGCCGTAGTTTATGGCGGAGATTAATAAAAATATGGAAAAATTATATATTTTTCACATTTAATAACATTTTGTGTATGTTTATTCAAATGAATCAGCCTCAATCTCATGGAATGGTAGGTTTCTAAAGGTTATTTTTCTAAAAAAACTGTGACAGTAAATAATAGTTTCGAAAATTCCTGTTTATAATCCTTTCTGTCAACTGTTTGACATTCTGTCAAACGTAAAAGTCATATTTTGATTTATTTTGTCAGCAAAACTCAATTATTGTGCACAAAACACATTCAATAACTACAATAACTGGCCATAAATAGGTTAGGTAGTATTTCAAAAAGGTAGTTAATTATTAGTTGTATATTTAATGTAAATGATGCAATAACAAATTCGTGTTTAGTGTTTACATTTAGAAAACCCGAGCATAGGAACAATATCAACATACGACTTTTTATATCTATTTATTGACTTTGTTTATTCAAAGACAAATTGAGACAAGCGAAGTCTTCATATGATACGTTAATATAATAAGTCTTTACCTATGAAATGGCCGTTCTGCAGTACCGGCCATTTCAAATCAAAATAATTTTTGTTTGGCTAAGAATTCTCATTTCAAATTAATTTTATTTTAAAAATATGGAATTCTTTTTTCAAAAGTAGTCATTTGTTTATTGATTAGTGTTACATTTTCATCTCATTTCAATCTTTTTCGTCATCATGGATAAGTTTTTTTTTTTTTTTTCGAACGGGTCTATGCTAAGGGTCGGGTTAAGACCGCTGTAGCTAAGTCGGACTATAACTAGCCTGGTGGCTAGTTTGTTTGGTAGTAGTCGATGGGAGGGTTTGACCCTCCCTAACATCACCCGGGTGATGGTCAAACCGGATATTGGGGACAGCTACGGATTAAGAGCTATTATTATGACAGGGGAGACGCGGGTCTCTCCTGCTAAGGGGTCCGACCCCTTCCTCACTCGCTGATGAGTGAGGTTGCTCGCGCGCGGTAGCAGAAACTAGCGGCGTGCGAGTTATCGCGATAGAGGAGCTCTCGTTTTGGTCGATATCGGTACTGAGAGGGCCGTCCCTCTCCCCTTCCGCGTACGGTCGGGATGACTCGCGCGCGTAAGTCCTAATGTCGATGAGGTTCGCGGTATTGGTAGAGCTCTCTATATCAATATCGCGGTCGCGGACACTATTTAGGAGTGTACCTAGACTACTCGGATGCGAACTCGAACTCGGGTTCGGGTCCGGTCCCGTGTTAGGGTCGGTCTGTACGTCTGTACGTGTTATCGTGTCGGATGTGGGACCTCGGGGTAGGCGATGGATACGTTAAAAATTCGAGTAATTATGGAATATGAGTACCGTCGTGGCAGCAACGCGGCACAAGCGGCACGCAACATCAACGACGTTTACGGAGCTAACACTACAAACCAACGCACCACCTGTTATTGGTTTGCTCGCTTCCGTTCTGGAAATTTCGACCTTAAAAATGAACCTCGTGGTCGTCCGAAGACTTTGGTCGACAATGACGAATTAAAGGCGATTGTGGAAGCTGATAATACACAATCTACGGCTGAATTAGTAGCAGCTTTCGACGTTAGCGTCAAAACAATATTGGTCCATTTGCGTCAAATTGGCAAGGTAAAAAAGCTTGACAAATGGGTCCCCACGAACTCAATGATCGCCAGCGTGAAGTGCGCGTCGAGACATGCCTTGCTCTGCTCAACAGACACACAAATGAAGGAATTTTGAATCGCATTGTAACCTGCGATGAAAAATGGATTCTGTTTGATAATCGCAAGCGCTCAGCAAGTTAGTTGGATCCTGGTTCAGCACCTAAACAATGACCTAAACGAAAACTTACCCCTAGAAAAGTGATGGTCACTGTTTGGTGGTCTAGCGCCGCGCCGGTGTGATTCATCACAGCTTCTTATCAAACAGGGTGAGCATTACTGCAGATGTGTACAGACTGTGAAGAACTTAACACAATGATGGAGAAGCTGGCACATCTCCAACCAGCATTGGTCAATCGCTCGTCTCCGCTGCTCCTGCACGACAACGCGCGACCTTATACTGCACAGCAGACGGTCTCCAAGTTGCAAGAACTGGGGTTGGAAGCTCTCCGTCATCCGCCCTACTCACCAGACCTTGCGCCTACAGACTACTACTTTTTCCACAATTTGGATAACTTCTTGGCGGGAAAGAAATTCAATACCCGAGAGGCAGTATAAAATGCCTTTGAAGAATTTGTTGCCTCTCATCCAGCTGATTTCTTTAAGAAGGGCATCAATAAACTGCCACTGCGTTGGCAGTCGTTGGCATTGATTTCATGGGTGATTACTTCGATTAATACAAATAAAAAATACATGAAAAAAATTAGTTTAAATTTTTTCATACAAAACGGCAATTTCATAAGTAAAGACCTAATATATCATATTATGTAGACTTTATTTGTCTCTGTCCCTGTCTTAAATGAAAATATAATACATGAATTAGCGGCCAAATGTGTAAATAAATGCGTAAAGGTTTTAAATAACTCTACACATAACGGTGATATAATTTCAGTGAGTCGGTTTCTTCATATTATGAGTAGTTAAATCTGCGACTCATACGTCAAATTTCTAAATAATTTTTAAGGCGATAATTGCATCGTAATTCCTCACAATCCATGTCCATTGCTAATGTGTTGAAGTTGGTAAATCTTCGTAAATTTTGCATTTCCCGAACGCGTATTCTATTAGCTCCTTGAATAACATTAAATAATGCTGCAATACTACAATAAAAATCAAGAATTTAGTTCAAATACACTAAAACAAGCAAACTCGATAACTCGATACTATAAATGAGACCTCTTTAGCTATCGTGTAATTTGACGTTTGTTTTGGAACCTGCCATTCGATTCTCAGGATTTCGTCGGGAGTACCAAAAGTTACGATCTAACGAACTTCTGGATCCAGGTTAGTTACAAATTGAGCCACCGCACGATCGTGCGCTAGTGTAGGTGTCGGGAGTATCAAATGCTATTGAGATCGAACTGATTCGATTCTCGAATGTGTCGGGAGTAAGGGGCCAGTTTTATCGTTGTGGTCTGTAGCGGGCATATCGCTTCACAGTTCGGTCACAGTGGACGTATACAAGTACATCTTCATACCTTATATTACATTATATATACTTACCTAAATATGTATCCTTATCTAGGAGATTATTATCTAGGGGATATATTATATTTTACTCAGTTTTATATTTTATACAGTTTACTCTCCCACGCGGGCGAAACTGCGGGCAAAAGCTACTACTAAATACGTCCACTGTGACCGAACTGTGTGTGAACAGTTTTATCGTTGTGGTGTGTAACGGGCATAAGCTGTGCAATCTTAATGTTCGTATCTCATATCCAATTTCGGAACCGCTGAGCAAATGATTACTTGTTCTGTGTTCGGAACAAACATAAGTAGTTTATGTTTCCACGTTTTACTGGATGTTAATTTTCTTCAAAGTCAAAGTCAAAATTTTTTATTCAAAATAGGTATTTTTATACACTTTCTGAACGTTAATCTACATGATGACTACCACCGGTTCCGGAACTACTAGCTGGCCCGGCGCCCGGCGCCCGGCGCCCGGCGCCCGGCGAGAAGAACCGGCGTAAAAAAACTCGCGCGGGCCATCTTTTATCAAAAAGATGGAAAATTGTTCTTTTAAAAATATAAAAAAGGCGTATACGAGTATAACAATGTTATGACTAAAACTACATAACAAGAGTACAATAATATATGTAATTTAGAAGTAGCCTTGCAGAGGGTCACCTCATTCCCAAGGTGTGCTATCATTCATAAAATCATTAACTTTATAATAGGCTTCAGCACACAAACGTTCTTTAACTGCTTTTTTAAATTTATTGATTGAAAAATTTTGAACGCTTTCTGGGATCTTATTGTATAGGCGTATACGTATGAGACACGTAAATAAATAAGATTCAATATTTGTGTTGCTGTATCATTGTTAATACCACTCCAACATAAGAAGGACATGCAAGAACCAAGACGGCGAGCACACAACACCTTTTTTCTGTTTACAGCCATTCTTTGTGTTAAAAATATATTTTTCGCCCATAACATAAAAAAAATGTGTTAAGGTGTACTAGAATTTGAATATGAGTTATAAAGCACTTTTTATATGTACACATAAAGCGTTTAAACATCACGAAGTTAGTAATGGCGGTATAATATGTTAAAATAGCCATGAATATTTTCTTATACGTACAATAAAAATGAAGAAGAGTTTTTTAAATTTTAAGGTGAGTACACACTGGGCCACCGAGTTTAGCCGAGTTAATAGTTTTAAGAATATATGTCATAATATGTCAAAATGGCATACTTTAAAGAGTTTATGTGGATACTCAAATTGTATGGTATTATGATGTAGAATATATATATATATATATATATATATATATATATATATATATATATAATTTCTTGTTGCTTCGGGCTACTTCCCGAACCGGTCGGCATCATGCAGACCAGTGGTTCCCAGACTCTTTTCTTTCATAACCACTTTCAAAATTTTGCTGGATCCGGTGGACCCCCTGCATCTACATTACTAACAATTTCTAAATCTCGAAAAAAGTGAAGATTAGATCTATCTATCTATGGAAACTTGCGTTGTGGCTGAGTTTCAACGACGAATAAACAGTTTTCGAAATAAAAAACTATAACCCGACTACGTAAAAAAGGGGTCTAAAAAGGCCGAAACAAGAAAATAATTCAAATAGAAATCCAGAAATGCATAGTTACAAAAATGGTCAAGGTAGAGCCGTGGTCGCACACACTAATGGCGTCATCTAAGCGTCAGTTCACACCGAGACGCGTGACGTCTAGGTATAAATTGAAACTGCGTATATCGTCATGTACATGTGCATACACCAAGATAGTTACAGACGGCTGCGTTTTAACATCGACTGTTCCGAATAGTAGGTGCGACCACGGCTCTACCATGACCATTTTTGTAACTATGCATTTCTGGATTTCTATTTGAATTATTTTCTTGTTTCGGCCTTTTTAGACCCCTTTTTTTTACGTAGTCGGGTTATATTTTTTTAAACTTATTTTTTTATTTAATATTTTTCCGTTTCCCAATCTAACTATTTTTTTACAAATTATCCACAAGCGGGCAAATTTTTTTACATAAATATTTATAGGTAATAAAGGAACTGAAAAACTGAAATTAAAATTAACTAACCATAGCATACACAGTAAATGACGACTTGATTCGAACTCGAAGAACGATTTATAAAATATAACTATTTATAATTTATATTCAAATTTCAATAAACGCAGTAGAGATCATTCAATATTTATTTATTTCACCAATGCAATTATATCCACTTATTCACTTTTAATCGTATTTTGATCTTATACAATAATTGTAGTGGAATATATCATAAACTTCTAAACACAACGATACCGCGATTCAGAAAAATTTAAGACTCGTATAGTGATATCTATCTAACGAGTGAGTAATAAAAGTGCTAGTAATTGATTTCATCTTCATTTTCTTATTAAAATCGGATGAACCAATTAACCGATTTTGATCTAGTTTTTATTTGAAAGCTGACATAATTAAGAGTGGTCTTAGCTATAATTCATCATCATCAGCTCGTTCAATGCTTGACAATATAGGTGTTAATTAATTATTTTAATTTGTTATTTATTGCCTGTAAAAATTATATTTATAAAATAAAATATAATGTTATGAAGGAACATAATATATAAATTATATATTTATAGTCTTATTTTAAATTTAAATGTACTTCAAACGTATATTTTGACTTGAACAATATGATATAAGATAATATATATACAAATTATGTAAATATTTGTAGTGTGCTTTCCAAGACCTTTCTTTTGATACCAAACGTGATAATTATCTCGATTAAATTTTTTTAGATGTCAGATTCTGAGGTTTAATTTTCGAAATAGTTTAATTTTCGAAATACATAATTTTGAAAAAAAATATATAGCCTATGTTACCCGAGGCATCATTACGAATCTATTGACACCTCATTTATTAAAATCGGACCAGTAGTTTAGACGCTACGAGGGAACAAACATACATAAATACATACATAGACTGCCAAAATCATTATCTCTTTATAGAAAATTTAAAATCCTATTATTCAAATTAACAATTAGATCAAGGGCAACAAATAAAAAACTTTTTATATTAGGTGACTTTAATACCGACACACTTGTCAATAATAATAAAAGTAAATTATTTAAAAACACTCTGAAAAAGTTTAGTGTGTACTTAACTCTTAACCAACCAACTGGAATAACATCTCACTCTGCAACTTGTACACACAATATCATAACAAATCATAAGAAGTGTATATCGGAAATATGGGACTTAGGGATTTCAGATCATACAAGCCAAGTCATGAAAATCCCTTGCAGTATTAGTTATAGAGAAAAATATTGGTATAAAATGAGGCGCAATATCAATTATCATATCGATATATTTTGATATACATTTCCCAAGTAAACTTTGATGATGTTTATGAATTAAATGACCTAAACTAGCATATGAAACATTTATTAATTTATTTCAACTAATTTTGAGCTCTGTGTACCACTACAGAAGATAAAAATTTACCATAAAATAGATAAATCATGGAAAACTAAAGGCAAAATCTACAAAAATAAAAAGGAAGCTGTATCTCCAGTCTAAAAGTAGTAAATGTTGTGACCAAAAAATTAGGTACTTTCGATATTCTCAAATACTTAAACGTGTCATTAAATTATCTAAAAGAAATACATATATTAAATTAATAGCCAAAAGTACTAATACAACTAAATCCACATGCAATTAATAAATAGACAAACGCAATCAACACAAACTCTTAAACCTACCATTGATTACATTATTCAAGATGATAAAATAATAAAAACGCCAAATGAACTAGTTACTATTTTTAACAACTTCTACATCAAACAAAATTTAAATACGGCAGGACTAAACAAAAATAAAAAACTTCCAACAAGAAATCCAAATAATATTTTTCTGTAACCTACTGATAGCTCTGAAGTAACAAGAATAGTAAAATACTTAAAAAGTAAAACAAATCATGGTTACCTATAAAAACTGTTAAAGAGAGTATTTTCTATATTGTATTTTTCTATATTGCACATAATTAATCTAATGTTAGAAACGGGAGAATTTCCAAAAAATTAAAGAAAGCTATAAAACCAATATTTTAGAAAGGATCGACGCATGACATAAATAACTATAGACCGATTGCATTGTTGCCAAGTATATCAAAATTTTTTGAAAAGGTTATTTACTAAAGATTAATAAATTTTTGAACTATAATAAAATCTTAAATGATAACCAGTTTGGATTCCAAAAGAAAAAAACTACGTCTTTAGCGATATTTAAATTATTTCATTCTGTGTGGGGTAAAATAAATGATAAGAAACAATGTGCTGCAATCTTTATCGATTTGTCAAAAGATTTGACTGTGTAAAATTTGAAGCACTTTTAAATATTCTTGAAATTGTTGGAATAAGAGGTACATCATTGAAATTAATAAAAACCTATTTAAACGACAGATTGCAAGCTACTGCCATAGAAGTATATGATACTACAAAAACGTTAAAAATGGTACTATCAAATTTCGAAAAAGTATTACTTGGCGTTCCCCAAGGTAGTATATTAGGGCCACTTCTATTTTTAATCTACATAAACGAGCTTCCCAAAATTATACCTAATTACTTATGTGTTATGTACGCAGATGACGCGACAATATCTATTACTGATGAATATGTATTTATAGAAGTTACAAAAGGAAATAAACGAAACTTTAACAACCATCACTAACTGGCTCAACTCCTTAAATCTAAAAGTTAACCTAACCTATCCAAAACCAATTCGTGCAATTTAAATCTTTTCAAAGTAAACCTTCCTGTCTAAATGTCTCAGTATCAAATGTTGCTAATGAAGAAGTGAGCAATATTCGTTTTCTTGGTGTCTTAATAGATCAACATCTAAGCTGGAAAGCTCATATTAAAAATATAAATAAAAAAAATTCTAGTGCTTGTTACGGCTTATCAATCCTTGCTGAAACTACCAATATAGATGTTACTAGAAATGCCTATTTTGGAAATGTGTATCCATTACTATTATATGGTATCATATACTGGAGCAATTCATCAAATGTTCATTCCACATTTATCCTACAAAAAAAATGCCTACGGACAATATACAACATGCATAACACCGAGTCTCTAAGAGATATATTTAGGACAAAGGGATTTCTTACGTTGACTGGTATATACATACTTGAACTATGCCTATTTGTCAGAAATGAAATTCATTACTTTAGCTTTAAATCTGAAATGAAAAGGAACCTGCGCAATAAATATAAATACAACATAAAGCTACCAAAAAATCACAATACGATTTTTTACAAAAGTACTTACATTACTGCTATACGGGCTTACAAGCATTTACCTATAGGAATAAAAGAACTAAATGGACAAAAATTTAAAAACATACTTAAAAGATGGTTAATTGAAAAAGTATTTTATAATCTAGAAGTTTAAAAAAATAAAATGAAATTAAATTGTAATGATGAAATACTTCTATATGATCTAGTTTTAAATTATTACTTAATGACATACTTACATATTATGTTTTATTTTTATTATGACTATCACTTACAATGAAAAATTATTAAACTATTTAAATTAGTAAAAATATAACAGGAATAAATAGTAAAATGTAATTAAAAAGACACAAAAAATATGTAATACCAATACTGTCCCTATAAATTGTCCCTAAATGATGTCGATATTGCAACTATTACTTTACTATTAGTTTTAATTTTAATACTATTAGCTCTATTTTGTAATGTCTAATGTAAATGTAATCTAAGTTCTGACATTCAATTATTGCATGCAAGAATTGTTTTCTTGATTATTTAATAATAAAGTAGGTGGACTAAACAAATTTTCAATTAAATTTTAATTCATTGTGTTGTGAGTGCATGTCAAAACAGCAAAGTTGGCCAATCGGAAAAGTGACTCCATCTAACTTCACTATTTTGTAATATACAGTGACTTAGCACAAGGACCAATCAATTCTCACAAATTTTATTTAGAAAACCTCCCATTCGGAGTGCTAAAAAGAAATATAGTATATTTCCTTGTGTATATATATTATACTAGCTTTTGCCCGCAGCTTCGCCCGCGTGGAGAGTGTTCGTGGCAACAAAACTACTATATTGCAGGTATATTTGCTAAGGAGCAAATATACCTGCAATATAGTAGTAGCACAGAGTAAAAAAATATTCTTTGTAATAAATTTTCACACGTACTTTTTAATTTTAAGATATCTCCTAGATAAGGATAATTAAATTGTATCCGTCTTAATATCTTCTGAAAATACCACATTATTTCTGAGCATTTTTTAAAACTTAGAATGGGTATGGAACCTATCCTTAAAATATAGACATACTAGCTGTTGCTCGCGGCTCCGCCCGCGTAAATATAATATTCCTCGGAACACTTTACGGGATAAAAAGTAGCCTATGTTTTAATACAGAGCCTAAACTTCTACCATACCAAATTTAATCGAAATCCGTTCAGTTGTTTTTGCGTGAAAGAGTAACATCCATTCATCCCTACAAACTTTCACATTTATAATATTAGTAGGATATATGCCATCGCGGACTTTTTGTAGACCTATAAAAGAGAAGCAATCCCACCATACATTGTTTTGTTATTTATCTCCGACGTTAGGTTAGGCAGCATTTTCGATAAAAGTTCCCAGACGGCTTGATTTTTCCGACACCTTCAAAAATTATCGTCATAAATCAAAAAAAATCCGCAAAACCTTAACAAATTATTATCGACATAAGTCTTCTACCTAAACACTCTTCCGGTAAATGTAAACGCATGAAATCCTCTCAGTAGTTTTTGAGATTATCGCGAACATACAGACAGACAGACTCGGCGGGGCACTTAAGTATCCTATATCCGTCTCCTGGTTCTAAGCTACCTCCCACCAATTTTCAACCAAATCGGTTCAGCCGTTCTTGAGTTATAAATAGTGTAACTAAGAAGACTTTCTTTTATATATATATATATATATATATATATATATATATATATATATATATATATATAGATATTCAAATATATAAATTATCACACTAATAATTATTATTGTTTTAACAGTCGTAATATAGGGGAAACGCTATCAGTCCAGGATATTTTCAGGTATTATTATACCCTCTTTTAAATGTCACTTTCAGCTCCTCATTAGTGCTAAGCTCGAGTAGCTCCTCTTGTAATATTACATTCTCCACTTCCGTTTCATCAAATGGATTTATGATCCATGGTGGTATTTCCATCGACAGAATGTCTTCAAATCTGATTTTGAAATCATCATGCAGGCCCCAGTAAGTATTAAGCCGCTATTCGACGTCAGTTGTTCTGCGCTTAGACGTTGGAAGTCACTTGTTTAATATTCTATCGCAGGTTGGTGCACGTCAAACAACTCGTAACCTGCTCGAGAACATATTAGATTTGCTCCCCGCACAGACTGTAGAGATGGTTGTAGCGAACTTGATTGTCGTTGTCCTGAATGGGTATTATAAAAATTATACGTCGATATAGACAATACTAAGTCCATAATCAACAGGGAGGTAGGCAGTTTTATTACCTTGGTAGTTTGTACCTAGTACCTCCTCATATACCTCAGCGTATTATCTCCGTGACTATAAATAAATAATTTATTTCATGTAACACAGACCCATATGTATACTAATTAAAATATTATAAGACTTATTACTATAAACGAAATAGCTACATTAAAAATGAAAATCTCATGTCAAAAGGCATTGCATAACAGTTTATTATTACAGCTAGTAAAATACAAATTATAACCTTAACTCTTCTGTTTTTTTAAATAACGTTTGCTATAATTATAAATGAATGATGAATGATGATGAAAAAACATTTTATTGTTAAATGTGAAGCGACGACTGAACGGCGTATGGTTAAACTTGTACAAGTTTATATTGCGCCGAAATGTAATGTTTTTGTATTTTTTATTGATAAATAAAGAAAAAAAAAAGCCGTTACGAATGGACATCTAGGAACCCCACGCCACTGAAAGCTACACGTATATACTCGTCAGGGTTTACGATTTACCTGACAGGTTTGCCTGTACAGGTAATGCTTGAGCTGATATTGTATGGAAACCGGCACAGTTGCAACATACAGGTAAACCTGTACAAGCAAACCAGTCAGGTATACCGTTACGTGTAGGGCTAGCATTAAACATTATTTTCATAATAAAACCAATTTTTTTTGTCATATGTGTCGCTTTCTATGGTCTATGGCTTTTGATTTTAAAATTGCAAACATGTCACTTAGCAGAACGAGAAAAGTGGAATTGACTTTGATATTGTGAATAGCTTGGGGAGACGATTTCGTTATTATTGACGAAGGTACCAAGTATCTAGTACTTACTACGCAGTATGTACCTTTGATAATAGCCAGGGCCGGACCGTATGTTTATTGGGCCCTGGGCTAGTGCTACTTAGGGGCCCACCAAATTACTCAAAGTATAGGAAAAATATATGACAGTAAAATACTTACCATTTAATTGATAAATATAAAAATTATTGATTTTTTGCATTATTGTCTAATTTTGACTTTGTATTGACTTAGCATTGCCCTTGAATCCACGGGGCCCGGGTGTGAAGCCCGAAAAGCCATATGGTAGATACGGCCCTGATAATAGCTCCCCCTATCTATTTCGGTGGTGGTGGCCGGTTTCATTAAAACCAGACCAGCTACACAGGAGTTTCTTATAGTGTGCGTAATACACAATGCAATCTTTTTCCTTTTCTCTTGTAACCCAGTGTACGGATGATGGCGAGAGATCAGGCGTAGGACCGACTTTTTACATGTCCATTCGACGCATGGATTATCTTTCTTGTCAGACAATCAGGTGATCAGCCTGCATTGTCCTAACCAGATTCGAAAACAACAATTTTTGTGGTTCAAACGCGGGATCAAATTCACGACCTCCGGAGCCAAGCTCTAATGTCTAAACCATGGAAACACGGAGGCGACGAACCTTTAATTCGAATTCTTTCTTTATTAAAAAACTTAGGCCTTTTCATCTGTTATTGGATGATTTATACAGTATTCTGGGAGCGTAGTAACCACTCTTGAACATTTTAAAATGTCGTATGTTTGCCCAAGCACATGCGGTATTCTCACAACACAGTCAGCCTAGTCCAGAGGAATGACTGGTCAATATGTCTGGGGCCAATCATTTGCCGGTTTCCTCACGATGTTTTCCTCACCATTGGAGCATCCGCATAATGTACTTGAGCTCTGAAAAAGTCTAACTGGTACACGCCACAACCTGGGAATCGAACCTGCACTCTCTCGAGTGCGAATCAAACGTTTTCCCCACTAGGCCACGGAGCTCTTTCTTCTTTTTTTATTAAACACACATAATGATCCTAGTACTATTATAAATGTGAAAGTTTGTGATGATGGATGTTTGTTACTCTTTTACGCAAAATCTGCTGAACGATTTTCTATTAAATTTGGTATGTTAGTTAAGCCTCTGGATTAACACATAGGCTACTTTTTAACCCGAAAAAGTACAATATTTCCGTGGGAGACCGATACTATATTTACGCGGGCGGAGCCGTGGGAAAAGCTAGTATACAATAGAATAAACATGTAATATACATTGCACGTTAATACCTAATAACTAATGACCCATATATAAATAATATAACCCATAAATAATGAAGATGCAAGCCAATTGATAAGGCTTTTGACAAGATTTTTCCTTATTACATAATATATACTAACGGACGAATACTGAATAGTCATGTGAATTTTGTACTTTGGAGCTACTTAAACATTTAAGACGCAGATAAATTTGAGTGACGTTACCTTCATCTTTTCTGTCTGAAAAGTCTGCGTGCCTCTCAAGTTGCCGAAAGTGTCAACGAGAACTAATTATGATCCCTCAACTTTCAGTGTCTATCCGTTGTAGGATTTAAAAGGAAAACACGTTTTAGTGCCATATATTACTTTTAAAATAAGAATACAATAAATAACGGAAAGTAATGACTCCACTACATTACTGGCAGTTTAAAAAAAAACTTGTGATTAACGATCTGTGAACGTGTTGAAGAGTGCTCTTGCAAGGGTCTAGCTAGCTACTAGTGCTACTACACACTTTTGTTTATTCTTTACTAACAGCTAAACCCGTGACCGCTTTGCTAATCTTATTTTAACCTCATTTCATTTTATTAGCTAAGCTGGCAGCTTTTACTATTATTAATATATATATAAAATATCATGCTCCTCCGCCAATTATTAATACGTGAAGCAAAAACTTTCATTACACTTTTGGAGAATTGTGCGTACGGAGGAGCATGATATTTGGTGCAGTTAAAGTTTAGGTTGCAGTAAGCTGATATTTTTAAACATAATGCTTAAAATTTCACAAAATTAATAAAAATAACAACACACACAACCTCAGATTGTAAACACACACTGCCGTGCTTTTGATAGATACAATTTAGTTAAACGTTGACGTTTATCATTATTTTTTTAAACGTAATAAATTTCAAACTTAAAAAAAATATAAAAATATGAATTATTATGGGCAAATTTCGACCACAGGGCGGGGCGACCTCTCGAAAAAAATAGGTTTTTTTAATGTTTACACCTCAAAAAGTTTTCACATATCAATATAATGCCATAAGCTATATTTACTTAAAAAGTTTTTATAGGTAAATGTGAAATGTCAATACAATACAAAAGGTTTTAATCACTTCGGTCACTACGAATCCTTCAAAGTAATTCGAATTTGACTAATTCAAGTTTGGAATCCCGATAATTAACTTATTGATGGGATAACGTACCTGTGGTTCTTTTTGTCTGACCCCGGGTAGGGGACGAAACGAAGGGGTACGATGAATGAGGGTACGAAACGTCCGAATATAATTTTAATACCGCATGAGTGGCGTTTAGACATTTTTAATTAGTGGAATTAATTAAACGTAGATAAGCTTTATTTGTTGTTTGCTAGGGCTTTGGAGGTTTACGTTAAAATGTAGGAACGCATTTTTTAGGGCCAGGAAAGAAAAGGCTTTAGGGCCAGCTCACATCGAGACACGAAGCGGCGCTCTTATTTTCAAGATAGCGATTGAAAATTGAACTTTATTCACTACACAAAAAGATAAAGAGGCCCGATTCCCGTATTTATAAGTTAACTCGAGAGTTTTTTTGTGGTCGCAACAGACAAAAGTTCACTGTAAATTGAACTCTGCGCTAATACAATTATAGCTGAAAATCCAAGTATTAAGTGTCAAATGTCAGATTTGACAGCTGTACACGATTTTCAGCTCTATTGATTTCAGCATTTCTGCTGTATAGCGCAAAGTTCTATTTACAGTGCAGTATTTTCTGTCGCGACCACAAAAATACGCTCGTGGGAACGTTGCATATTTGTTATTTTTCAGAAACTAAAATTTTATTGTTACTACTTACTACTACATTGCTTAGGCAATGCAGGCTTCATTGTTGCAAAAGCAACTACTAGTTATTAATAATTATTATATTATTGATAAGAAGAAAATTTTAGTTCATGTTTGTTTCTTTGACTGTCCGCAAGCCGACCAGCTTCCAGACTGTAAATACAGCAAAGACTTTGTAATATTTGTAACTTAAAGGGTAATTAATGAGTTTTCTTAGAAACCAGGATTTGTAAGACGCGTATTTTCTATTAAATGGAAGAAAATAAAACTTTGATTTAATTTCTTAAATCAAAGTTAAACCGCTGAAAAATATCGGAAAATAAAATGCGTTGGACAAAAGTAAGTAGTTTTGCGGTAAAAGTAGTTATAATTTGAAATCATCATCATCACCTGACGGGGCTCAGGTTTCTCCTCAATGTGAGAAAAATTATTCTTTCTACTATGTTAGCTTACTGCGGGCTGGCCATATATGTATTATATTAAAAAGAGGGGGTTGGCAAAATTCACGTCTTACTTGTTACTCTTATCAGACACGCCGGTGTCCTTACATACATTTTCTTCACAGTTAAAGCGTTTAAATAATATAGTATTTACATATTTGAGAAATATCTCATTGGCACGCAGGATCTGGGATCTACACTAGGAAGTGGTATTTTGTAATTATATTCTAATACATTCTAATTAAGCACCAATAGTCTGTTTACGTCAAGAATGTGCTTCAAAACGATGCAATTTCGAACTTTCCAGAATCTCCGCATACAGTCTGAAACAAGCAATATGATTTCTCAAGCGAGCTGCTTAACTTCGCTCGACAAAGGAGTTACACGCTCAGTTGAGTCAAAATAAGGCTCCAGCCACACTGAATCGGCAGCGACGAGACGATCGGTTTTAATAAAAATACATTATAGACTTTATGTATTACAATGGCACAAGATGTAGAAACGCCTTATAGAATTATAGATTTGTTGACTGATTTTTATTGCATAAATGAATAGTACTCTTAAATATGAGCAATTTCTCAGAAGAAACAGTATAATTAAAATAAATATTTTCAAAGGTACAGCGATTTGTAATGCAGAATTTCGGAAGTCTCGTGAAAACGCTCCATACAAAAGTTTTCACGCGTTCCTGAAATATTTTATTTTTTTATTTTTTGTTATTCGTATGCAATATATATAGGTCGCAAGAACATCCTATCATTGCTAATATCTCCGAAATTATTGCGTTGAAGTTTATAATTACATAATTAATGTTTCTGTATTTCATGAAAGTAAACTGATTATGTTAGTTTTTTACCCTAATTAAGTAAAAAAAAAATACATTCCAATTTTTTCGTAACTTTGAAATGCACCTAATTACAAAACTACATATAAAATTGTATTGTTTTTTGCATTTATCAAGTAATAATATCCTCAATATTTCAGAATATAAAAAAAACTAAATTTTACATTTAGTCAACGCTCATATTAACGAAACTTTCTTCTTATAGCGCAGGTCTCTTCAGATCTTTGTTTTTAAGCTATTGCATAGCCTATATCGCGGGCTTTGAGTGCGGCGACCGAATCAAGAAATTCCGTAACGAAAATAAACCTAACACCCCCCACTCCGACCGGCACAGCGGTGCGGCGTTGAAAGCCGTGCATCGTCTAACGTCGTTTCAGTTCGGCAGACCTCGGCACGGTGTTTGTGTGCGTGCGACTAGACGTATGCGTGTAGATTTACTATGCAATAGCTTTACCGCGGCAGTCCCCGAGTGCCACACGTATTTTTTTTGTAACATTGTAAAGTGATAAACTAATACGAACCTACTTGTACTTTTAGCAAATAAAGAATTATGATCATAACGAGGCGAGGTGGAGCCCGCGACGGTTGTACCAGTCTCGCGTGGTCGCGAGCATACGAGCGTTTCTATTATTATCTTCTCGTCGCTGGTAGCTCGGTGTGGATTGAGCCTAACGCGGCGGTGACACCCGCGACATGTTGCCTTTAAAATACTTTATTGCGATTGCTTTCTATACTTTATAAATAGTGTAACACTTATCATCTTTTATTGCTGGATATGATATTTTTAGTCAAGCGAATGTCCACTTTTATGGGCATAATTTAACAATTCAATGTTCTTAATTCCTACTTTTATGTTATATAAGACGGTTGAAAATGTTTTGTTAAAAATTTTGCTTGATTTGCCCGAGTCGTGATTCGCTGAATCAGTAAGCGTATCGGACGCCCCGTGGTTAATAACACCGGCTACGAAATTGCGCTTATTTACCGCTCCACATCAGGTAATTCGGCTGCCCGTTTGACGGTTGTATTCTATAAAAAAGTCATAATATCTATTCATGAAATTGTAAATGTGATGTGTCGTGTGGGCTTTATGGCTTTCAATATTTTATATTCATCGCGACAGCGACCGCTAAGTAATGGACTCGTTTGTCGTGTATATTCGAACAGAATAGCATTCCACGTATTATTACTCGTATTATCATCAAACATATAATCCACAATAATAAATCACACAAAATTAGGCAACAATTTCAGATCTAATGAAAAATCATATCAAAAACACTCTGCCTCGTAAGTGAGAGTGTAAAGAAATTTCTATTGTAATTTGTTCTTGCTGTATTCTTTATCTAGAATATTACTCTAAGTCCCCCTTAATACTATAACTCTTCAGTCAAAACAATATCTAAAACCGATGTCTAAGCTGCGGGTATACGGAGCGCACCGGCAGATATGCAGATGTTGCTCGTTACGTCGCTTGTCTCGCCAATGTTTTATCCTGGATTAGAGCCGTGCAGCAAACACATCTATCCCTTTCCTTGAATTCCAAAATTTGCTCGAAAATATATATTTATTTTAGCAGGTAATAAAATAATTAGTCTGCGAATTAGCGCAATATTCTGATGAATTTGCATGCGTAGCTCGTTTCTTTTATTTTGCACTAGCTGGTGCCCGGAACCGGGCCGGAAGTAATGGAAAAGGAAGCATATTTTTTAAACGGAACCCTGAGATAAATATAGCCTATGTTACTCCTTATAACATCAACTATCTGCCATTGAAAGTCCATTGAAAATCGGTTCAGCCGTTTCAAAGATTAGCCGGATTAAACAGACAGAGAGACAGATAGACAGACCGACAGATAGACACAACAGACATAATTTTCAAAAAATATTTTTTATTGTAAGTGCTGTTCATAATATGAATTTAGTGAAAAGCTGTTAATTTAAAATTACAAACAGACACTTCAATTTTATTTATTTGTATAGATTATCAAATATTGATTTTTTATTGTAAGTGCTGAAATGAAATGTATGAAAGTATATACTACTTTCATATGCATTTAGTGACAAGCTGTTAATTTAAAATTACAAACAGACACTTCAATTTTATTCATTTGTATAGATTTGCAACGCCCGACATATATTTTTACTCTGCGGCTCTCGACTCAAAAAGTTGTCAAGATTTCTGAAATCTTAATTAAAATATAAATGTGCCCTATTAAAATTTCAAAGTGTATATTTTAAGTAAAAAAAATGTGTGACTACGTTAGAAAGCTTTCAAAGTTCTCAAACAAACGACACTTTTAAATAGCTCGGGCGTGTGAGAGACGCTTTTATACCTTTGAAGTTTCTGGGCCGTAAACGATAGGCAAAAAAAAGAGGCAAATTTAGTGTTATAAAATGTAACAAATTATTTAGCCTGCATCTCCGTTCACGTATAGAAAAATCTCGAAACAATTTGCCGGGTTAAAAGTACACCTGTGCCGTATAATTTTGTATACCTATTAATAAAATAATGTATCGCTTCTCAAGTATTTTTATGATGCGACCCACTAAAATATTATATTAATAATGTGTACATAGCGCGTTTTCCTATTTTTATCAGCTATACATTATATTAGCCTTCACTCGTTCGAATTTTCGAACGAATCTTCGAACGAATCTTTTGTACCTATATTTAGTTTGTATTTATTACTTTTCAACAGACTGCGAGACCCAGTAAAAACAAACTCGACCCCCTAAGGGTCGCGACCCCCCGCTTGAGAAACGATGAAATAATGGTTTGCCAGTCCGTCCCTGCTTTGTCTGTTATATTGTCAGCGGCAACAATCAGCACAGAGATGAGTGGACCCGAGGAGGTCCATATCCAATAAAAATCAACTCTTACTAACATGTAGTCAATAAGCATAATATTACAAACATTACTAGCTGACCCGGCGAACTTAGTACCGCCATATCTTTTAGCAGATTTTTAAATATTCGCTATATATATATATAGCGAATATTTAAAATTAAAATATAATATATATATATTATATTTTTAATTTTGAAAATTATCAAATTTGGTGCAGTCCTTTAGAGGTTATGCGCGTAAAAACATTTCGGTAATTCATTTTTATTTATATAGACTAAGAAATGACACAGACTAACAAACAAATAGAATTTGAAATGTTAATACGAGTAAGGATGAAAAATAAAGGCTTTCATTTTATTAAATTAATGGTCTGTTTCACAATGTAATGATAAGTGTCACAAAGCTAATTTGCATGTTTTTTTTGTCGCTCGCGTCGATATTAAGTAAGCAGAAATAAAAATTTCCGAATAAGCTATCATACACTTGTTAGATGATTGTGAAACAGGCCCTTAGTATGATATATATACTCGTACCAAGTTACTCCTCCTATTTTGATTGTTTCCCCTGTTGTCTCATGTTGTTTTTAAGCCTGATTTCTTTTCAATATGTTCGTTCATCCGTCTATTGAAATCGTTACTACGTTGAAACATGACATTCGAACTCTTACAGTGAAACGTGTATTTCCTTGTGTAATGAATAAGTTTCAATTTTAAATAGCTTTCTTAAAAACAGCGCCGCGTCGCATATCTTTCCGTTTCGGTGTGAAACGATCCTAAGTCTAAAAGGGAAAGAAGATCGAAAAGTCACAAAATTCTATACAACGAGTAGCTGGTTTCCTCGAAACCAAATCGAAATTGGTTAAGAGGACGGCTATTATAAGAATACAGAAATGTACAACAAAAATGTACATACAATTATTGTACAAAATGTATCGCGTATTGAATGTGTGCAGTGGACATTATCATATCTATTACCGTCATATTTCAGGTAAAAATATCGAATATTCTGAATATCGCATTTTGCAAAACCACTTTATGCAAACAGTTATTGCCGAAGTTCGAGAAAATCTGCAATACTTCGATGCACTCGGGTTAATTGCCTGTGAAAGGTTATCACAGGTTTTTTGATGGCTTCTGTGGCTCAGTGGTTAGCACGTTGGCGCTCTAGCCTGAGGTCGCGGGTTCGAATCCCGCCGCGGTAACAAAAATAAAAGTTTTCAATGTTCCTGGGTCATGGATGTGGAATAAATATGTTTATAACGGGTGACAAGACGAACAAACCCCTCGTTAATAAATAAAATAAATAAAAAAGCCTTTATTCTAACATTGATTTTATACAATCCCTTATTAGATTCACTGGTAGTAATCCCTCCACCTAGTTATTGGTCAATGTAGTCGCCTCCTCGCCGTAGGCCTCTCCATTCTCTTCCATATTTGCCGATCTCTAGCTCTCCTTTTCCATGTTATGCCACATATTTCTTTAAATATATCGCTCCATCTTATTTTTGGTCCTCCTCTTCCTTTACCACCTTCCCTTGGTGTCCATTCTATTACCCTTTTTGTCCATCTATTGTCTTTAATTCTACACACGTGGCCAGCCCATTTCCACTTCAAGGTACGTATTCTTTTTATTATATCTGTTTTCTCTCTTATTTTAGTGTTGGGTATTTTGTTTTTTATTTTTATGCCTAACATACTTCTTTCTATTTTTATTTGCTGTATAGCTAGATATGTTTAGTCTTTTTTTCTCAGTGCCCAGGATTGGCAACCGTATGTTAGGCATGGAAATATAGTAGACTCATAGAATTTCCTTTTGATATGCAGTATTATTTCTCTGTTCTTCATGATTTCTTTCAGTTTCCAGTACTTTTTCCACGATAACTTGTGATTTGGCCTAGATATATAAATTCTTTTACACATTCAATTTCATCACCGTCTATGTCGCAATGTCGCTCTCTATTCCATTCGTGACAATTTTGGTCTTGGTGCCATTAAGTATAGGTCCTACCTTCTTACTCTCACGTGCTATATCATGTAGCATTTCTTGTAACTCATTTGAGTCTTTGGCGAAAACAGCAACGTTGTCTGCAAACCCCAAATGACTTAGACGCTCTCCATCTATATAAAGCTCCTTCCCTTCCCAATTTATGCGCTTAAATATTTCTTCTGACACTGCAGAAAATATCTTGGGGGATAAGGGGTCACCCTGTCTGACACCTATCATAATAAAACCTATCATATTTTTTTTTATACCGGGGGCCTTATATGAAAATCTATTCTTAAGGAGTAAACTCCAAAAAACTCTTTTGCTTCTTTTAGTTTGGACAATAGTGTTTTCCTCGTGTCCAGCTCTTCTTTTGGTAGGTGGTGAGACCATAAAAGAAGATGGGAGAGATGTTGAGTGGACTGTATTGCATAGGGCAGTTTGATGTTGTAAATAAAAGAGATCTTTACGCACTGATTCACTGTATTAATAATTAAAGTAACTTGGTACAAAAAAAGCACATTTCGCGTTGACAGCAATAGTCAAAAAGAGACGAGACCGCTCGTAATATTGCCAGTATTTAAAAATATACAAATTAATTTATTATTTTATGTTGTTGGCAACATAAGCTGCGGCCTCGAGAAACAAATCTCAATAAAGGAAAAGAAAATAACAATTAGCATGTTAATTGTCTGCAAACCACATGACTAACATAACAAGACTAATATTACATAGGACTATAAATCAATACAAATACACATAAAATAAAAAGAATATGTGTACATAGATTCGAGTTTACACACTTTAAAAGGTACTTAAATATAAGAGGGGTCTACGGTAAGTATATAATTTTAAGTTAGAATATTTTTAAGTACATTCTAGACAAGTATGTAGTAGTTATTTGACATGGTATGTTGCTTACACAGGTATGTACATGTATTTTGATAATTATTAGTACAATAATTTGTTTTTTATAACAATTATAACTTTTGTTCATACAGTAATATAAATAATTTTGCTTATCAGTAATACAATAAAATAGGAATATTTTAAAGATAAGGGCTTCCCCTACGTAAAATAAAGAAAACAAAATTAGACTCTTAAGTAACACAAGTTTTTCTTACACTTATAATATTTTAGCTAATGTTATAGCTTACATTGTAAATGTTATATACTTAAGAAATAGTAATTAAATATCTAGAATTTAAACGTTTATAGGTAATAGGCAGATTTTAGATATAGACCTATTATGAATGTGACCATTGGGAGTTTTCATTTCAACAGTCCTGACACAACCATCTTTTCCAGGAAACGTACCTGTTACTCTAGCCATAGACCAATGAAGAGGTGACGAGTTGTCATCACGCAGTAGTACTAAGCTACCTACATTTATGTTTGACTTAATGTCACGCCATTTTGGCCTGCTTTGCAACAGAGATAAATAATGCTTACTCCAGTACTTCCAAAAATTTTGCTTCATATGAACGGTTAGCGACCAGAATTTTAACAAGTTTATTGGCCTATCTGTGACGTCATGTTCTGGGTATGTATTAAGAGGAGCACCTGTTAGAAAATGTCCTGGGGAAAGATAGGAAAAATCATTAGGATCCGCGGAAACGGCAGTCAGCGGCCTTGAGTTTAGAATACCTTCTATTTCAGTTAAAACAGTATTTAGCTGTTCGTAGGTAAGTAATGCTTTACCGACTATTCGCTTAAGGTGGTGTTTGGTACTTTTAACACCACTTTCCCAGAGTCCTCCGAATATCGGGCTGTAACTTGGTATAAAGTGAAAATTGATGCCTCGCGCCGATGCGAAAGATTGCACTTGATATTGATGACTCTGAGAATTTTGCAAGCGGTACAATTCATCTAATTGGTTCCTTGCCCCTTTAAAGGTTGAGCCATTGTCGCAGTGTACATCACTGGGCAGGTTTCGTCTCGCGATAAAGCGCTTGAAACAAGCGAGGAACGTATCGGTCGTTAGATCAGAAGCAAGTTCTAGATGAATCGCTTTTGTTACAAAGCATACAAACAAAACAATGTAACCTTTTCCTATTATTGGTTTCCTAATGCGACTGTTTTTTACTGAAATCGGCCCAGCGAAATCAACTCCAACCTTCTGAAACGGGCGGCATGCGTTGACTCGATGCGCAGGCAAGGAACCCATCAGTTGAGTTGTAGCAACAGCCTTCAATCTGAAACAGGTTACACATTTATAGATTATCTTTTTTATTGTACGTAATCCATCTATAATCCAAAATCTTTGTCTGAGGGAAACAAGTAATAATTTTTGTCCTGCATGTAATAACTTTACATGTTCATTTCTAATAATCAAAGCAGTTACTTCTGAACCTTTAGGTAATATTGCAGGATGCTGGCCTGTGTACGGGATTGATGCGTTTTGTAAACGGCCACCTACTCGCATCACACCAGTCGCATCCAGAAAAGGAGTCAAAGCTTTTAAATTACCTTTTAGCTCCTTTTGACACTTAAGAGATTCAATTTCAGCTGAAAAATATTGCTCTTGTTCATGCTTAACTATCATCATCATTGATCTATTAAGCTCGAATGCTGTTAAGAAATCTTGTTGCTTATTGGCTTGAGGTTTGATATTATTGCAAAATCTAACTACATATGCAAGCACACGAGTCATTTTGTTTATACTAGAAAACTTTTTTAACTTTTCAAATATATTGGAATCAGCTGTGATAGTAGTAGCACATAAAATGGTATCACCGGTATGCAAACCGGGCAGATGTGTTGGTGTTGCCAACGCACCTGATGATTCAAAGGTGTGATATTTGTTTTGTAAGAAGGGTGGGCCGTGCCACCACAACATGTGGTCTTTGAGCTCATGGGGCTGAAGACCTCTGCTGACGCAATCAGAAGGATTGTCCTCAGTATTTACATATTGCCAATAACAGTTGTCTGAAAGATCCCTTATTGCTCTAACCCTATTTGCAACATACGCTTGTAACTTTGCATCATCGCTTCCCAGCCATGCCAAAAATATCTGTGAGTCAGAGAAGAGGTAAGTGTTATTGATATTTATTTTATTACTAAGAGTATTGAATACCTTTTTACATAGCTTAGCAAGTAATAGTGCCGCGTTCAACTCTAGCCTAGGTATTGTTAGTTCCTTTTTGAGTGGATTAATCCTCGACTTCGAACATAGCAGCTGGACAAGCACATTACCTTGAGCGTCTATAGATCTTAAATATAAACAGCACCCGTGAGCCACGGTTGATGCGTCAGCGAAACCTATCAGCTGTGTGGTGACAGTATTGGGTAGTTTGACGCAGCGAGAAATGGTGAGTGGCTCCATCTGTGTCAAGTCCCTAGTAAAAACATCCCAAGAATGGCGTATGTCATCTGGGGGAGTAGAATCCCAGCCAGTATTAGTAGCCCACAATTTTTGCATAATTACTTTCGCATTTACAAATATTGGCCCAATAAGTCCTAATGGGTCATAGAACTTACTTATGTAACTAAGTATATCGCGTTTTGAGTCATTTCGACTAGTATATGGATCAGGGCATGTACTTTTGAAAATATCTTTTTCAACATCAAATGTGATACCTAATGTTTTTACATAAGTTTCATGTTTTTGCAGGTCTAGCTCATTTATACTTGGACAATTTTTATTTACATTTTTTAGGACTGAATTGCAGTTGGATGCCCACTTGTGGAGTTCGAACCCTCCTAGAGAAAGTAACTGAATTAATTCAGTTTGCATTTGGAGCAGTTGTTCTTCTGAACAGCTGTTTGCCAATATGTCGTCTACATATGTGTTATTTTCTAAAATTGAAGACGCTAATGGAAACTGATCTTTATACCTGGCAGCGAGCTCTATCAAGCAACGTGTGGCTAAGTATGATGATGACTTTAACCCATAAGTGACAGTTTTGAGTTGTATGCACCTAATATCTTGTTCAGGAGAGTCGCGCCATAAAATGTTTTGTAATGACTTATGATACGGATCTAAATCAATACACCTAAACATTTTCTTTATATCGCAGATAAAGAATAATTTTTCTAATCTGAATGCAATAAGCGTATCAAAAAGGTCCTTTTGCACCACTGGACCGTTGAGTAAAATATCGTTCAAAGAAATTTTTTTATTGGTTTGCATCGATCCATCAAAGACAACCCTAAGTTTGGTGGTGACAGCATTTTGTTTTATTACTGCATGGTGAGGTAGAAAATAAACTGGGTCCTTGGACATATCATAGCTATTTATATCATAGTATTCACCGTGATTTAGTTCTAAATATTGATCAATAAATTTTTTATATTGATGGAAAAGGGTTGGATCTCTATGTAATCTTTTTTCTAAATTGAGAAATCTAGTGTAGGCCAAATGAAATGACTCTCCTAGCTCCGAGTTAACTTGTTGTAATGGAACTTTAATAGGCATTGAAACTTGAAATTTATTATTCTCAAGTTTAGTAGTTTCATTAAAAAGTTTTTATTTTTTATCCATAGGTCGCTGGTTCATATCCGGCTCGAAGGACCAAATTTTTATGGTGAGACCATAAAAGAAGATGGGAGAGATGTTGAGTGGACTGTATTGCATAGGGCAGTTTGATGTTGTAAATAAAAGAGATCTTTACGCACTGATTCACTGTATTAATAATTAAAGTAACTTGGTACAAAAAAAGCACATTTCGCGTTGACAGCAATAGTCAAAAAGAGACGAGACCGCTCGTAATATTGCCAGTATTTAAAAATATACAAATTAATTTATTATTTTATGTTGTTGGCAACAGTAGGTCCTCAGCCACATATAGGCCTTCTGGTAGACGTTTCTTATTTTTGAGGATTTCGTTTCTGCGCCATTCTAATGTGAAGCATATCTTTATTGGTCTCACTCTATTTTCGACCTTTTTCCCAATTCTGTGAACTTTATTTATCTGTCCCATTTGTGAGCGTCTTTTCGATCTTCGTTTGATTTATTCAGAAACTCCAACACTGTCATGTTCATGTCTGTTGTATATCTTTCCTTTTCTTCCATCCCATACAATATAATATTGTGTTTTCCTCAACCCTAAATCTAGATATTTTACTTTAGCTTTCAAGTTATCTACTTCATTCCTCAATTTTTCATTTTCAAGCTTGATAGGCATTAAATGTACTTGAAAGTTTTTTTGAAAGGTTTCAGTGATGTTTTTCGTTTGAATCATATTCTGTTTTTCCATCTCCTATTTCATCTGTGACCAAAGCAATTTCATCTGTTCCACCATTTCCCGTCGTGGTATAGTTTTCTTCTTCTTCTTATTTTATTGTTTAATTATATTTTTTCTTCCTATTTTGGGTTGGCAACACTCTCGGTATACTCTATATATTTTTTAGCAGCAACGCTTTATTTGGCAGTTTAAATGTCAAACAGAGCGTAGTTTGACAGTTGTCAGTGTCAGCCTGAGACATGAGACAACGTGCACCGGAAATAGTACTATATGCCGTATTTGTTGTTTTATAAAATAGTTAGCTACGATAGTTTTAAGCACTTTTCGGGAGTTAAAAATTGTGTTTAGCTTGAAATCTTATTGTATTTATATTCTTCAGATCAGGGTTAATTGATTTCGGTCACTTTAACTTTTGGGTAGTCGGTATTGCACTCGAATCCTTTTTAAAACACTGCACACCGTTTTCCACACAGTTTACTTGATAGCAGTCAAAGATTAAGAAAATATGTATCTTTATTTGAATATAATAAAGATCTTAAATATATATTGTATAGTATATAAATATTTAAAATACTTCCCGTTGTCTGGACCCAGTAACACAAGGTCTTCGGATACTTAGCACACTGACGTGGTGTGAAGCGTCCATAGATATTGATACTGTTATTTAATTAACTTATTTAATTAAGTTATTTAATTATTTAATTAGGTAACACGTACGCATTTTAAAATTAATTTCTATTGTTTTACTTCAATTAAAAAAGTATTGAATCGAGGAGAATCGATTGTTTATGATGGATTGTCATTCATAAAGTAACGTAGGTGGTAGTTCCGGCAAAATATTATTAATATGAAAAAAATGAATCGGAAGATCCGATACATTTTTTTCAGAAGGAAATCTATTAAGAAGGCAAGTTTATTCACGTGGTATATAATATACGATCGTTAAACAATTTTTACGACAACTATTTAATAATGTATTTTTGATTTAATGTACTAATTTGTCACTCTAACACAACTGTTCATGAAAATTTTCATAAAAAATCCAACTATCAATGACAAAGTTATGCGAAAAATAAACTTTAAATAACTCTCCTGAAAATTTACATTTTCAGTTCCGATGAATTACGTAGCTGCCGTCGAATTATGTTCGCATTAAAATGACGTGGTGTCATCAGTTGCTTAACTACTACCAGCGAAAATAGCGAGGCGTATTTTAGAATTATGTAAGTCTTTTGAATATTTCATTTCCTTGGCTGTACCAAAGGTATATTAGATACCTTTTTTTTCCTAGTTGTAGAGTTAAAACAAAACTTTGTTTTTTGGACCTAACGTTAGAAGACGCTCTGAATGCATATAAAATAAAATATGATAATATTACTTAAGCCGAACAAATATTGGCACATTTTCTTAGGCTGTAATTGAGGCTGATCCGTCACGCTCTGAGGTCAAAGGCTTGATCGGATGAAATCGGGACCGCCGAGTGTACCCGAGTGAGAGAGCACTGCACACACATGTCTTCGTAGGCTGTGAGTGAGGCTGATCTGTCACGCTCTAAGGTGTTATTTACGTGTATATATATACACACGTAAATTGATTACGATGCGAGTTTTCCCTTCTGGTGTGCGGTCTTAAGATCATACACCCACCTTTTTTTTTCTTTTTGACGTGATAACGTCTTATAAATCCAAACCCACGAAAAATTGTCACGTTCTGCCTGATTATCACGTTTCAGGTCACGTTCCGCTTGAGCCGAGCGTCCCAGCGATAGCGCGGAACAAGCAATAGAGAGGCACGATCGGCCTAAGCATTCGGCTTGTGATGACGTTATCACGTAAAATTATCGTCCGTACACCGACTTAACTAACAAAAATTTTTTTCTTGGGAAAAACCTTTATGGATCATCAGCGGAATAGGGACGTCGGCCGGGGTATGTGGGACTCTCCCAGGCGCGAGGTGAGAAACGCACCCGGGGATACCGCACTAAAACCCCAATGTACCTCCTCCGCTTGGTGCTGGGCCGCCGTTCCCACCTACGTGATAACAGCAGCGGCCCAGTAAGCGGTATCTGCTTTCAGTAGGAGAACCATCGCAGCAGCCTGTCGACGACATCTGCTTTTTTCCTCCGGGAGAGCAGTTCGAGGCACCGGAAGCTCTTCTAACGGAAAAGATTCGTACAATGGGCGACGGATTCCCCAATCCGTCATCCGAGTCCGTTTTAGGGCAGGAGCTGGCGCTTATGGTGGCAGAGCAGCCTTAGTTTTTTCATTCCGAGAAACTTACTCGCCATTGATTATTTTGCCAGGCTTAATTTAGCCCAAAAGCCTTGTTAAGTTTTGTAAAGGTGCCTAATCAACATCGAAACATTGTAGATACTACAGTTTCTTATGTAGTAAATAACATATGCTAGAGTTTTATGATTTATAATATGTATAAATTAAGATGGGTAATTAATCTTCTTCTTCTTGTATATAAAAATGAATTGCGTTTCCAATGCATTGCTAAAACTAGAGAACGCCTGGACCGATTTGGCGTATTTTGTTCTTGAAATGATTGTGGTAGTTCAGGGAAGGTTAGAACGGTAGAGATATTGGAACAATTGTGCAGAAAATACTAAAAGTGACGATTGAATTTTGCCTTACTAACTGTTCATTGTGTTCAATTTGTTACTTGACTGTCAAATACTTATAGGTATGCCCAGTTTACCTGTTCGTTATTTATTTATTCCAATTCATAGTTGAGATAGAACAACGTGTGTCGAGACAGCTAATTAATTATAATTCCCACATTTAAAAAAGATTGAAATATTTCCAAATGATGACAATAATATAAAGTTATAAGGCTGTAATATGGCTGCTATCTATGTAGACAACCTAAATCGACGCGCAATGTAGATTATTATTATGTCGCGACCTTTTAATTTAATTCTATGCAAACTCAACTCTATACCGAGTAACGCTATGTTACTTATCGACCGACTTTAATAGAAAAATAAAGCAATATTTTTTTATGGATGATTTTATAGTGTGTTCAAATAGAGAATATAAAATATCAGTTAAAACATTCGATTCGCGTTTTTCGCGTAACTTTGGAAATCGGCTTCTTAGGCTCCTCTAAGAAGCCGTAAAGAAGAAAAAGAAGCTGTAAAGCTTTCTGAGATATATAAAATAAAAAAATTACATGCCAACAGACGGCGTACGATTATATTTTCAATATAATATTATATGCCATGACTTTTACACGACATAGTATAATCCCATCAAAAACTATTTCATGGAAAATGAAAACAAGATGAGTTATGTGACTCGCACTGTCTAAAAGTTCACAGACTCTACACTTTAGTCAAAAGAAGCGGTTTGTCATTTCGTTTATCTGGTATAATCTAAACCCAAGTTATGAGGGTTCAAAAAATCGACGAAGCGCTTCGAGAAAAGGCAGTCTGGTAGTGCCCTTGCGATTCACCTGACTCGTCCGGTGGGAGCGAGCACTAAAGTGCCCCCTGATATTATTTCTTAGAAAAACCCTTAACCAATTTTCTCTATATATCTCCTATTCCACGGAAATCTTACGTTTTGCCGAAATAAATTAGTGTAGGCCACTAATACGTCGTATTATATGTAGATTTTACGAGAGAGAGGGAGGTTCTACGAGTCTGCTACGAAGCGTAGCAGAGCTACGAAATTGTTATAATTTACCAATCGTATCATAGGGTCGGCAAATTGATCGGTTCCCGCAGTAAATATATATATAAGTAACGGGGGATTAATAAATAAAAACGTATTAAGTACTAACTATAACAACTGCAGCGCTATTATTACTGTCCAACTTATTGCAGAACTTTTAGCATTCGAAAAATAAGTAGTCAAACTGGAACGTTATTTTTTAATTTAATTAAAATTAAGTCGCCTATCAATATTATTATAGAATCTCAGTATATCTAAATATCCATGTAATTGAAAGATGTATACATTTCTGAACAAACTGCTGATAAGAATTTTATTATTAACCAGCTTTTTCCCGCGGCTTCGCCTGCGCAAATAAAGTATCCCACGGGAAAACTATACATTTTCAGGATGAAAAGTGTTATGTTTTAATCCAGAGCCTAAACTAATATTCTACCAAATTTCATCTATATCCGTTCAGTAGTTTTTTGTAAAAGTCAAAGTCAAAGTCAATTTTTTTAAATTCAAAATAGGTATTTTTATACACTTTCTGAACGTTTATACACTTTCTGAACGAAGAGTAACAAACATCCATCCATCCATCCATTCATCCATCCTCACAAACTTTCACATTTATAATAGTAGTAGGATTTTAGCTAGAGCAACTGTATACAAATGCCTAAAAGGGAAGGAGAATAATGGGTGAGTAAAATTAATAAATGAGATCACAAAATACACGACTAACGCTGGGACTACATGGTCCTGAATTCGGCAATCCCAAGAAAATTCAGAGCACTGAAAATAGAACTCTGCGTTAATACATTACTGTGTAAGCTAGGAACTTACACATACGACTTTGAGCTGAGGGAAGTAGGTATATAGGTTAATGTGAGGGCTGGAGAAATCTGGGACTGACCTTATTGTTGAGCTGGTGGTTCTGTATCTGGGCGGAGGTTTCTTCTCACTACACTACACAGCTGTTGAGCGGATTATCGATAGATTTATCGCGGTTCGCCGGCGAATTTGGTATTATATTAACGAGCACAAATAAATATGCGCACACGCGTTCGCGTTCACTAGGTTTCGGGATGAGCTGAAAATGCATCCGGCGCGGAAGGTGATCTAAATGCAAGTGTTCGTCACTCTCTGACAACGCCCCTGAGTCGGTCGGCCATACTTCACGTAGTGATGTCCTTTGTGTTTATTCTAAACGTCGCGCTAGGGTTGGCGCGAACATCCTGGGGGGCCCGCACAGGCGGCGAGCTGAGCCCCATCCTGAGCAGAATCCAGTGGGAGCCGGGCAATCTTGCTGACAGGCCTCCGCAGCTGGCCTTGAGTCGTGTCCAAGTCCACAACTCTGATGACTCCATCCTTCCCAGGTAGCAGACGTGAGATTCTTCCCATCTTCCATTGTAGAGGAGGCAAATTGTCCTCCTTGAGCAGAACCAGTTCTCCAATTTTGGGTGGAGAGGAAGAGGAAAGCCATTTGGAGCGGATTTGAAGGGTATGGAGGTAGGACTTGGTCCAAAGGTTCCAAAAGCGCTGAGAGAGTGATTGAATGAGCTGAAAGCGTTTGAGCGGAGATATTACTCTTTCATCTAGAGTCAGCTCGGGGAGAGCTGTGAGCGGACGGCCAATGAGAAAGTGGCCAGCAGTAAGGGGCTGATAGTCCGTGGGATCGGACGAAAGTGGACTGATGGGCCGAGAGTTTAACACAGCTTCGATTCTAGTGAGCAGAGTTAAGAATTCCTCGAAAGTGAGGTGTTGCTCACCGATAACACGGTATAGAAGTTGCTTTGTGGATTTAACATTAATCTCATGGATACCTCCCATCCATGGGGCTTTAGGCGGATTGAGTAACCAAGTTATATTTTGAGTTGAGAGTTTATGAGAAATGGCGTCGTTATTGTCATTGAGAAATTGTTGTACCTCTAGTAGATGATTCCTAGCTCCTACATAATTTGTGCCACAATCCGAACGTATCAATACCGGAAGTCCGCGACGTGAGCAGAACCTTTGTAATGTTGCAATAAACGCTTCGGCAGTGAGCGATGAGACTGGTTCTAAGTGAACTGCCTTTGTAGTGAGGCAAACAAATATGCAAAAATATCCCTTAATTAACTTAGCATTACGTAATTGACTTGATTTGAGCAGAAACGGTCCGGCGAAATCTGTTGATACGTGACTAAATACGGGCTGAGGTATGACTCTATCAGCTGGCAGGTCAGCCATGATAGGTACTTCGGGCTGAGCGCGGCAACGGAAACATCTTATGCATTTAAACGTTCTGTGCCTTATAATGCGGCGGGCAGATAATATCCAAAATTGCTGACGTAAAATAGCATGTAGCGTGTCCGTACCAGGGTGGCAGTGTATGCGATGATAGTGATCTATTATGAGGTCTACGAGCGGACTAGAACTAGGCAAAATGAATGGGTGTTGAGCATCGTATGTGAGTTCCGAACGAGTGAGTCTACCTCCTACTCTGAGGAGACCGTCCTGCGTAAAAGGCGACAGACGTTGTAGTCGTACTGTGCAGATTCTATCGGTTTGCAGGCGGTGAATATCTTCTGCGAATGCATTCTGCTGTACAGAGCGGATCCAGAAGAGTAATGCTTCTCTACGTTCACTTACAGTTAGAGGGCCTAGTTGTCGCGAGTTTGAATTTAGTTTACAGTTACGAATGAATCGCCTCATGTAGGCAGTGACACCAGTTAGTTTTTCTAAAGAGCTGAAGCGAGTGAGCAGATCACTATCGACACCGGGTATCGAGAAATTGCATGGTACGTATTTTGGTTTGAGCCCTGGCAAGTCTTGTCGAGTATGAGCTGAAGGCATCTTGGGCCAGGTATCCTCTGGCAATTTGAGCCAAGGAGGAGACCACCATAAATCATGAGCGGAGAGAGCTTGAGCTGATAATCCTCTGCTTGCACAGTCAGCAGGATTTAATTGGGAAGGTACATGACGCCACTTAAGTGTGAGTGAATTTGAGTTAATTTTTGTTACTCTATTTGATTCAAATGTTTGTAAACGATGGGGCGGCGTTTTTATCCATGCAAGCACTATGGTACTATCTGACCAACAAATGTGATGTGTAATTGTGAGATGAGCAGACAATTGTTGGGAGACACGCAACATGAGCTGAGATAATAGAGTTGCAGCAGACAACTCTAATTTGGGGATTGTGAGTTTATTTTTAATCGGTGCGACTTTAGATTTAGCAATTATGAGGTGAACGTTAACAGATCCGTTGTGAGCTGATTCTTGTAAATATATCACTGCAGCAAAACCGCTTTCCGAAGCATCTGCGAATCCGTGAAGTGAGTATGTTGATTTGAATTTGTGTGGAGCGACATGTCTGGGAAAACGTATATCTGAGATGTGCGGAAGATCATGATAGATGCGCTGCCAATCCTCTGTAATATTATTTGGAGTGGGATCGTCCCAGTCCAATTTAGTTAACCATAACCTTTGAAGAAGTATTTTTGCGCGGAATATGACGGGTGTAACCCAACCGTTTGGGTCATAGAGAGAAGCTACTGTGCTAAGAATTGAACGTTTTGTAATGTGGGTAACTGGTGGTAATGAGATGTGATATGTAGATTCATCAGACCGGGGAATCCATCTAATACCCAAAACCTTAATTGATGGAGACTCTGCGCTGATGTCAAAGTCTTTAGGCATTTCGCATTGATCGTCTGGAAATCTTTGCAAGAGCTGAGGTGTGTTTGATGTCCATTTACTAAGTGTAAATCCACCGAGTGATAACAAATCAATGAGCTGAGTTTGGAGTGCTGATGCTTCTTCTATGGTGTCATGGCCGCAAAGTACATCATCCACGAAAACAAATTTACGCAAAATTTCGGCAGCTTGAGGATAGCGATGACCTTCATCTTCAGCTAATTGTAATAATGTGCGGATAGCATGATATGGACTTGAGCGCAATCCGTATGTAACGGTGTTGAGTGCATATGTGAGCAGAGGTCGATCTGGAGACGATCGCCAGAGTATGAGCTGATAGTGTCTTTGGTCTGGTCTTAAGAGAATATTTCTAAACATCATTTTTATGTCAGTGCTGAATACTATACAATGTGCGCGGAATGATATAATAATATCTACAATGTCTCGTTGAAGTGCTGGACCTGTGTGCAGGCAATCGTTTAAGCTGACTCCATTGGATGACTTACAACTGCCATCAAATACTGTGCGGAGTTTGTCAGTACCTGATTTGAACACGCCATGATGAGGAATATAATAATGAGGTTTATGAGTAAATGTAGACGGATGACACGGTGTCATGTGTCCTAAGTTTATGTATTCGTTCATGAATTCTATATATTTTTGTCGCAGTGTGTGATCGGATTGCAACCGTTTTTCTAGATTGAGAAATCTACGTAGAGCAATAGCATGAGTACTACCTAATACGGGTGCATCTGATAAGAAGGGAAGAGTCACCATGTAACGGCCTGAATCGTCACGAATGGTGGTTGAGCTGAATATGTGTTCACATTGCTCGTGTAGCGGGTTTGAATGAGCAGAACGAGGCTGGGGTTCTTCCGACTCCCAGAATCTTTCCAGGCTTTTGCAAATATCATGAGTAGAATGAGCAGAATGTGTAGAGTGAGCCGACTGAGTATAATGAGTATGAGTAACATGAGCAGAGCCAACTTGAGCTACAGGTGAATCGCATGAGTGCTCAACGAGTCCTATGAGTGCAAAATCAAAAATCGTGCCGAAGGCTATGGGCTTCCCCGGGCCCAAAGCAATCTTAGTACCATCCAAAACGTGACCCAAAACGTCTGAGCCTAAAATGAGATCAATGGGCGCAGGAGTATGATAAGCTTGATCCGCCAATGGAATGAGCTGATGAGCTGAGTCTTGTACAACATCAAATTCTATGAAGAATACCTAATTGAGAATGAATGTAACAGCTGTTGTTCGCACGGGCGCCGTGTAGGTACCTATTACCTACAGAATTCACACAAATCAAGTTTTCTGTATCGAAGCGAGCCGACGATGTTAGTATGGGCACTTGAGATGTTATGCAACCCGTAACTATTAAAATAATGCTAAGTTAATTAATATTGTGTTTTAAAAATTGAGAATATGAAGATATAAACGTTATATATAGATAAAATACTTAGTAATGCAACGACGATTCACAATTCTGTTATGAGCCGAACGTAATTCACAATACGCACTAGTTATTACTTATTTTATATGCGAGTCAAACATTAAAATATTTTGTAAGTAATTAAGAGCTGAGAAAATTATATGAGATATTATTGGCACAAATTATGTATTAGGTACGTTAGGGAAGTTCTGGAATGTTCGAGTTCTTTGTTCGACAATAAGCCGACAACCTACCCACTATTTTTTTTTATTTTTTTTTTTGGGTTTTTCCTATGAATTTATGGGCCGAAATATGCACAAAATAATTTAAATAATTAACATATAGGTTAATATCAAAGTACAGAATAGGGGTTTAATGTTAAATGTGCCGAATTGATAATGGGAATGGACTGTAACTTGGTTTTAAAATGGCGGGGCGGCCTGGCCAGAATTAATTGGACAAAATATAAATAATCGAGCTGATTTTATGTGCAGATTTGGGCGGAGTGGAACTGTAGGTGCTGGTTCTAATGAGGCCCAACGCCGGTAATAGGGAGAAGGGCTTCACGAAGGCTCGAAGGACCAAGAAATGTGTAAGCTAGGAACTTACACATACGACTTTGAGCTGAGGGAAGTAGGTATATAGGTTAATGTGAGGGCTGGAGAAATCTGGGACTGACCTTATTGTTGAGCTGGTGGTTCTGTATCTGGGCGGAGGTTTCTTCTCACTACACTACACAGCTGTTGAGCGGATTATCGATAGATTTATCGCGGTTCGCCGGCGAATTTGGTATTATATTAACGAGCACAAATAAATATGCGCACACGCGTTCGCGTTCACTAGGTTTCGGGATGAGCTGAAAATGCATCCGGCGCGGAAGGTGATCTAAATGCAAGTGTTCGTCACTCTCTGACAACGCCCCTGAGTCGGTCGGCCATACTTCACGTAGTGATGTCCTTTGTGTTTATTCTAAACGTCGCGCTAGGGTTGGCGCGAACAATTACATACAATAGAGATGAAAATGGAAGTATCGAGCGAAGTTATATTATATGACATTGACATTTGACTCCACACTTGCGTGTTCGATTTTTAGCTTTATTGTACTAACGCAGATTTCTATTTTCAATGTTCTGAATTTTCCCCGGCCTTCCGGATTCCGGATCGTATATCCCAGCCTAAGGCGCTGCGATAATTAGATATTATTATATTCTGTACATATTGCTGTAGAACAACTTTTAAAATTGCTTCATTGATATGATAATATAATTAATTTATATTATAATAATATGTGAAGCGAAAACTTCTTACACCTTTATAAGAAAAATATGCAAACGGAGGAGTACAAAAATCGGCATAGATATAGTATGTACAGGAAGCTAATATTTTTAGTAATTCAATACTTAGTAATTCATGAAATTAATAAAAATAAAGTTGCACACACTAACCCTCACACTTGACTCTACCATGCGTTTATTAACAGCTTAGGCTTAAAACAATTGTCAAGTTTTATATATCGCGTATCTAAGAGCCAAAAAAACCCTAATAAAGTTAAAACTTAAAAATTAAAATTACCACAAAGCCTTAAAATTTCGCATTCGTAACATTAGGCGTCTAAGATCGAAATACATTTTAAGTCGCTGCGACCGGCTACACAAGTACGTGAGTTCGCCAAGCATACTCAAAATGTATGAGATAAAGGCGCGGCAACATGTCGCGGTAGCCTGTCTACGCTAAACCATACTACAGGTCAATTCACACCCGAACGAATCGATACGCGACATAGCGCTGCATTTTTTAGATAGCTATCCATCCGCCTGTGTATCTTCTTGTATAATAAATATAGTTCAATTTTTTATTGCTATCGCGTTATTTGAGTCGCGTTGGGAATTGATCTTACGTTGCAAAGATAAGTAAAACTTTAATAATATAGAGTAGCCATTCTCACTGGAAGCGTTTCGTGAAATTTTGGCGGATCTAAAAGCTAAGTGGCAGAACCTCTGACGTGTGAATACATAATGTTCTCTGATTAACCCCGGCTTAAGATGTTAACACGAACGACCGTAAATAGCTCATGTAAACTGCTTAGTACTATTTTGAGGTAATTTTGTATTACGATTTTTAATTAGAAACCTTAAATTGTTCTTATAAGTATTTAAAACTTTAAATGACTTCGAACGACTCTAGTTCTAAAATAAAATAGCAATTTAGCTATCTAATCGAACTGACGATTGCCACAGAACAAATTATTGTAGGTACTAGCGTAATATTGCTTTTTAATGCATCAAAATCTCTGTTTCTTTTTTATCCGACTTATTGGCAGTCTATGTATGTAAGTATGTATGCTTGTTCCACCGACGCGCCTAAGCTACTAATCCGATTTAAATGAATTAGGTGTCAATAGATTCGTAATAATGACCCGATGACATAGGCTAATATATAGATGACATAGGCGGTTTATTTCATAAAAATTTTAGTTATTTTGTATTCTTCGTCTCAGCTAATTAACTTTTTAAAAATTCCACGAATTGGAACCAAATATCAAAAATATGTTTTATACACTCGCGTAAAAGGAGGTTCCGCGGGTACCGTACATTTTGTCCCGATAAAGCATAGCTTATGTTCCTCGTGGTCTACTCTACATCTATGCCAAATTTAATCAAAATCAGATCAGTAATGTCGGAGCTTATTCAATGCAAACAAACAAACAAATCTTTCTTTTTATAATATTAGTTAGATTTATTAATTTAACACCGTCAAACTCTCAACAAAATCAATCTAGGATATATAAGTAAATTCGATAGCAATAACAAAATAAGGTGAATAGTACATCTACTTTATTCTAGGTGGCACTTTTATTTAATTATTTCAGAAAAAAAAAGAACTAAGAACTAGTTAAAATATCTAAATTATTACCTAAATGATATATAACTTATTGTCTAAATAAAAAAAAGTCATCTAGGACACTATATTCTTTTATTAAATTAGGCGTTACTCGCGACTTCATGTGTGCCAAAGGAAATTCCACGGGAATCATACATTTTTTCGCGATAAAGCGTAGCCTATCTCCTTCCTCGTAGTCTACACTATATTTGTACTAAATTTCATCAAAATCGGTCCAGGAGTTTCGGAGCCTCCTCAATACAAAACAACAAACACATCTTTCCTTTTATAATATTAGTTACATTTATCAATTTAGCACTGTCAAACACTTAACAAAATCAATCTAGGATATATAAATATATTATATTACCGATGGCCTCCTTCAAGTTAGTAAGGAGGCCTCAATAAGATTTCCCATGTAGGCTTAACCTCTTTAAATATTTGCTTTCGATTTTCAGACGTCAACTACATAACCAGATGTTAGTTAGTACGGGCATCCGTCGATGTTTACTGAACCAAATCAACGACTTTGTACTATATGTAAGGGTCAGTTCACACCAAAACGAGATGATACGCGACTCAGCGCTGCAATTTTAAAATAGCGATATAAAATTGAAATTTATTTACTACACAAGAAGATACACGTTTTATTTCTAGAGTTCGTATGTCAAACTAGACCGCTTTGCATAACGCGGCGCCGCTCTTGCAATGAAATGTGTTTCTTCTTGTGTCAGAATAAAGTTAAATTTTGAATCACTATTTAAAAAATGCAGCGCCGCGTCGCGTTTCGTCTCGTTTAAGAGTAAGCTGACCCATCTAGAAGCGTCGAACGCCACTATGAATGACATCTCATAATATCGATAAAGCAGTATTCCACCCCCCGCTTCCCCGCTTCCCCGCTCTGACGTATACCGGAAAAATGTTAATACGCAGACAACATTGCAACAGAGTGCGTGTGCGCGACATGTGTATTATTTAGACTTTTTCGCTATTAATTACCGCCCACGAAAGTGAGATAGATACCTATAGAACGCGATAAGAATACTGGAAAGACTAAAATGTTGTGAGCAGAAGAAAGAGAGAAGACTCCAGCTGCAGACGCCCGCACAGAAGCTGGTTCGGTAAGCAGATCATTCCTATACCTTTCCATTACATCTAATTAATACTGCATATTAACCTGGCGACGCCAGATACCTCATGAAATATAGTCCACAAAAATATCGAAGAGAAATTATTCGCTATCGCCAGAAACGTGACCCGCGAGGTCATTATTTGGTCCATTCGAGCCGGACCACATTTGGTCCGGATCTTAATCTATTTCCATCACGGATTTATATTCAGATTTTATTTAATTTCCCGCATATATAGCTTCTAAAAGTGCCTAACTAGGCAGTGGTAATACATATTTACGCTTCTATAAACACATTATTTGGGAAACCGCACCGCCGTAGGTAATATACGATATAACGTGGCTACCTACAGAGATTCCTTGTTGGAATTATTATTCGAACTATCATAGTTCTATTATAAATATCATATTTCAAACCGCTTTAAAGTCGTTGCCTATAGGAAAACATAATTAAACCGCATATATTCTTAGGTATTCTATTTGTAAATTAGTAAATAGATACTTGGGTGTAACATAAATAACGCATAACCTACGTATATTATAAATACTTAGGTATATAATTCGAATAGTATTTTGGTTATATAATAAATCTAACTCAAAATGGCGGAGGATCCAGAGTTAGCCATTCTGGTCGCTAAACGTAATAATTTGTTCGAACGTGTTCAAAATATATATAAACATTCGCAAACTGCCAAGTCATCCGAGGCAGATAAGGGATTATTTCTCAGTCAATGTATGACAATAGGTAATATTCGAACAGATTTTCATAACTTGTTAGATGCCTACAACGCGAAGTTGCTATCTATTAATCCGAAAACTTCGCCTAGTTTTCAAGCGTATACTTCATTCGAGGACCTATATTGCGTTATTAAACGCATTCAATCTCGTCTTGAAACTGTTGAACCCGAGGTTAAAACTGAGGTTTATACAACTGTTCGAACGCCGAGGTTGCCTGCGATTGAGATAATGTATTTTGATGGTGACATACAAAATTGGCCACTATTCTATGCCAGTTTTAAATCAACGGTACATGATAATAGCTCGTTGATCGATGCCGACAAGTTATATAATTTAATAGGTATGTTGGCGCCAAGGTCTCAATCAATATTCGCTGGCGTCACCCCCCGTGCTGAGAATTATCAGTTAATATTTCAGTCGCTCGTGGACAGGTACCAAGATACTCGTATCCTCGTGTCAACATATTTTGACCAAGCCTTAAATTTAAAATTGAATGGTTCCGCATCTGTTTCGAATTTTCAGTCATTTATAAATAATTTCGTAACGGCAGTTAATTCGCTTAAAAACTTAAATTTAGAAAAACTTTCCGATTTTATTCTATTACAACTCGCATTGAAAAAAATCGATACAGAAACTATTCGCGCCTTTGAAATGACGGCACGTAATAATAAAATTCCTACACTGGACAGTTTTATCTCATTCATAAAAGATCAGTGTAGAATATTTAGAAATACGCAGCCTAGTACCTCTAGCTCGTCCAGTAATATTAATAAACAAAGGTTGATTAAACACCGAAATAATAACACAGCGCCTAATCCGCAGTCTTACGTAGCATGTTCGGATTTTAGTAATAATAATTGTAGCCCGCTCAGATGTATGTGCAATAATAACATTGTGCATGAACATCTTTACAAATGTCCCGCTTCCAATGATTTGGCCCCGTTGGCCCGCTTTAATTAAATTAAAGGAAATAAAGCTTGCGTTAATTGCTTAAACATAAATCGAACTCTTGTCTTAGTAAGTCTAAATGCCGCGTTTGTGACCGACGACACCATACCTAATGCATTTCGATAAGATCCGGCAGTCAGCTGGCACGCGTGACCTTGAACTTGATAATAACAGTTCTCGCAGTCCGAGTCCGTCCGTCGAGTACCTACGCGTACAGGTGTTCGAGTCGAACGTAACAGCGAGGTGTCGCTGTGCTCAACGTCGCTCGCACGTAAACTAGCGATGAGAGATTGTAGGCGGAACCCGCACCCCGAGCGCGCTCAATATACAGTTCGCGACTCAGCCAAACAAACAATTTTATTGGCTACCGCCCAGGGATTATATATTGTCTTCGATGTAAATGAAAAACCCATAATCGTGCGATGCCCACTAGACAGCGCCTCACAAAGTAGTTTCATTACGTCGGAATGTTATAATCGTCTAGGGCTTTAGAATAAATTTAATAATACTAATTTGATAGTTAAAGGAATTGGGGGTTCGGAAAAATCATGTAAGGGTTCCGTGGATATTGTCGTATACTCGCGCTTAAATAAAAATATTAGTTTTAATATTTCTCCGCTTGTCGTAGAACGTATTACCGATAAGTTACCGAACGATAACGTAGACGTCTCTTTGTTAACGCACCTGAAAGCCCTCCCGCTAGCAGATACCGACTTTTCGCGCTCGGGTGATGTGGATATTCGGATTGGGGCTTCAGTATTCCCGCATTCGCTATTACCCAATATAGTACGTAGTTATAAATATGATTTACCCCCCGCTATTGAGACGGTGTTTGGATTCGTGATTATGGGTTCCGTACATACATCGCATACGTCTAATTATACTATGTCATGTTGCTCTGTGCTTCAAGAAAATAATATTAATTCTCTCGTCCAGCGATTTTGGGAGCTTGAGGAATTGACGGCACCGCCCTCGATGAGCCATAAGGATCTCGAGTGTGAAGAACATTTCCACGCTACCACTGTTCGCGACGACAATGGTAGGTATGTTGTCGCGTTGCCGTTTCAAGGTGACCCTTATGCATTAGGCGATTCGTACGCTACCACTCTTCGACGCTTTCATTGTTTGGAACGTACAACCCGGTCACAATATCTGTGCACCTCGCTGGAATGTGGCGCCTCTCCCGCTTCCCCTGTCACCTCTCCGCGCACTCCCCGGTGCGACAGTACGGTTAGCATCTTCGTTGCCGCTACACGTACCGATAATTTTGATATTTTCGCTTTATTGTTGTTTTGTTTTTTAATGTTTATTGTTAAGTTTAGACTGTTTACTGTTAGGTTTGGACTGGTTTAGTTGTTATTAAAATTGTTGTAGCTGTTAAACTGAAGTCATGGGAAAAACAATACACAGCGAATCAAGAAATTTAATCTTGAAAGTGCTCAAGTTTTTTGAATCGGAGAAAGCAAACAAACAGTACACCATACCTGTAGACCAAGTGGTGAAACGAACCTGTGCTGCAACTGGGATATCAAAGAGGACTCTAATGAAAATTAAAAATGAAGCCAAAGTACAACCACCTACTTCGCCGGGCGCTAGTCCGACTCCAAGTACTAGTAATAATTTAGAAACCCACCCAGAACCAAAATTATCGACACCGGGTAAGAAGCGTAAACAGTACAAAAAACGCATCGAAGTAGATGATTTTGAAATTTGCGCAATACGAAATATCATCAACAGTTTTTATGCTGTAAAAAAAGAAATCCCAACTTTGAAGAAAATTCTGGCAGCAGTTAAGAGAGACCTAAATTTTCAAGGTGGGAGAACATATCTAAGAAATATTTTAATTAACAAATTGGGCTACAAGTTCAAAAAGTGTAAAAATATCCGTTGTGTATTGACACAAAAGCCGGACATCGCCGCATGGAGGGCTCGCTACCTACGCCGTATGAAAGAGAATAATGACCTTGGCGCTGATAAAAAACCGGTTACCTACCTGGACGAGACGTGGATCCATTCCCACTATACGGTCAGTAAATGCTGGCAAAATAATACAGATAGCAGTGTGAAGAAAAATTTAAATCCGGGTCAACGTTGGATTCTTGTACACGCTGGAGGAGAAACTGGATTTATTGAAGGTGCAGAATTACTTTATAAATGTAAAAGTAAAATCGGCGATTATCATAACGAGATGGACACAAACAATTTTTTAAAATGGCTCCGTGAAAAGCTTATACCAAATTTACCGCCGAACGGTATAGTTGTCATAGACAATGCACCCTACCATTCGACGCAGTCGGTGAAAGCGCCCACTAGTGCTGCTCTTAAAGCAGACATGCAAAATTGGCTACGTGAACACAATATTCCATTTAATGACAAAATGACAAAGAGGGAATTGTATCCCATTATACTGAGAACAAAGCCGCCGAAAAAATATGTCGTCGACGATTTGATGCGAGAGCATGGCCAAGAAGTTGTACGTCTGCCACCTTACCATTGTGACCTAAACCCTATCGAATATATATGGAACTTGGTAAAGCAAAGGGTGGCAGATAAAATCATTGACCAATCGGAAAAGAACATAGAACAACTTACAAAAGATGCGATTAAGTCAATTACGCCAGCTGACTGGAAAAAAGAAGTGAATCACGTGGAGAGACTACAGCGAGAATACTGGGAAAAGGATCATCTAGCAGATGACAACATCACACAACTTTTAATATCACTAGGGGAAGACAGTTCGGCGAGTTCAGAAAGTGAGAGTGAGGAAGATACAATGTCAGGCATAGAGTCAATAATTTATAGTGACTGAGTTTAATAATAAATGTTTTTGTAATCAAAATTATTGTTTTTTAATAACAAACCCTTCATCAATAATAAATTGATTTGAAAAGGTTAGTAATTTTTTTTACCTCCACATTTCTCGAAAAAACTTTTTTTCACACCGTACCCAGACCGCCGATATGACGTCACGAGGTCAGGTGCACAGATATTGTGACCGGGTTGTAAGCTCGATGCATCACTAAATATGCGCGCCGCTTATAATGACGTCATGCGCGATTATATAAATAAATGTTTTTTGAGGCCGGTTGAAATTAAGAACGACAATAATTCGGTTCCTTCATATTATATTCCGCATCACGGCGTATTTCGCGAAGATAAGACCTCCACTAAACTACGCGTAGTTTTAGATGCTAATTGTCGGACTACATCGGGTCAGTTTATCAATGATATTTTACATACCGGCCCGAATCTACTGGGTGATTTATTTAACATCATAATAAATTTTCGTCTTTTTAAAATTGCTCTGTCAGCTGATTGCCGCCAAATGTTCCTTAATATTGGTGTTTGCGAGTCCGACCGTAGATTTCAACGGATTCTTTATCGCTTTAATAACAGTGAACCTTTAACCGTGTATCAGTTCAATCGAGTTTGCTTTGGACTCCGCTCCAGTCCTTATCACGCGTTACGAGTTGTCCGGCAATTGATCGCTGACGAGGGAGAGAACTTTCCCGCTGCCGCCTCAGTTATTTTTCCCGCTACCGCTACCGGGCGCATACCCGCTACCGCTACCGCTCGGCCGCTCGCCACCGCTACCGTTACCGCGCGCGCTCCCGCTACCGCACCCGCTACCGCTACCGCGCGCGCTTCCGCTACCGCACCCGCTACCGCTACCGCGCGCGCTCCCGCTACCGCACCCGCTACCGCTACCGCGCGCGCTCCCGCTACCGCACCCGCTACCGCTACCGCGCGCGCTCCCGCTACCGCACCCGCTATCGCTCCCGCTACCACACCCGCTACCGCGCGCGCTCCCGCTCTCGCTACCGCACCCGCTACCGCTACCGAGCGCGCTCCCGCTCTCGCTATCGCACCCAACGCCGCTACCGCGCGCGCTCCCGCTCTCGCTACCGCACCCGCTACCGCGCGCACTCCGCGCTCGCTACCGCTACCGCACCCGCTCTCGCACACGCGACCGCACCCGCTACCGCGCGCACTACCGCGCTCGCTACCGCTACCGCACCCGCTCTCGCACACGCTACCACACCCGCTGCTGCTACCGCGTGCACTCCCGCTCTCGCTACCGCTACCGCTACCGTGCGTGCTCCCGCTACCGCTATCGCTCGGCCGCACGCTACCACTACCGCTCTCGTTTCCGTTACCGCTCCGCCTTCCGCTTTATTCATGGATGACATTGTTTGTAGCGTCATGAACGTTCTGCTCGCAGTTTCGCTTTGTGCAGAGCTAATTCAGCTTTTCAAGCGAGGCCAATTTGACCTTGTCAAATGGACAAGTAACTCTCAAGACGTTCTAGCACGAATACCTGAGTCGCACAAGGCTTCTACAGACATTGAGTTTGAGAAGTCTTTACCGCATAAGGTTCTTGGCTTACGCTGGGATAGAGCCTGTGATAGTTTTCAGTTTGACGTCGTGACACCTGATGGTAAGTGCACTAAGCGCACTATGTTGTCCACAGTGGCTCGACTATGGGACATAATGGGTTTCGTAGCTCCCCCCATTTTGTACGCCAAGTTCTTAATAAAGGAGCTTTGGCTATCTAAGTGCGAGTGGGATGACGCACCACCCGATCACATAGTCGCAGCTTGGAAGCAGTTTTGCGTTGAGCTTCCGTTACTCAACTCAATTAATATACCGCATCATCTAGGATTGGTCGATGGTTGCACTGTCAACTTAATAGGTTTCGCTGATGTAAACGCGCTTACGGAGGAGTCGTGTATGTGCAGGTCTGTATTGGTTCTAACTACGCTGTTCAGCTGGTTTGTGCTAAGTCTAGAGTCTCGCCGGTTGAAACTATTTCGGTTGCGAGTCTGGAATTATGCGCGGCCCTTATGTACAGGATACAGTTTCGTCTTACTATCCCATTAAGGGAATATACGCGTTTACGGACTCCAAGGTGGCCCTTTCTTGGATTCGTTCCTCTCCGCACCGCTGGCACACCTTTGTCGCAAACCGCGTTACTAAGATAATTGAATTCATCGCCCCCGCTTGTTTTAATCACGTCGCAGGTACTGATAATCCTGCCGATTGCCTGTCTCGCGGTATTACTGGCGAATACGGCCATTGTCATCACTTCCCGCGCCTGAAGTAGACTCCTTTATTTTACTCCAGAGACATACATTGTTAGATAAGCTTGTACAATCGTTCTGGCAACGTTGGCGTTCAGAATATCTTCACCAGCTTCAGACTAGATCCAAGTGGAATGCTCCTGGGCCTCCTATACAGGAGGGTATGTTGGTGATTATTATCAACGACAATTCGCCAACACTTTCGTGGCCATTAGGCATCGTCGAGAAATTATATACCTCTAAAGACGGTACAACCCGCGTTGTTACCGTGAAAACCGCGAAGGGAAGTTACGTGCGCCCTGTCGTACGTCTCTGCCCACTGCCAACGCAGTGAGATTTAGCTAAGGCTGGATCTCCTTTAGTTTAGGCATATAGGTAATAAGATTAGTTGTTATTACTTCGCTTTAGTTAATTAATAATACCGCTGTTTTAGTCTATAGATAGGTTGTGCGATAATGGATACATCTAACATAGCTAAGTTATTATTTTTATATTCTTTTAAAGGCAACCCTTTAAGGCTGGGGGGAAATGGTAGTGCCATCTAGAAGCGTCGAACGCCACTATGAATAGCATCTCATAATATCGATAAAGAAGTATTCCACCCCCCGCTTCCCCGCTTCCCGCTCCGACGTATACCGGAAAAATGTGAATACGCGGACAACATTGCAACAGAGTGCGTGTGCGCGACATGTGTATTACTATAGAACGCGATAAGAATACTGGAAAGACTAAAGTGTTGTGAGCAGAAGAAAGATAGAAGACTCCAGCTGCAGACGCCCGCACAGAAGCTGGTTCGGTAAGCGGATCATTCCTATACCTTTCCATTACATCTAATTAATACTGCATATTAACCTGGTGACGCCAGATACCTCATGAAATACAGTCCACAAAATATCGAAGAGCAATTATTCGCTATCGCCAGAAACGTGGCCCGCGAGGCCACAGATTTTTTTTTATTTTAGCATGAAAACAAAACATATTATATTCCTTAGTAATAACACTATAATAAGTCGTAAAATGAAAATTAAATCAAATCTTCATATAGATTGTAATCATATGTACCAAATGTATTGTAGAATAACTTGTCTAGTATTTCTTATCCTATCTAGTATTTCAAGCACGATTTTCGACAGATACTTATTTAACGGTTGCTGTTTCGAATCCCGCCAAAGGAACATAAAAGTTTTCTATGTTCCTGGGTTATGGACGTGTATTACAATATACATATATGTGTAATGTGTATAATATATTAAAAATCTTATATAAATATTGTATAGGTATAAAAGCATTAAATATATTTCCGTTGTCTGGTACCCGCAACACAAGTTCTTCGAGAACTTAGCACGGGACCAAATCGAGACCACGCTTTCACACGAGGTCATCGTGTGAAAGCGTGGTGTAAAAAAGATATTATTATTAACTCCAACGGCCGAGAATAGTTAATATGTAACGCAAAATTATTTTTTTTCGATTATTAGATTTGCTAAAAATGAACAATGCGATTTGATACTCTGAAATAATCGAAAGCTTAATCATGCTTTCCGACTTACTATTTATTTATTTTACGTCACAAATAAAAGGTAATTCAGCAATTATGAATTACGCACTCAAATTACAGAACAGAAAGTATATTAATTAAGTTTCCCGCTGAAACAGAAGAGCAACTGGGTATTTAAATTTTAAAAGGCCGCAGAATTTAAAAGGTGCCGTCTCTCTAGGTCAAAGGTATTTTGGTTTGTGGTAAAAGCTGAAAAGTAGGTTGATTTTAAACTGGCGCATTTTAATGCCTTAAAAGAATAAATTGTGCTCGATATAACGTCAAAGGAATTTACGTTTTACGAGTTTTATTATGCGATTTTAATAGTCAATTGGACATAATGCAATTTCCAGAATTTCAGAAATAATGTTTGTTAATTAGGCTGCGTTATATCAATAGCCGCACCAACTATGTTTTACAATCGAGAAACTGAGCGAATACTTAGCGCCGTTACAGGTTGACGACGTCGCATCGTGACGTGGACATGTCCTGTGGGTCAGTTCACATCGCGACGCACGCGGGGCGACGCGGCGATTAAACTTTATTCACTTCACAAAAAGATACATGATTCATATGAAATCAGTCACACTCTGCACATGCGCTGTACAGCGAGCTGCCACTTGACTTTCGTACTCTTACAATGAAACGTGTGTCTTCTTGTGTAGCGAATAAAGTTAAATTCGGAATGGCTATCTTAAAAATGCAGCGCCGCGTCACGTATCGTGTCGTTTCGGTGTGAATTGACACATATGCTAATAGTTATTAATACAATATTAATCTCCGCGGGTCGGGCGTTAACGTGATTGTTACGTGTCACCGCACATTCGGGTATTTTTGGCACATTTTATTGAATTTATACAATTATTCAGTTATAACCGTTCGTTACGAATTATCGTGTGACTAAAATGAAAAATACTAATTATTTTCTACATAATTGCCCATGGCAATTATGTAGAAAATAATTAGTATATTTAATAATTCCCTATACTTCGTCACGTCACGTCACTTCAAACATTTTATTCATCGTTTTAGACACCTAAATGGTGGGACCTCACTAGGCGTAACTACGCGGCAGCGGAACTACGCGACGCGACACGGCTAAATATTCTACGTATGAAATTGTATGCAATATAACGCACTACGCGGCAGCGGAACTACGCGACGCGGCACTCCATTATGTATGCCTCCAGTATTGATATTGGGACTTGTGAGGTCGCGTCGCTCCGCTGCCGCTTAGTGCGGTCTTACCTTTATACCTACATGATGATTTTTACGCGCGCTTAAGCGTGCTATACACATAACATTTTATCGTAACGATTTGACGATGGAAGCCGAAATGTGCAGTTTTATCAATCGTGTGCATGCAACAATATTGTATATGGCAAATCGAATTATCGTAGCTGTAATGCTCTCGCTACACGCCTAACGTTTTATAGGTGTGTAGCGAGCAATACAGATAAGTGTCAAAAATCCTTCTTGCAGTTTGCGTAAAATAAATTATTAGGAGTCAAACATTTTGGAAATAATTATATTTTGACGTGATAACGCCTTATAAATCGACGAACGCCGGCTGCACGCACGAAACATTGTCACGTTCCGCCTGAGTCTCGTTCCGCCTGAGCCGAGCGTGCAAGCGAGAGCGCGGAACAAGCGATAGAGACGCACGATCGGCCCAAGCGTTCGGCTTGTGATGACGTTATCACGTAAAATTATCGTCCGTAAACCGACTTAACAGACAACCATTTTTTTTTGTTAAACTTATAACCCGACTACACAAATTATATAGCCTATGTTAAGCAGGCTATTATTACGAATCGATTGACAGCTATTGGTGTATATATGGCGTGTACTAATGAGACTTTTTCAGATCTCAAGTGCACTATACGGACGCTCTAACGGTGAAGGAAAACATCGTGAGGAAACCCGCACACGGTTGGCCCCAGACGTATTGACCAGTCATTATTCTGGACTAGGCTGACTATGTTGTGAGAATGACGTATGCGCTTCGACAACCATATGACATTTAAAAAAAAACCCAGCTGTCCCAGGCACTACAGTATTTCAAGAGTGGTTACTTCGCTTGGTGAATACTGTATAAATCATAGTTATTGACAGCTAATTTATTAAAATCTGATCAGCAGTTTAGGCACTACGGTGGAACATACATACATACATAGACTGCCAAAATTATTACCCTTCCTTTTAGCTTCGCCGTAGTCAGGTAAAAAACATCTCCATTTACAATTTATTAAATGAACAAAGACATTTTTATCTTACTAAACTAACAAATAAAGCAATATAAAACAAATGAAGAGCGAACTATGTTTAAAGAAGAAATTATACGTTTGCGAATAAAAGCTTGTATATAATGTCGCAACAAGGTAATATGTAAGAAGTATGTAAGAAGTTACATCATCTGTTCAAGTAGTTTCGGGGGAAGGGATCTAACAGCCGCAAGGTCGCAGACTTGAAGCTTCTGAAAATATATGATTCACTTTTATAGTCTCTTGTGTCTGTTCTACGACATAATGATGTACTAACCTAATGATGACCTAATGTTATTACTTGTTAGAGACATGCATGCGTCAGTGGCAAGGCGTCTATACAATTCGACGTATTATCGGCTACCCTAATGTTATTGCTTGTTAGAGACATGCATGCGTCAGTGGCGAGGCGTCTATACAATTCGACGTATTATCGGCTACCCTAATGTTATTGCTTGTTAGAGACATGCGTGCGTCAGTGGCGAGACGTCTATACAATTCGACGTATTATCGGCTACCCTAATGTTATTACTTGTTAGAGACATGATTGCGTCAGTGGCGAGGCGTCTATACAATTGGACGTATTATCGGCTACCCTAATGTTATTGCTTGTTAGAGACATGCATGCGTCAGTGGCGAGGCGTCTATACAATTCGACGTATTATCGGCTACCCTAATGTTATTACTTGTTAGAGACATGCATGCGTCAGTGGCGACGCGTCTATACAATTCGACGTATAATCGGCTACCCTAATGTTATTGCTTGTTAGAGACATGCATGCGTCAGTGGCGAGGCGTCTATACAATTCGACGTATTATCGGCTACCCTAATGTTATTGCTTGTTAGAGACATGCATACGTCAGTGGCGAGGCGTCTATACAATTCGACGTATTATCGGCTACCCTAATGTTATTGCTTGTTAGAGACATGCATGCGTCAGTGGCTAGGCGTCTATACAATTCGACGTATTATCGGCTACCCTAATGTTATTGCTTGTTAGAGACATGCATGCGTCAGTGGCGAGGCGTCTATACAATTCGACGTATTATCGGCTACCCTAATGAATATGACTTGTCTATGATGGATATTAGCTTACGCGGCTTCGGGCTTACCATTCCTCCGAACTCACGCTTCGCCACTGGCATCTATGGCAAATAATATAATATCTTAGATTTTAATTTACTAGGGCTGATCCAAAGGTAGTAATAAATAATCTATATTATTCTTATTGTAAAGTAGCTTTTGCCCGCAGCTTCGCCCGCGTAGGAGAGTGTCGTGGAAAACACTTCTTTACTAAAATAAAATATACCTGCAATATAGTAATAGAACAGAGTAAAAATATAAAGGTACTTTATAATAAATTTTCACATGTACTTTTTAATTATAAGATATCACTAGATAAGGATTATTAAATTGTATCCGTCTAAACAGCTTCTGAAAATACCACATTATGACTGATCTTTTTTTTAAGCTTAGAAAGGGTATAGTAACCTACCCTTAAAAGATAGACATGTCTATGCTATCGCGGACTTTTTTGTAGACTTATAAAAGAGAAGCAATCCCACCATACATTGTTTTGTTATTTATATTCAACGGGTTAGGTTAGGCAGCGTTTTCGATAAATATCGACCAGACGGCTAGTCGGAAAAACCGACACCGTCAACAATTATCGACATTAATCAAACAATTTTCACAAAACCTTAACAAATTATCATCGACCTAAACCTTCCAAAGGGACCACTCTGTCGGTAAATTAAAACGGGATTAAAATCCTTTCAGTAGTTTTTAAGATTATCGCGAACATACAGACAGACAGATTCGGCGGGGCACTTAAGTATCCTACGTCCGTCTCCTGCTTCTAAGCTACCTCCCCACCAATTTTCAGACCAATCCATTCAGCCGTAGTTGAGTTAAAAATAGTGTAACTAACACGACTTTCTTTTATAAATATCTATATTTATAAAAGAAAGTTGATAATCTAAACCCAATTGATAATCTTTGATTGATTATCAATTGGGTTGATGACTAATTTATTTATTGAAACTTAATGCAAAAACATGTACAAAGGCGGACTTAATGCCTTATGGCATTATCTACCAGTCAACCTTTTGCGTTACAGGAGCAAAATAAGTAATGACTATATTATGTAAAATATTTAGTTTAGTCTACAGTGTGTATCGTCTCGAGGCTAAGAGATTTTAACAGCAGATAAAAGGTTTAATTTTATCGACAAAACAACAACCTTTTGAAGGTTGCAACCCTCACCCCCGAGCTACAAGCAGTTGAATATATTATGTTTTAGTTACTAATTTACGTTAAATAAAACTAAATAATTAATTTTATGTATGACCTACACACATCAAAAGGGTATCATTTTATTCCTAAGAATATTTTTTACATTATTACATAATTTATTTCATTATTTGCCTTAAAAAATAAAAATAAAATTACATTTTAATCTCGAGAAAGGATTTTTTTCTAACACTTTTCCTTATTAAAAATATAAATAGTTATTAAACTATCCCGTTTATCGCAAAATTTAATTTATTGTCAGTACCTATTTCTGATGATACTGCCTACAATTTGACGTTAAATTAATTACGTTAAATACAAAAGCACAGAGTAAAAATATAATTACTTAGGTTTTTCTTTTACCACAATGTGAGTATTAATTAACATACGCGTATAACTCGTATTAACATACGAGTACCAACCTCTGAGTATCTAACCAACTTTAGTAACCAATTTCTTTACTTGAGGTTATTATCAAAGAATACATCAAAACCTGGGCTCTTCCAATTTGATATGTAACGTGATAAGGAAGGCTAATAAAAAAAGCGAAAAGTTGCAGTTTGCAGGTGTATTTTTACATATTTCGGCGGCTGCACCGCGTCTATTCTGTACAAATTTGATTTACGAGCGAGCACGGGGAGTTGTTAGGATTACACGCTATGATTCCTGGTAACTACAACTTGAAAAAATACACATTTTTCAGTTTCGTTTTAGTTTTTTTTAGTTTTAGCTAGTGCGTTAACAGGAGAAAATCTTAACTTAATGGTTGATATTTTTATGAACTTAATATGAGAAACTTATGAAGAAAAAGTAACTTAATGATATAGCAGTAAAAGGAGCAAATCGCCTGCCGCTAAGCTAAAGCAAAGATTTGTGTGTAATATGGCCTAGACTGTAGAGTCTAGACTTGCTGATTTTGTAATAAGTTTTTAACAAAAAAATAAACCACCGAAACAACTGAAAAGCAAAAAAATAACAAACCTTTTTTATTCAACAATAATAGCTAAGTTAACTAATCTAAGCACACTCAAGTAATTTCGAGTCGGCGTCAAACGAACTTACGTTTGTTAAAAACTTTTTATTTTGTGACTAGAATCTACAACTTTGCTTCAGCTCATTAATGGTTTATATTTTTATGTTATTGTAATGAACAACTCAGCATTAAAACCTGTGAGTGAATGGTGATGATGATGAATATAAATTTGGAAATAGCAAATGTTCAAAGATATCGATATCGGTATAAAATACTATGAGAAATACCTATTTCATCATGTGATGATGGTGGTGATGATGATGATTACTGTAATTGGGATAGTAGTATGCTTGCTGTTCTTTAAACAACGCTGAAATTCACAAAAGTGTATCGTTAAAGACTCAGGAGTTCTGTTCAGTGGTTTTGGATTGAAAATTAAAATTTTTGGTAGCATATGGCTGGGTAATGGGTTACTTACTAAAAAAAATATCGAAATCACTAAGGTGTCCATATAAATTTCGAGGAGTTCCCTCGATTTCTCATGGAATCCAACGCCTGGTCTACTATTTGGTGACAATGGGACCAATTTAAAAGTCAACCTATTCAACAAAAAAAGAATCAAAATCGGACTACACTGTTGTTAAATAATATACCTACAACACCATCTAGCAGCTAATGGCGCAAACTTACAGCGGCGTGAAGACAGCATATAAAATATAACGTCATCTGACAGCAATGGCAACGACTTCACTCGCTTCCAGTTCGTTCTACGTCTGAAATATTTAAAATAATAATAATAATAATAATTTCATAAAATATACGTTTATATTTTGAAGAAAGCAAATAAAATCATTAATTGAAAATGACCCTTGTCCTCATCACATAGGAAAGAGAAGATTCTCAACAACTGTAAAAAGCTATTACTTATACAAGTTAGTAAGTTATACATAAAAAATATATATGCGTTGACTTGAGAACCTCCTTCGGTTTTTCGTCGGTTAAAATGAAAAACATGCGTTTTTCCTAAAGCTATAGTAGCAATCTATAACTTGTTGCTTCTGCAAAACATCGTTTCTATTTTAAAATCGTACATTGTTATTTAATTTCAATAATGTTCACAAAAACCACGTTCAGTTTTAATAAACAAAATGAAGGTCACGATATTACAGGAATTGTTTTCATAACCTTTTACAATGAGACGTGGTTACCGTGTTTATGTCGAATTCGTGTTCAATTTTGTAAAACGCCTTTGTCTTGAGTCTGTGTTGCTTAAAACAAGGAAAAAGACAACTACTTCCACTACACAATATTGTGTAATGTTATTGTTAACGTTTTTGCGGTGCCTATGCGGTTCCCCTTTAGATCGAATATTCTGTTCCATCAAAGATTTCAAAATTCAAGATAGGCTATGACGTACATTTGACAAAACAAATCTTCATACAATATAAAGTTACGCCATCTTGGTACCATACTTCAAATGTCAAAATGGCCCCAAACATATCAAAATTGGGGGCCATTTAACTGGAGACACTTTTTGCCTCAACATGCCTCGTCTATGTGCTCCATTTTTTTAATTTCAGCGTTTGGTACATTTATTTAATTACTTATTATTGTATTCATACGGTAAGTTAAAAAATTCAGTATAGTCTTATGTGAATTGTGCGAAAGGAGGAGGATTTGGCACAGTTAAAGTTTATGTGAAGGAAGGTGTGCAGAAAGCTAATGTTTTTTAAATAATGATTAGAAGTACATTAAATTAATTACGAAAATAACAACACACGTTGACGTTTGTAATTTTATAATTTTTCTGTATAAGAGGCACATGAAGTGTTATGAAGTTCAAACTTAAAAATTGTACGAATTTCAGCCACAGGCTCTGGTTTATTTAAATTGTAATAAGTAATACAATTATTTTATTTTAGCCTTACAACCCTCGTTTTGGATATTAATTTTCACTAGAAACGCAATTATTTTCATTTATGAAATCTGTACTATAATCAGTTTTAAGGTAAGTCAGTTTAGTTTGAGGTTTTCGCTAGCTTTTACGTAGCACACGTCCTAAGCCCTAAGAAAGAAATTTAAATGTATAGTGAGAGGACTGATTAATTAAATTAATCCGTCCTCTCACGAAACATTTAAATCTTAAACAAACAAGACCAATAAACCAAGTTTCGCCTCCACTAGATCTCGGCCATAGCACAGAGAGTGGACTGAGCAATGGTGTGATTGACTACAAAAAAGAGACGAAGCCAACGTGCGGCCACTGCATTGTGCATTTTCCATAGATCCTACTAATATTATAAATGTGAAAGTTTGTGAGAATGGATGGATGGAATGATGTTTGTTACTCTTTCACGCAAAAAGTACTGAACGGATTTTGATGAAATTTGGTATGGTAGTTTAGGCTCTGGATTAAAATAAAGGCTACTTTTTATCCCGGAAGAGTAGTGCTACCGCGGGATACTCGATAGTATATTTGCGCGGGCGGAGCCGCGGGAAACATCTTGTAGGTAATAATCCTTACTAATCTATACTAATGTTATAAAGAGGGAAAGTTTGTTTATTTGTATGTTTGTTTGCTTGCATTGAATAGGCGCCGAAAGTAATTGCCCGATTTTAATGAAATTTGGTACAGATATAGAGAGACTACGGGGAAGGACATAGGCTACATTTAGGCCATAGACATAGGCTATAAAATGTAGCCTTTCCGCTTTCCGCGAGATTAACTTTTGCGCGCAAAAGTTCCAGCGGGTTCCCTTTTTGCGCCTTTTTCCGAACGAAGTCGCGGGCATCATCTAGCACATTGATCACTCTTTAAACAGCGACGAAGCGAATGCTCGTGAGGTTCTTGTTACTCTCTTTTTTCACAAACGAATCACAAAAAAGTAAGAAGAAATTAATATAGCTACGGTCCGCAACTTCAATTCTTCCAATACTTTCTGGAATATTCCTATAACTGCTTATAGAATGCTCAGTCATTCCAGAAGGTAATTTCTCTGAACTGCTAATAGGCAACGTTCAGTGCATTTTCTATGTCTACGTCTCGGCCGGTCATTCCTAACGATATCTCATCCTTTAGTTGGAACCAACAAGAGAAAGATTTATTTTATGAGTCACGATAAACTTCCAGAATGTTTGAATAATTCTCGGCTGCCTGAAGAATTATTAAGGTCGATTTGGTTTACTAATTACCAACGGACGAGTATAAATTTATAATAGTTCACTTGCTGCAGTCGTATGTTAACTCGTCCCAACGAATTTCACGTCTGTTATAATTTAATAAACTACGTGCTTTATTACAAATGTATATAAATTATTTATATTTTCGACAGTAGCAGGTATATATTATAGTATAAACAAAAAAAAAACCCGGTCAAGTGAGCGACAGACTAGCGCACGAAGGGTCCATACAAAAAGCAAAAAACTGACGTTTGTTGTATGGAAGCTCCCCTTAAATATTTATTTTATTTTACATTTGTTATAGCGGCAACAGAAATACTTCATCGGTCTAGCTATCACTATTAAGGAGATACGGCCTGGTGGCAGACTGACAAACAGCGAAGTCTCAGTAATAAAAAAAAAAAGATTCCGTACGGTTTCGGTGGTTATTTGTTTATAACCTGGCTTCTCTTATTTTATAATGTAATGTGTTTATAAACGCTATTGTACTGGAAAATAGATCAACAATAGGGATGTTGCCTAGAGCCGGATATCACAATTTTTTAAATCAAAATTGTTGAATAGAGATACATAAATCTAAAAGAAATAGTTGTCTAAAAATAACGTTTATTTCGGCATACGCCCATATTATAAATACCTTACAGACTAACATACATATTATTATATACTTAAACTACACTTTATCACGTGTTGTCGGCGACATGATGGGCACTTCGTTCCGGAGTCTCTTCCGGAACTTCCGGTATACCACACCCGTCGGCCAGAACTCCTCCACCTCCAAGCTCGACAAAGCATGCGTCGGCACTCTCATCACAAAGGAACTGAAGTTGACATCATGACGAAATTCCAGACGTTCGACCCTCAAGGCGATGGACGTCTTCTTGCGGATGTAGTCCACGACGACCTCGACCTCCATCGACCAGTGCAGGCGGGATACGTGCGACGGTGTCGCGGGCACCTCGTACCGCAGGCGCAGTTCCGGTACGTAAGGTGCGGGCCGCGATGGTTACGGGCGGCTTATTTAATGTCAAATGTATGGCAGTAGCAACTTGTGACGTCGCAGGCCGATATATCGCTCTCTTTCTTATTGTAAATTTAAATTGTTTGTATCTTCGTTATTTTTTAAGATTTACAAAAGTAGGTTCCAGATTGTTTATTAACATGTTGTCTAACATTGAATAGATGAAAAAAGTAAATTTAGATAACATGCCTAATAATTTCTAATATTTATTTGACTGTTTGTTTACTAACTAGTCATGTTGGGCTCTGGCCACCCAAAGCTTAGAATTATAACTTAGATAAGCACTTTAAGGATCCCAGAGGTATCCATTACGAGGGATCGTCAGAATAAGTTGGTAGGTCTTCGGGGCATTCGTTCAGAGCATACAACTCTGCTCAGACGTGTCATAGTTAAGTCTTAATTGTAATTAACTTTAAGTTTAACTTTAATAAATTTTTATTATTTTTTAAAAAAGTATTTACCGCTCCCCAAAGTTTGACTGGCGCAGCCGGAGCGGATTTTTCCGTAAAAAGTACGACCTTCAAAATTAGGACGGCATAAGGAAAATCCGGAACCATCAAATAAATTTTGTCAAAGTGAGCAGCGGGAACCGAATGCGATGATTGCAGCGGCGAGTTGGTGAGTACAACTTTTCACCTTCCTTTCCTTTCGTTATTTTCGGAATCGAACCTTGTCCGTATAACGTTATCTGGTTTTCAATTTTAGATTTTAAGTGATATAAAAACGTAATTAAATAAATAAAATTAAATGAATTAATGTGAAGTAATAAATATACGAGTAATATATAATTGTGTTAAATAGTGAGAAATAATTTCCAATTTAAATAATAAATTAACATTGAATTAAAATTATTCCTTGTTAAATTAAATGTTATGCAAAGATTAGTTATAGTTACTTAATTGAATAATTATATTTTTAATTAAATTGAGCCACTATATATCGTTACGTTTTATAAATAATTTTTGTGTTATGTTAAGAAATTTTATATTTTAATATTGTGTGGATTTTGTGTGTTAAAAATCGTTCTCGTATTTTCTTTTTACATTTTAATGTTTTAAATTTCTTTTTACAACAATGGAGCAAATTACTTTAATTCCTGGCGAATTTCTAAAATTAATTCCTCTCTTCAATGGTGATAAACGTCACCTTAATCTTTATTTAAGAAAATGCGAATACGTTATAGATAAGTTTAAGGGCGGCGAGGCTCAGAATCTATACTTAATGCAATGTATTATGAGTCGCCTGATAGATAGTGCAGCTGCACTGATTAGCGAGCGCGAGGATATAGTTACATGGTCTCAGTATAAAGAAATCTTAATACAACATTTTGGTGATCCTAGGAACGAAGAGTGCATTGCTATAGAGTTAGAAAATTTGAAAATTAAACAAGGGGAAAGTTTTCTTGATTTTTGCAATAGAATTCAAGCCGTTCGTTCAATATTAATATCCAAGGTAAATCAAATTACGAATGCTGAAATTAAGCAGAGTAAAATCATTATATACAACCATACCGCATTAAATGTATTTCTTTATAATTTACCCGAGTACATGGTGAGAATAGTTCGTTTAAAGTGTCCGGATACATTAGAAAGGGCATTAAGCATAGTTTTAGAGGAAGTTAATTTTAACGAGCAGTACAGTGCGAAAAATAAATTATACGCTAGTACAAAACCGCAGTTACAAAATTCTAATTTTAAAAATTATAATGCAGTTAATTTTCCTTTTAATCAAAATAAGTCGCAACAGCAGATTCCTAAATTTAATTTTGGTATACCCCAGAATAATTTTAATAAGCCACAATTTAATAGCTTTGGGGCTCAGCCTGGCCCATCCCAATTTGGATATAGGCCTAGTTTTAATACGAACAACCAATTTGGATATAAGCCGAATTTAAGCAACTTTAATAAGGGCGGTTCGTTCCCTACGCCCAAAATGACACCACAGCAGTTTGGTCAAAGACCACCACAACTTTTAGACCACAGCAGCAATTTGGTTTTAGACCACAGCAGCCATTTGGCTATAGGCCTCAAATGAATTATGGTTTTAAATCTGCAATAAAGCCTCAGGATACAGATGTGTCAATGAGGACAGCACCTTTTAATAAGCCTCATCAATTAAATGAAATTCATTTTAGCGAAGACCAGAATATTGATCCTTATTTTAATAGTGAGATAAATAACTATGATCCTAACATATGCAATGAAAATTATGACTTAAATTACGATCAGAATTTTACAGATTATGTTAGTGAAGAAATTACAGAATCAAATCATGAAAATTTTAATGAAACCCAAAACAATCATGTTAGTGTAGAAAATTTTCACATAGTAGCCTCAAGTTGCCTACAGAAAAAATAGAAATAAACTGTGACCCTAATTTAAAATTACCATATATTTTTATCCCGGAAATTAAAGCAAAATTTATGATTGACACAGGAAGCACAAAATCTTTCATTAAACCGGAATTAGCATATCACTATTTTGAACCGTATATACTTAATGAACCATTTGAAGTAGTTAGCACACATGCATCCAGTAAGCATAATGAAGTTATACAAATACCACCGTTACCCACACTTAAATCTAATACATTTCAAAAATTTTACGTTTATAATGTTGATTCTAGATATGATGGGTTAATAGGCAATGACCTGTTAAAACAATTAGAGGCAGTCATAGATCTAAGAAATAAAATACTTAAAATTAAAAACGCACAAATTCCCATTATATATAATGACTCACAATATAAAATACAGTTACCACCACGTTCAGAACTAAGGGTATCTTTACCTACCACTCAATATTCAGGAGATGCTATTATTAATTTTACAGAATTTTGTGAAGGTGTACGCATGCCAAGTGCAATAGTTAAATGCATAAATGGTTACGCTAAAACAGTTATTCAAAATTTATGCGATGAAGAAATGACTTTAACAATAAAATCTCCTTTTGTAGTAACTAAATACGAAGGTACTAATTGTGAGGTTAATAAAATAAATACTACAAGTGAATTAAATAGTACCATAGAAATAGATAAACTATTAGAAGAAAATTTAAATAAATTAAGATTAGAACATATGAATAAAGAGGAAAAAGAGAAAATTTATGAGTTGTGTAAGGAATACAAAGATATATTTTATTGCGATAGTTTACCACTTACCTTTACTAATGATATTAAGCATTTTATAAGAACCAAAAACGAAGACCCTATATATGTTAAGCCTTATAGGCATGGTTTTGCACAATCTGAAGAAATAGAAAGGCAGGTAGAAAAACTTTTACATGACAATGTTATTCAGGAATCCTTTTCTCCATGGAGCGCACCTGTCCATTTGGTCCCAAAAAAAATGGACGCATCAGGTGAGCCTAAATATAGAATGGTTATCGACTATAGACGCCTCAATGAGATCACCATAGACGACAAATACCCTTTACCACATATAACGGATTTATTTGACAAATTAGGCAAGAGCACTTATTTTTCAACTCTGGATTTAGCAAGTGGCTATCACCAAATAGAGATTAATGAAAATGACCGTCAAAAAACTGCATTTAGTACCCAATCAGGACATTACGAATTTAGTAGGATGCCGTTTGGCTTAAAAACTGCCCCGGCAACGTTTCAACGCACTATGAATAACGTCCTGAGAGGACTTCAGGGCATTCATTGTATGGTATATATCGATGACATAATAATTTATTCAAAAAGTTTAGCAGAGCATATAGATAGTTTAAAAAAGGTTTTTGATAGATTGCGGGCCACAAATTTTAAAGTTCAATTAGATAAATCCGAGTTTTTAAGGAAGGAAGTACTGTACTTAGGTCATACCATCACAAAGGATGGACTTAAGCCAAATAATGATAAAATTAAAGCCGTATTAAATTATCCTATTCCTAAAACAGTTACCGAAATCAAAAGTTTCCTTGGCTTGATCGGTTATTATAGGAGGTTCATCAAAGACTTTTCAAAGGTTACTGAACCCTTAACATCATGCTTAAAAAAACGTAATAAAATTGAAATTAACGAAAATTATATACAAGCGTTCCAAAAATGTAAAGAACTTTTAGTAAATGCACCCATTTTACAATATCCGGATTACGAAAAGCCTTTCATATTAACAACTGATGCATCTGGCGTTGCTTTAGGAGCAGTGTTGTCACAAGGCCCTCTTGGTAGCGATCATCCAGTTGCATATGCTAGTAGAACCCTCAGTGATACAGAAAAGAGATACAGTACAATAGAACGCGAGTTGTTAGCCATTGTGTGGGCTGTCAAACACTTTAGGCCTTATATTTTCGGAAGGAAATTTACAATATACACCGACCATCGTCCATTGGCATGGTTATACTCTATAAAGGAACCCAATAGTAAACTGACTAGATGGCGGCTTAGACTACAAGAATATGATTTTGAGGTAATATACAAAAAGGGAAAACAAAATACTAATGCAGATGCATTATCACGAATTCAATTAAACGCTTTAGGCTCTGATTCTGATGATAGCGACGTTTCAATGAAAGTTAATGTAAATGATAAAGATAAAAAGAATTCGAAATTGCAGAAATATCTTGATGAAGTTACAGGTAATATAGCAAAAATAGCAAGGAAAAAGGAGAGTGAAAATGATGAAATTATATCAATTGGTTCCGATAGCGATAGCAAAACCCTAACTATCTCTGATACATCTAAAACTATTTCAGTTAGCCATAGGAAATTAGATCAATTAGAACAGTACCCCATACCATCCATATCCAGTCATACAGATACTATACATTCTGATATAGAGATGGATAGTGCTGGAATACCAATTTTAAAGGAAGCAATAGATACAAAACCAAACCAAATTTTAGTCTTCTCGTGGTTTAAAAATGAATTAAACGTTAAAAACTTATCTACCCCTAAACGCAAAATATTGGAAGTATTTTTACCCCTTCAAAATACCGAATTAGTTAAAGATTTTCTAAAAGAATATATCCGTCCGAAAATTAAATACTTTATCTACTTTGAAAATATGGAACATAGGGCAGATTTTGCCAATACCGTAATTAAATTATTTAAAAAGGATACAATTAATCTGATAGAGTGTACAGAAAGAGTAATTTTTATAGATGATGAAAATGAGCAAAAGGCTATAATAAAGAAATATCATGAAGGCAAGACGTGCCATCGTGGTATCAAAGAAACTACAGTTAGGATAAAGCGCAACTATTTTTGGGATAATTTACAAGAAACCGTAACAGCTGTATTAAATGCTTGTGAACTTTGTAAGAAGATGAAGTACGATAGGAAACCACTTAAACCCTTAATACAGCTAACTCAAACACAAGAGGCACCTTTTCAAGAAATTTGCATAGATTTATTCAGTATTGAAGGAAAATATTACCTTACTATCATAGATGCTTTTAGTAAACTAGGGCAAGCAATTGAAATTAGTAATCGCTCCACACCCGAGGTAGTGCGTGCTTTAATTAAATATTTTTCATTTTATGGCATACCAAAAAAAATTTCAAGTGACCCAGGTACCGAATTTAACAATACATTAATGCGAGAATTAACCGACATGTACAAAATAGAGCTTCACATTTCTACACCAAATAATCCAAACTCCACAGGAGTGATAGAAAGGTTCCATTCCACTTTAATAGAAATATATAGATTGGCTAAGTATGAGCAAAAATTTACAGATGCTGCTTCTGTTATGACATACGCTATAATGGCTTACAATAATACAATCCATAGTGTTACTAAGCACACACCATTCGAAGTAGTTTTTGGGCACACTGATTCCAATAGCACATTTGACGTAGATTTTAATAAATACTATATGCAACAATTACTCACAGATCATGCAAAAAGAACAAAATATTTGTATCAATATATTTCAAGTAAATTATTAGACTCTAAGGAAAAAGAAAGATCAAAAAAAGGCGGTGAAAAGGAAATCGAATTTGAGACAGGAGATTCTATTTATGCCAAAGCAGTAAATACTAGGAAGAGTAAGGATAAGCCGTTATATCAAAAAGCAAAAGTTAGTGGTGCAATAGAAAGAAACGTAGTTCCAATTCAAGTAGGAAATAGAAACACAAAAGTTCCTATTAAAAATATAAAACGGCCTCCACAGGTGGTGCGTCGTAGTCCTGGCGATGATGCAGGAAAACCAGGCTCTTCAGGTTACGAAAATAGAAGAAAATTCGGGGCTTCTACCACTTAAAATAGGGAATGCATACATGCAAACAGATAAGTGGGTTATTATTAAGATATTAGACTTAGAAAGAATAGCAGATAATCTAGTATATTATATAAATAGTTACAACGAATTCAGTATGTTAATAAATACAAGTAAGCCGTATCCTAATGAATTTAGTAATATAAAAGATCAAGTAGAGTATATTCGTGATTCGACAATAAATAAGATTAAGCAAATTTTTCCTTTACAAAAATTCAAACGCGGACTTTTAAATCCCCTTGGATCCGTCGTTAAATCGATTACTGGCAATTTAGACCATGAAGATGCACTTCGTTATGACAGTCTTATTGAAAATTTATATAAAAAACAAAGTTCTATACAAAATAAGATCACCTTCATTACCAAAATTATTGAGCACCATGTTAATAGCACTGAGGTACTGTATAATAATTCTTTAATTTTTAATGAGCGTCTTAAGAGGATAGAAAGAATGTTAAAAGAAATTAATACTAAAGAAAATAATTCAATTTATTCTACTTATGTTTTAGGTATGTATACTACTTTTATAAACAGTTTTCGCATTTTATATGTTACTATTAATGAAATAGAAACCGCTCTAGCATTAAGTAAGGTTGATGTATTGCATCAATGTATAATTAATTCCACAGAATTATTTCAAATATTGTCACAAGTCGAAAAAGTTCATAATTTAGTTTATTCTGTATCCATGAATAATTTAGTTAAAATAGAAAGAACTATAACTGTTAAAGCTTTTATTAAAGGAAACCAGATCACGTTCATATTGGAGGTCCCGCTTATTAGTAATGATACTTACGATTTTTATAAAATGTTTTCTTTACCGATGTATGATGAGCAAAAAAATAAAACATATATCATTATTCCTGAATACCCTTTCCTTATGGTGAAAAGTTCAAAGTACATATCACTAATATCGCCTTGCCAGCAAATCTCGGAGAATGATCAGTACCTGTGTACCGAAAAGGAAATAGTCCCCTATGTCTCTACAACGTGTGCGGAGCAGATGATGGAGTATAGCAAGGATACGTCTCTTTGTATGCCAAGGGCCGTACAAATAGAAGACTTAAAGTTACAAAAACTTCCCTCGTCCCGATATATTATGTATTCCAGAAATAAGATTGTAATTTCCGAAAAGTGTGGAAACGAAATAAACAAGACGCCGGTAATTGGTACTTATATTATAAAAATAGAAACCGGATGCGAAATTATTATTGGGAAAATTCATCTGCGCAGCGAGCAACACGCCTTAAGAGAAATAAATTATCAGATAATGCCACAACTACATTTCCCTAAACCAAAGAATGAAATTTCTCAGAACCTGCCATTGGATATAAAAGGCGTTAACCTGCATGATCTGAAACACATGTCAACGATAATCAAATCGCAAAAGTTCAGTGATAGTGATGAAGTGCAAATAATAAAAGTCAATAGTGTCAGTGTTGCAACCCTTATATTGTATGTTATAATTTTGTGTTTCTGTGTATCCCTAGTGTTATATAAATTTAGAAATAAGTTAATTTTACTAAAAAATCGAAACCCTCAGAACTCAGGAAATTCGTCTGATGGTTTCGAACTTAAGGGGGGAGGAGTCATGTTGGGCTCTGGCCACCCAAAGCTTAGAATTATAACTTAGATAAGCACTTTAAGGATCCCAGAGGTATCCATTACGAGGGATCGTCAGAATAAGTTGGTAGGTCTTCGGGGCATTCGTTCAGAGCATACAACTCTGCTCAGACGTGTCATAGTTAAGTCTTAATTGTAATTAACTTTAAGTTTAACTTTAATAAATTTTTATTATTTTTTAAAAAAGTATTTACCGCTCCCCAAAGTTTGACTAACTTCTATTTTGTTTACTTTTAGTAATAAATATTTATGAGTTTATATAATTTTAATTCACGGTGGTCTTTTTTTACAGTTTTTTGTTTTACGTTTTGTAGATGAACCATTTTGTTAAACTAAATGCTCTACCTGCAGTACCTACTCTAAATAACAATGCTTTGACCCATCTAAAGGTCAATGATGTATGAAACATGTATTTTTTGTGTAGACAATAAAGTTCAATTTTGAATAGCTATCTTAAAAATGCATCACCGCGTAGTGTCGTGTATTGTCGCGGTGTGAACAGAACAGCGCGTGCATTTGTGATCTTTATGTATTTCAAATGTCCCTATAGGTTTAATTTGGTCACAACTTAAGAACATCCTTATTATTATTGTGTGTGTTTACGAGTATTTGTGTTTACTTATTTTATTTGTGTGTGTTTTTCTTGCTGTTCGCGCCAACACTGGCGCGACGTTTAGAATAAACACAAAGGACATCACTACGTGAAGTATGGCCGACCGACTCAGGGGCGTTGTCAGAGAGTGACGAACACTTGCATTAAGACCCCCTTCCGCGCCGGATGCATTTTCAGCTCATCCCGAAACCTAGTGAACGCGAACGCGTGTGCGCATATTTATTTGTGCTCGTTAATATAATACCAAATTCGCCGGCGAACCGCGATAAATCTATCGATAATCCGCTCAACAGCTGTGTAGTGTAGTGAGAAGAAACCTCCGCCCAGATACAGAACCACCAGCTCAACAATAAGGTCAGTCCCAGATTTCTCCAGCCCTCACATTAACCTATATACCTACTTCCCTCAGCTCAAAGTCGTATGTGTAAGTTCCTAGCTTACACATTTCTTGGTCCATCGAGCCTTCGTGAAGCCCTTCTCCCTATTACCGGCGTTGGGCCTCATTAGAACCAGCACCTACAGTTCCACTCCGCCCAAATCTGCACATAAAATCAGCTCGATTATTTATATTTTGTCCAATTAATTCTGGCCAGGCCGCCCCGCCATTTTAAAACCAAGTTACAGTCCATTCCCATTATCAATTCGGCACATTTAACATTAAACCCCTATTCTGTACTTTGATATTAACCTATATGTTAATTATTTAAATTATTTTGTGCATATTTCGGCCCATAAATTCATAGGAAAAACCCAAAAAAAAAAATAAAAAAAAATAGTGGGTAGGTTGTCGGCTTATTGTCGAACAAAGAACTCGAACATTCCAGAACTTCCCTAACGTACCTAATACATAATTTGTGCCAATAATATCTCATATAATTTTCTCAGCTCTTAATTACTTACAAAATATTTTAATGTTTGACTCGCATATAAAATAAGTAATAACTAGTGCGTATTGTGAATTACAGAATTGTAAATCGTCGTTGCATTACTAAGTATTTTATCTATATATAACGTTTATATCTTCATATTCTCAATTTTTAAAACACAATATTAATTAACTTAGCATTATTTTAATAGTTACGGGTTGCATAACATCTCAAGTGCCCATACTAACATCGTCGGCTCGCTTCGATACAGAAAACTTGATTTGTGTACCTACACGGCGCCCGTGCGAACAACAGCTGTTACATTCATTCTCAATTAGGTATTCTTCATAGAATAAATAGTGACCTTCACATTGAATTCATATCTTATCTACGTTCTGTGTCTATACAAAAATATTATTAGGTGTTACGTTACAGCTGTTTTAAATAAGAATTCTTATCGACGTTCTGTGTTTATACAAATATATTATAGGTGTTGCGTTACAGCTGTTTTGAATGGGTCGGCACACTGTTGAGATTAAACCTGCTCATACCTACTTACATTGTTTTCATTACGTTATTTTGTTTCTAACGCGCCCGCTAAGATTTGTTTATATTCAAACTTCAGGACATTAATATAATATTACAGACGACTTCTAACGCATTAATCTCCGCTCATCAAACATACACTAATACTATATTAGCATCAGGCGATCGGTCAGCTCATTTGTTAATTAACTCGTACACATTTTATGATAAAATTGTATACATTGTCGGCACATTATTAAAATCTATTTTCTGCGTTTTAATTAATTGCGCGCGTATTTTCCGCTCATTACTTTTAAATATTTAACTTAGTTACACGCATATATTTTTAAACATGCCTACAAAATCGCAAGCGGCCATATTTAGGCAAACTATCTAATCTATTAGTCGGCTCAGAGAGATCGCATTGGCATTACACAAAGGTGACTCAAAGTCTAACAAAACGGAGTTTAATGCGCGTTTTAAAGACCTACAAAATTTGAAACAAAAATTAGAAAATGTATACTGCGAAATTTTAGACGACGGCAGTGTTACAGAAGAAATTGAAAAGTTTTATACAGCCGGTTACGAGAACGCGCTATCCGAATATTATGATATTTTAACTGCAGCGGAAAATATAAGTTCCACTTCAGAGTCAAGTCAGCTCACTTCTGCCGTTCTGCCCAAAATTGAACTGCCAAAATTCAGCTCACGCGTTGAGGACTGGCCATCGTTTATTACGATTTTTAGGAGTCTTACAGACGACATGACGTCACTTACAGATGCAGTTAAGCTGCACTATCTTTTGTCTTGCCTATCGGGGGAGGCGCTCAGCATGATTGCGCATTTAAAAATCACAAATGATAATTACAGCGCCGCGCTCGATATACTCACACGTAGGTATGAAAACCGCCGTGTTCTGATAGATGGGTTTGTTGATATAATACTCGGCCTACCTAATATTCATATTCGATCAAGCATACGCGCGACGTTTTTAACTCCGCTCATTTCCGCACAAAGCGCATTAAATAATCTGCGTTTACCTATGGATAGTAATTACGTATTTGTGTCTATTGTAGTTAGAAAATTACGAGGCGAGCTCCGCACCCTGTTCGAAAGAAGATACGGCATCTCGGACACTCTGCCCACCTTAGGTGATTTGATTTCTTTTTTAGAGGAGCACGCGCGCTGTATCGAAACCGAATATTCTAATGCAACGCGCGGTGTTACCTACTCACCACAAACTGGGCCCTCTCGTCAACACACACCCCCCGCAAACTCTCCGCGCAGTCCACGCTTTAGACCAATTAGTCCCGCGTATCCTCGTAATACTCAGCGCTCGCCATCGGCTCACACTTTAAGTAGCTATCACGTCAGCCCAGTTCCTCATTACCCTCGACCAACTGGCCCCCCTCCCCCCGAACAGAGCGGCGCGAGTTATCGGCCCGGAATACAGATAAACACAAGCGATTCTACTGCCCCTATTGTAGGAATACAGAACACAAACTTATCGCGTGTCCAAAATATAATCATCAGCCCACTCAAGGTCGTTGGGATTTCATAGAAGCCAACGACAGATGTCGTAAATGTCTAGGTCCGCATTTTGAAAATGAATGTCGTTCGACAAACTCATGCAAAGAGTGTGGAAGTGCAAATCACCACACCTCGCTTCATCGTCACGGAACTCCAAATTCTCCGGTGTCGTCAGCGCATTTGGTTCCTCCTCATTTACGTGCACAGCCCCGCCGGCGTGCTCAAGACAAGCCACATACCTACACGGCCTACACACAACATACGCGTGCACATCAATCATCATCATCAGACCCCAACCAATCGTCTGATCATGCACCGTCTACAACTCATCAATCTCAAAACAAAAAACAATGACTACCTACAATCACGGAGCACATAGAATTAGAAGATCAACCCAATAATTTAAAATGTCATTCAGCTCATAGTACACCTGCATCACATTCAGCTCAAAAAATATCTAAATCTAGTTCAGCCCAATATTCTGTAGAATCAGCCCAAGTAAATTCAACTCAGCACATAGAAAACCCATTAAAAACTCCAGTGTTACTTCCCACAGTCGTTTTAAATATATCTGATAAATGCGGAAAATATCACAAAGCTCGGGCTTTATTGGACTGTGGTAGCATGATAACGCTCATAACTCAGCGCATGACTAGAAATCTTAATTTGCAACCAAAACAATGTTCATTAAAAATTACAGGTGTAGGTGATCAGCACATACAAAATTCTAAAGGTTGGGTCACAATAACATTTAGGCCCACACACCGTGACACGCCATCTATTACTACTACCGCTCATATTCTCAAAGACGTTACAGGTTATTTACCTTTGCAAAAAATACCAGATGTTGTACAAGACTCAGCTCATCAGCTCATTCCATTGGCGGATCAAGCTTATCATACTCCTGCGCCCATTGATCTCATTTTAGGCTCAGACGTTTTGGGTCACGTTTTGGATGGTACTAAGATTGCTTTGGGCCCGGGGAAGCCCATAGCCTTCGGCACGATTTTTGATTTTGCACTCATAGGACTCGTTGAGCACTCATGCGATTCACCTGTAGCTCAAGTTGGCTCTGCTCATGTTACTCATACTCATTATACTCAGTCGGCTCACTCTACACATTCTGCTCATTCTACTCATGATATTTGCAAAAGCTCCGCCCCATCGTTTACAAAATTTGAATCAAATAGAGTAACAAAAATTAACTCAAATTCACTCACACTTAAGTGGCGTCATGTACCTTCCCAATTAAATCCAGCTGACTGTGCAAGCAGAGGATTATCAGCTCAAGCTCTCTCCGCTCATGATTTATGGTGGTCTCCTCCTTGGCTCAAATTGCCAGAGGATACCTGGCCCAAGATGCCTTCAGCTCATACTCGACAAGACTTGCCAGGGCTCAAACCAAAATACGTACTATGCAATTTCTCGATACCCGGTGTCGATAGTGATCTGCTCACTCGCTTCAGCTCTTTAGAAAAACTAACTGGTGTCACTGCCTACATGAGGCGATTCATTCGTAACTGTAAACTAAATTCAAACTCGCGACAACTAGGCCCTCTAACTGTAAGTGAACGTAGAGAAGCATTACTCTTCTGGATCCGCTCTGTACAGCAGAATGCATTCGCAGAAGATATTCACCGCCTGCAAACCGATAGAATCTGCACAGTACGACTACAACGTCTGTCGCCTTTTACGCAGGACGGTCTCCTCAGAGTAGGAGGTAGACTCACTCGTTCGGAACTCACATATGATGCTCAACACCCATTCATTTTGCCTAGTTCTAGTCCGCTCGTAGACCTCATAATAGATCACTATCATCGCATACACTGCCACCCTGGCACGGACACGCTACATGCTATTTTACGTCAGCAATTTTGGATATTATCTGCCCGCCGCATTATAAGGCACAGAACGTTTAAATGCATAAGATGTTTCCGCTGCCGCGCTCAGCCCGAAGTACCTATCATGGCTGACCTGCCAGCTGATAGAGTCATACCTCAGCCCGTATTTAGTCACGTATCAACAGATTTCGCCGGACCGTTTCTGCTCAAATCAAGTCAATTACGTAATGCTAAGTTAATTAAGGGATATTTTTGCATATTTGTTTGCCTCACTACAAAGGCGGTTCACTTAGAACCAGTCTCATCGCTCACTGCCGAAGCGTTTATTGCAACATTACAAAAGTTCTGCTCACGTCGCGGACTTCCGGTATTGATACGTTCGGATTGTGGCACAAATTATGTAGGAGCTAGGAATCATCTACTAGAGGTACAACAATTTCTCAATGACAATAACGACGCCATTTCTCATAAACTCTCAACTCAAAATATAACTTGGTTACTCAATCCGCCTAAAGCCCCATGGATGGGAGGTATCCATGAGATTAATGTTAAATCCACAAAGCAACTTCTATACCGTGTTATCGGTGAGCAACACCTCACTTTCGAGGAATTCTTAACTCTGCTCACTAGAATCGAAGCTGTGTTAAACTCTCGGCCCATCAGTCCACTTTCGTCCGATCCCACGGACTATCAGCCCCTTACTGCTGGCCACTTTCTCATTGGCCGTCCGCTCACAGCTCTCCCCGAGCTGACTCTAGATGAAAGAGTAATATCTCCGCTCAAACGCTTTCAGCTCATTCAATCACTCTCTCAGCGCTTTTGGAACCTTTGGACCAAGTCCTACCTCCATACCCTTCAAATCCGCTCCAAATGGCTTTCCTCTTCCTCTCCACCCAAAATTGGAGAACTGGTTCTGCTCAAGGAGGACAATTTGCCTCCTCTACAATGGAAGATGGGAAGAATCTCACGTCTGCTACCTGGGAAGGATGGAGTCATCAGAGTTGTGGACTTGGACACGACTCAAGGCCAGCTGCGGAGGCCTGTCGGCAAGATTGCCCGGCTCCCACTGGATTCTGCTCAGGATGCCCCTCAGCTCGCCGCCTGTGCGGGCCCCCCAGGATGTTCGCGCCAACACTGGCGCGACGTTTAGAATAAACACAAAGGACATCACTACGTGAAGTATGGCCGACCGACTCAGGGGCGTTGTCAGAGAGTGACGAACACTTGCATTAAGACCCCCTTCCGCGCCGGATGCATTTTCAGCTCATCCCGAAACCTAGTGAACGCGAACGCGTGTGCGCATATTTATTTGTACTCGTTAATATAATACCAAATTCGCCGGCGAACCGCGATAAATCTATCGATAATCCGCTCAACAGCTGTGTAGTGTAGTGAGAAGAAACCTCCGCCCAGATACAGAACCACCAGCTCAACAATAAGGTCAGTCCCAGATTTCTCCAGCCCTCACATTAACCTATATACCTACTTCCCTCAGCTCAAAGTCGTATGTGTAAGTTCCTAGCTTACACACTTGCCTTATGATTAGTGTAGTTTATAATGTAAGCTCTTACGAAGTAAGAATATTATACGTTCGAACATACCAAGACAAATCAATATAATTAGTCAGGACATAACCCGACATTCCCTACATGTTCGTGGGCAATTTATCATTTGGATGCAATCCAAACTAATGTATTGGTTCCGTGAGCCCGTGCATGTCAGCCGCGCTCGGGCCAACATATAATAAAACTATAAGCGATATAATATCGTTTGCGATAAAGATACTGATTTCTCAAAGTAATTTAAAAACTCAAAAGATAAAAATAAGTTTTTACACTTTTAAGTTGTTGTTTGTCTTTCTTTTATTTCAAGACCATCTGCAGTCAGCAGCACCGTATCAATATCAATTCTGTCTAAAAGCCTATAAGTGTGAATCGTTACTAATCAACTTTAAATCGTTATAGATCCTAAACGGTAATTCTGATTGAAAAACGATATGAGAAACCTAAAAATTATTTTCAAATACATATTCAATGATACCCCACTTGACATAGTTAGTCGGTGTTATTTGTTTTCTTTTTCATATTATGGCCTCCAAAATCCTTAATTTACTGGAACACCTGTATTCCTCAATATAAATAGATAGGTAATGTAACCAGTAAAAGATACAAATCCTCCGTAAATGAAACAGTATAAAAGTTTGGGAGCCATTTGTCCTCGTCACGTCGCCAACTTTTTGCGGTAGTTAGCGAGCGAGTGTTTATGCGGCTTATGACTAAACTATACTTTGTTTATCACGTGCAATTTTGTTTGGAATTGCTCTGTGCTGAATTTCGTGGACTCACTTTTGTTACACGACACTTCGCACTCGAAAATTTGAAACAAAGCAAACACATTTTGTACGGTGAGTGTGAACGAGGTAGAGGCTGTTTATTATTTCAGTAGTGCTGGTGTTGCATAGTCGCCAGCAGACCCGAACCCCAAATCTCGTAATTAACTAACACTTTTCATTTTACTTATATTGAATTATGAATGAATCGTCTTGACAACAAACTGATTTTTGTAGTTTGGGCCAATCAAAACGGGCTTGACGTTGGGTTGTCGTTTATTAGAATACCATTTTACAGCTAGACACATACATATCGGGACTAGATCGTTACCAAAGTTTATATATTACTAACGTAATGTATCTGTATTGTTGCAGGATTTAATTAGCAAAATCGACCTTCTGGTATACCAACACCAAATGACTACATTTAAAATGTTCAGTTTAATTTATATGTTTAAAAATATTGAGGTTGGCCTTTGGCCCGCGGTTCCACCCGCGTAAGTATAGTATTCCACAGGAACACTGTAACTTTTTCGAGATAAAATGTAGCCTTTGTTTTAATCCAGAGCATAGACTACCATACGAAATTTCATCAAAATCCGTTCTGTAGTTTTTGCGTGAAAGGATCACAAACTCCATCCATCCATAAACTTTTACATTTATTCCCGTTTGGCAATCATATCATTTCGTAATTCTTCGCTATAGTACAAACATATATCTAATCATACATATTATTTTTCGAAAACCTCAATAAAAAGACATAAAAAATGTTAACTATTTTTTGTTTCATTTTGTGTTCACAATATTTTTAACGTTACCAAACACCGAGGGATAGGTTACACGTATAAAACTATTAATACAGAAAAAAGTAATATCTGGTATCCACTTTACAGGGTTTAAGCTTCTAATGTGTTTAAATCAGCAGTTTTGTCGAGCTTAAAATAAACATCCTAATACCTACAGGAAAAAAGGCAAAGCAAAAAGGGCATACTACATTTTTTTTATTCCGGGTCAAAAGGAACAATTTTGACATTGGAAATTTCTTTTCGTTCGCTCCAGTATTCCACAAAAATTGAGATAAGGGATCTCTCGGAGAGTTTTGAAGATATGATATTCGAAAATAACTCAAAAGATGCGCATTCAAGAGAGCTGTAAGGTGCAAAAAGAATTATTAAAGAAAGTAAAAAACGAAAAAGTTATGGCCAAAAGAGTGAAAAAAATTTTTTTTTTCCGTATTTTTGATTTTGGTGCTCCATATTTTGAAAACAAAGCATGATATCAAAAATTTGAGAAAATCTCCTCTGGACAATTTAGTCAGCTACATGTTGAGTCTAAAACAAAGACGATCAGGTTAAGGTTTTAGCCTGTAGCCTAAACTTTTTGAAAAAAAATAAGAAATATCTTGTACATTAAACGAGACAATCTGGTTTATATATAATCGAGATCTCGGCAACGGCTGAAAGTAATAACATGAAATTGAGTATTCAGGGAGTTTTGGAGGAGAAAAATCGATCTAGCTAGGTCTTATCCCTTGAAACTGCGCATTTTAAGCAATATGTGTTTTTTTTTCGTCGTGCAACTATAATATATCAATAATTTCGACTCTCTTACGTCAGTCTGATTGGCAGCTTTGTATGCGTACCTATGTATAATTTTTGCGTTGTTTGGAAATTGGAATGTTGTGGGTTCTAATTCCGGTCAGATATATATTTTTGTGTTTCTTATTATTTATTTTATATTTTTTACTAGCTGGTGCCCGCAACTTCGTTTGCGCAGAACTAACGGAAGCGGAATTCTATTTTTCTAAACGGAACCAGGGCCGTGCCTGGGTATATGGCCGCCTGCGTGCCAGTCTGTATGGCCGCCCCCAGGATAACATTAAAAAAAACTACTTTAATTTTTAATGTTTATTATTATACACAGGGCATCAAACCGGGAAAAAAATCAGTTTTTGGTTAACCGAAATCGAGAACGAAAAAAAATATTGGTTTTGTTCCCAAAACCGGTTTCTGAAAAGAAAAACCGGCTAAAAACCGGTTTTATGAGATTTATATGTTTGGATGAAATTTAAGAAAAAAAAATGCACAAAATAAACATTTTTTTATTTAAAATTTAAACAAAAATAATAACATGAAAAAAATTATGGTATTGGTTTTATAATCACAGACAAAATTATCAAACATAAAGAACAAGGAATAACCCTTAAATCTATACTAACATATTAGGATAACAAAGCTCAGTGGCCAATGGCAGATCTGGGCTGACTTGCAACTTGGGAGGTATACAAAATAGAATTAATTTACTTACTTTAATAATAACATGAAAAAAAGTAATTATGGTATTGGTATTATAATCACAGACAAAATTATCAAACATAAAGAACATAGGAATACGATAATTTAAAATCCTAGGTGTCGCTCAGTGACAATTTAAAATTATTTGATTTTAAAAAATCAAATCTTACGTATTATTTATTGATATTGAAAATAGTAAAGGTTTTTGGTTAATTAACCGGTTTCATAAAATTATTTCGGTTAGGTTACCGGTTAATTAGGGAAATCTTTCAATCTTTCAATTATCGCGATTGAAAGTGAAATTGCTGAATCTTCACGAAGCAATTATTAAATAAAGTACATATTAAAAGTTAATCCTACGGGATTTTTTACTGACAAAATCGTCAATTGCTTCGTGAATATTTAAAGATTCAGCAATTTCACTTTCAATCGCGATAATTGAAAGATTGCTCATACGTTCTTGCGTCATGGAAGTACGTAGGTAATTTTTTATGATTTTCAATTTAGAAAAACTACGTTCTCCAGACGCAACTGATACAGGCATGGTCAATAATAGTTTTAAGCTTGTAGATACATTTGGAAATGAATTTTGTAAATTGTGTTTGTACAAATACTTTAGGAGTTCTTCGGGTTGTTTCCTATCTTTTATAATTATTTTCAATGAAATTAACTCTTCGTATAATTCTGCTCCGTTTATGTCGCACGATTCGCCATCCTTGAATTTATTATGAAAGTCGAAGCAACTTTTTTTTATGTCGTCCTCTCCTATTTCAACAAATTTATATAAAAATCCGAAAGACTGTTCGAAATTGGATAATGTTTCAAATCGGGTAGTAACAGATGAAATGGCTGTATCCAATATTACATAGAAAAAATTAATTTTGAAATTTTCTTTAGCAGTTAACTGAATATCCTCATCTCCTTCATAGTCAAATTGTTTTCGCTTATGGCGTCGACGTAGATTAATTTCAACAGGAAATTCCGGTTGTATTTCAAGTGATTCACATAATTCATCAGCAATTTTCAAATACTTTTCGAAATTTTCATCATTTCTAATACTTTGGAAAAAAATTAAAATATTATTAATAGATTCAGCACATGAAGTAAGATTCCAAGAAACGGTCTGCATCATTTTACTAATAATATTTACTTTTTCTAAGATTTCGTACCATATTACTGTGGAACAAATAAATTTGTACGATTTAATTTTCATTGCCAAACATTTAGCTTCATGTTGACCTATTGGTGTTGAACATTCTTCCGCTAGTTCTATTAGGCTGTCATAAATTTCACCTAATTCATGACGCAGTGGTCTAATCGCCTTAATCCTTGATTCCCACCGGGTTACGCTAACTTGTTTTACTGTTAACGATTTTACATGTTTTTTTAAAATTTGCCATCGAAAAGGTGATCCGGAAAAGTAATTGTATATTGCTGACACATTACTAAAAAAATCCACAGTTGAAAAAGAAACTTTCGCTGCATCATTGACGACCAAATTTAATGTATGCGCGTTGCATGGCATAAACAAAGCTCGTGGATAATTGTCCAAAATTCGTTTCTGCAATCCAATATGTTTTCCAGCCATATTTGATCCATTATCATACCCCTGGCCTCTCATATCGTTAACATTTAATTTAAGAGAGCTTAATTTTTCAATTAAAAAGTCGTAAAAAGCTTCTCCAGTACTTTTTTGAGCTGGAGAAAAACCAACGAAATTTTCTCTCACTTCTACTTCGTCATTTTGAATATGCACATATCTCAAAATTATTGTAATTTGCTCGACATGTCCCATGTCCGGCGTACAATCCAAAATTACTGAAAAATATTTGGCGTCTTTTATTGCTGACAAAATATATTTTTGAATTTGCGCTGCAAGGATACTAATTATTTCATTTTGGAAGCGATTTCCCGCATAATGTGGCATATGGTTCTTTAAAGCAACTGATTGTTGAATGCGATTTATGTGATCTGCCATAACATCATCAAATTTTCCTATCATTTCAATTGCTTTTAGAAAATTTCCATTATTGTTTTCATACAATCTGCTCGAGCTACCTCTAAACGCTAAACCCTGTACTGCCAGAAATTGTACCACAGATATCATGCGTACGACAATTTGATACCATCGTTTTTTCTCTGCGTCATAATACCGTTGAAAATTTTTATCAATTGTAGCTTTGTTTTTTAAATTTAATTCCAAATTTTTCCAATTGGTGCAATTTCCGATATGCAGCGATGTTTTTTCATGACGAGATAAATTATCAGATGTGTGTTGCCAATCATTGAAGCCTTCATTAACTAATTTTATTTCTTGTTTGCCAAATAATTTACAACAGAAGCAAAATATGGAATCCGTTTTTGGAGAATAGATTAACCACTCACGATTAAATTTTTCACCATTTGGCATTTTTCTATAGAAATAAGTTGATGAAAATGATCTTCCCAATTCATTAATTGGATATGTAGATTGTTTATTTTGTATGGGTCCTTTTTCGATTAATATATCCAATATTTTAGTGGTAATTGTTAAAGGCCAGCAAGCTGGATCATTTAAATCCATACACATAGCAAAATATGCTTTATCAATTTCAGCGGTATCGGTATTGTATAGATCGATATCCTTATTATCTTCTGTTTCCATTTCGTCGGTACTACTAGTATTGTCATTAGCCTTTTCATTTTCGACAGATAATTCATTTTCATTTTTATCGCAAAACAAATCATCAATTGGATTTAATTGGCTACTACAACTACTTTCCGGTTCTGGCGATTTTACTAAAAACTTTGTTAATGAGCCAAACATTTTTTTGGCTTCATTTTGCTTTTCCTCTCGCTTTCTTTTATATTGCGCTCCAGACAATCTTTTCGTTTTCCTTTCAGACATTCGTAGGCCTTTAAAAATGTTTAAAAAATAAAAAATTAAAAAAAAATTAAATAATAATTAAAATAAATAATAAAATAGCGCAATTTAATATTAAATTACTTAAAATCTATAATTAATGTATATTTTAATGCGCATAGGATGACATGATAAGAAAATCATTTATAAGCTTTTTAAGTAAAACATATTTTTAAACATAAATATGTCAAGATTTATTTTGAAAATGAAAACGGAGAGGAAAATTCAACCACATATAACTGTTTTCTAGTTCAATGTCAGGTAAATTTCTTCCATTTAATAACAATAACATTGCTATTATAAAAAGGAATCATAAGCTTAATTTAAAGAGTTGCTTTCGGCTACACAAGTTCAAATGCTTGATTTTCCATCGGCGGGTTGTGAGCGATTTAAACAGAGAATCTCGTATGCAAACAAACAACTTTTAATTATTATATAAATGCATTCAAAATGAGAAAGATATTCATTTTTTAGTATAAATTAAGGAAGATTTTAAGTAATTTAATATTAAATTGCACTATTTTATTATTTATTTTAATTATTATTTAATTTTTTTTTTAAATTTTTTTTAATATTATTAAATATTTTTTAATATTTATTTAAGAATTTCATATCAAAAGGCCTTTTCCCTCCAAAAAGACCCGCCAAAATTTCCCGGGCCCAAAATTGAAAGTCTACCCAAATTTTACATTTTTTGTGTATTACCTTTTTCAGTCTTTGTCGAGTAAATAAACTTTTTATTAAATTTCACCACACGAACACACAACTAAAAGTTTTCAGGAATAAAGCAATTTATTTTTATTCGTTAAATCAGGGGTCGGCGCGACCGTGCACGATCGAGCTGATTTTCGAAAAGCTCCGCCTCCCACCACCCCCTTACGTTCTCACTTCCGCGCGATACCTACAAGCCTCCAGAGCCTCAAGAGCGTAGTCTTAACGTAGTGTAATGCGGGGCCTTCATATTACGAAAATATTATCAAAATTACAAAAATATTATTCAGTTTTAAATTTTAAACTATTGATTTTTAAATTTTAGATTTTGCTTTAAAATAATTGAATGAAATTTTTGTAATTTTGATAATATTTTCGTAATATGAAGGCCCCGCGTTACTCTACGTTAAGAGTACACTCTTGAGGCTCTGGAGGCTTGTAGGTATCGCGCGGAAGTGAGAACGTAAGGGGGTGGTGGGAGGCGGAGCTTTTCGAAAATCAGCTCGATCGTGCACGGTCGCGCCGACCCCTGTGTTAAATTAAAGACTTTAATAATATCGGATCACACACAGGACACAAAAAACGATTTATCCTCGCTAGTCTATAGACTAATACGACTAATAAGACGAATAAGACCACTTACGCGACGCCGGTCAATTGAAAAAACTATTTCGGCTCTTCGCTCGTGCAATGTTCGAAAAAATTCGGATTCGCTGCATGACTAGGTATATAAATACTACAACGACATAATCAGTTTTTATACATTTCTTATTTCTGAGAAACTCTTTTTAGATAGATTAGATTAGAGAAACTGTTTTTACTTCGTATCTTAATGAAAACAAACCGAATGTATTTTTGCCCAGTAAACAACTTGTAACGATTTGGCCGCCTCTTAATTTCGGCCGCCTGCGTGCGGTGCACGCAATGAACGCCCGTCAGGCACGGCCCTGAACGGAACCCTTAGATAAAAGTAGCCTAAGTTACGACTTCTAACATCAACTATATGCCAGTGAAAGTCCTGTGAAAATGGGTCCATCCGTTTTAGAGATTAGCCGGAACAACGGACAGACAGACAGACAATTTTTTTTTTTAATTTGATATTTTGTTTTAAGTACCGTATATACTTTCATGTGCATTTAGTGAAAATCTGTTAATTTCAAATTACAAACAGACAATTTTATTTATTTGTATAGATATATATTTTTAATTATTTTAAAGTTTTACTAAAACTCCGAGCAAAGCTCGGTCTTCCAGGTACTCTTACCTTAAACTTTAAACGAGACAATCTTGTATATTATATATAATCGTAATCTCGGCAACGGCTGCAAGTATTTACATGAAATGTATGCAGGGAGTTTTGGGTGATAAAAATCGGTCTAACTACGTTTTATGCCTGAGAAACTGCGCATTTTAAGTTATATATATTTTTCTTTCGTCGTGCAACAATATAATGTCAAAAATTTCGACTTTATAATGTCAGTCGGATTGGCAGCTTAGTTAATTTTCGCGTCGTTCGGAAATTCGGAATTCGGTGGGTTCGAACCCCGGTAAAATATTTTTGTGATTCTTTTTTTTTTAATCTACTAGAGCTCCGAGTAAAGCTCGGTTACCCAGGTACTCTTCTATTATATAAAGTGACATGTCCTGACTGACTGATTCATCAACGCCGAGGCAAAACTACAGATTTTACTGAAAGAAGAAAGTTGTTCTCGCTCTTTTGATCGATTTTTCACGGGCATTTGACACCTTAGACCATAAAAAAATTATATGCAACCTAAGTAATTGCGGTATAAGGGGTCCAATGTTAAAATGGTGCGAAAACTATATGAAAAATCGGTAATTTAATGTTAAAATTGACAACACACTCAGTGATCAAATTGCAGTACACGAGGGCACCGCCCAACGCTCGGTGCTGGGGCCTACCCATTTTTTATCATACGTCAACAACATGAGTAATTGCCTCAAATACTGTTCATGTTATCAGTTTGCTGACGATACGTGTCTGGTGTCTGCTGACGAGGACCCTAACAAGGCACTTGAGCGCTTACAAACTGACTTTGATACGATTCAACGCTGGTGTAATGATGCAGGCTTAGTACTGAATGCGGAAAAAACAAAATTATTATTTATCAGGTCGCCTTATCTTCGGCGTCATGTCCATAGCTGTTTACATCTGACCAGAGTTAATTCGTGTAGATGCCCAGCTATTGAGGAAGTAAGCTCACAAAAATACCTTGGTATAACAATACATAATAAAATCAACTGGAGTCATCATATTGAAAATGTATGCGATAAACTAAGACAGTTTCTGGCTAGTATTACTATTTTAAAACATAATATTCCATTTAAAGTGAAATTTATGCTATATAATTCATTTGCTAAGTCGCATATAAATTACGGATTAAGTACTTACGGTCGGACCTATAAAAGTAATTTAAATCAAATTTACAACTTATAACTTAGAATTTTAAAATCAATATTCCCCGAATATAAAACAAAAACTCGTCAACAAATATGATGAATTATTTAAGCACTGTAAAGTTTTACCAGTATTCACTAAATTTAATTTTACCCTGTTAAAAGAACAATATTTTAACGACAGTTTAAAAGTATTAACCGAACACCCTGTACGCACTCGAGCCGTCGCACAAAACCGGCTAGTGACGACTCGAGCCTGCAACCGATACGGCGAGCGAATGACTAGCTACATAGCTTCTCGTCTTATTAATGATTCACCTATAGAAGTAATAAATAATTTAACTGATAAAATATAAAATGCAAATTAAAATCATATTACTTACCTATCTAAAATTAAAACACTAATGTAGAATGCCTAAAACATGTAAAGAAATTCTATCTGGTTCCAAACTGTTTTAATATTCATAAAAAAATTATGTTAAATTGTATGCAACTGTGTATTTAAACTAGAATTGCGAATAAGGCTGTATGCAGCATTGGACAAACCTCAGTGATTTTGAATGCTGTTTATATTGTAGTAAAATAGTATCTTTTTATTTTTGGTAAATAAAAGAAAAAAAATCGGTTGTCTGTAAAGTCGGTTTACTGACGATAGTTGAACGTGACAACGTCATGTTTATAGTGCGCGCGGAACTAATTGGCCGCGCCTTAGGTAGGCGTGTTGCCGCCGCGAAGTCCGGCGCCGAACTGAGTAATAAAATCAAGCGCATAATAATAATAATAATAATAATAATAATAATAATAATAATAATAATAATAATAATAATTGATAATTTATTTTTTACTAACAATCAAAAGCTCTTTTATCAAAATTTAAACTCCGAAAATATTAAAATCATACAACCGCCTAGTACAGATACAATTAAGGACTATTGGGAAAACCTATGGTCCAAACCAGCCCATCACAACGTACACGCTTCATGGCTTGATACCGAAATAAGTGAATGTCACAATATTAATCCAATGCCTGAAGTTACAATAGATGATAACGATGTCACATACGCCATAAAGAAGACTTTGAACTGGAAGGCACCAGGGCCAGATAAAATTCAAAATTATTGGATAAAATATTTTACTTCAACACATCACTACATCGCCAAATCATTCAATTCAGCCCTTAAGGATCCCAAATTAGTGCCGCTATTTATGATGCAAGGAATAACATATCTAAAGCCTAAAGATAAAAACGATACTGAAAATCCGACTAAATACCGTCCAATCACCTGCCTTCCAACTCTTTACAAACTACTTACGTCAATAATCACACAAAAACTAAATACTCACATTACTGATAATAAAATAATCCCTGAAGAACAAAAAGGCTGCGCTAAAGGATCAATGGGCTGTAAAGAACAACTTATCATCGACGCCCAAATACATAATCAAACTAAAAAAGATCATAAGAACCTTTATTACGCATACATAGATTACCAAAAAGCCTTTGATAGTGTCCCGCATTCTTGGTTGATACATGTACTAAAAATATATAAGATTCATAATACTTTAATTCACTTTCTACAATATATAATGCATAACTGGTCTACTAAACTCAATCTAAGAACAGTCAGTACCACCGTCAGTACCTCACCAATCAAAATTAAACGTGGCATTTTCCAAGGCGACTCACTTAGCCCCTTATGGTTTTGCTTAGCTTTAAACCCTCTATCTAAAACTCTTAATAGGTCAAACTTAGGATATATTATAGATAAAGTCAATAAAATCAAAATCACTCACCTTCTTTACATGGACGACATAAAACTCTTCGCACCTGACAGGCAACAGCTGGAACAACTATTAAAATTAACGGAAAAATTTAGCGCTGATATTTACATGACATTCGGATCTGATAAATGTAAAATTAATTGCATTCTTAAGGGCAAACATACACATACAGAACCACTCAACTTAGAACTACAAGAAGGAACAATAGACAGCATGCAAGCGAAAGACACATATAAGTACCTAGGTTATATACAAAATACAGCTATAGATCATAAAGAAATAAAAAATACATTAAAAAATAAATACAAACAGAGACTAAATAAAATTTTAAAAACGCAATTGTCAGGCCAAAACAAAATTAAAGCTGTAAATACCTATGCGATCCCTATATTAACGTATTCATTTGGAATTATCAGGTGGTCTGACACTGATTTGGAAACCCTCAACACCGCAACCCGAACCGCTTGTTACAAACACAATATTCACCACATCCATTCAGCAGTTGAAAGATTTACAATAAAGAGGAAGCAGGGAGGGCGTGGTTTTATAGACATAAAAAATCTACATTACAGCCAAATAGATAACCTCCGAAATTATTTCAAGACAAAAGCTAACACAAGCCCACTTCATAAAGCCATTGTAAATTCACCTCATTCTGGAACACCGCTACAGTTAAATAATGACAAATTTAACTCTAAAAATAAAATAATTAATGATGAAAACAAAATAGAAAAATGGAAAAGTAAGGCTCTACATGGTAAATTTCCGTACCAGTTAAGTCAGGACCATATTGATCAAGCCGCGTCATTCAGTTGGTTAACTAAGGGCAACATTTATAGTGAAACAGAAGGGTTCTTAATAGCTATACAGGACCAAATTATTAAAACTCGCAATTACTCAAAATTTATCCTCAAAGAAGCCATAGAAACTGATAAGTGTAGATTATGCCACCAAACCACAGAGACAATAGACCATATTACTGGAGGATGCAGTGCACTAGCAAATAAAGAATATACTCACCGTCACGATAACGTATCCAAACATATACATCAATTAATAGCAATCAAGTTTAACCTTATAGATACACATACACCGTACTACAAATACAAACCATCTAACGTTCTAGAAAATGACTCCGTAAAACTCTACTGGGATCGCGATATCGTCACAGACCGTACCATCCTAAGCAATAGACCAGACATAACCCTCACAATTAAATCTGAAAAAACCACTTACCTTATAGACATCGCCGTTCCAAACACCAACAACCTGAAACAGAAACACACAGAAAAAATCCAAAAATACATACCGCTTGCAGATGAGATCAAACAAATGTGGCATCAAAACACAGTAAAAATAATCCCGATTGTCGTCTCCTCAACGGGCGTTATTCCAAAAACGCTTGCCGTTGCACTTAAATCCCTTAACCTTCACAAAAACACATATATACAGTTACAAAAGTCAATCGTTATAGATACCTGCTCTATAGTCCGCCGCTTCCTTAATTCATCTTCATCCTTTCCTACAACTCACACCAATTAAACTCCTTTCACGCTACATATGATACAATTATACTGAACAGGATACTTGGCAATCGCCCGTACCTGCATCATTCTACCGGTTAAGCCGAGACAAATATATGTATAATAATAATAATAATAATAATAATAATAATAATAATAATAATAATAATAATAATAATAATAATAATAATAATAATAATAATAATACTAATAATAATAATAATAAACGCTTGCCGTTGCACTTAAATCCCTTAACCTTCACAAAAACACAATACAGTTACAAAAGTCAATCGTTATAGATACCTGCTCTATAGTCCGCCGCTTCCTTAATTCATCTTCATCCTTCCCTACAGCTCACACCAATTAAACTTCTTTCACGCTACATGAACAGGATACTTGGCAATCGCCCGTACCTGCTTCATTCTACCGGTTAAGCCGAGACAAATATATGTTAAATAATAATAATAATAATAATAATAATAACAATAATAATAATAATAATAATAACAATAATAATAATAATAATAATAACAATAATAATAATAATACATCCATAATAACGCCTCTCCGTCCCACCGCTCACATACCTAAGGCGCGGCTAGCTGAGGTAACGGCAATGCGTCATATTTAGCGAGGTAACGCAGGTAACTGGTAACAGTAACAGGTAACGCATGAGTCATGTTTTTTCGTGCGTGCAGCCGGCTCCATCGAATTATAAGACGTTATCACGTCAAAAAACTTTAATAATAAAATAATCTTAAACCATTTACCGTTTAATTTATTATTAGCATAATTAAAGTCTCTTTTTAAAAAAAAATAGGAAATCAGTCACCCTCAACCTTTTTGAGGTTGCGAGGTACGTACGCGTACGAAGTCGCGGCTAGACTAAGAATAAAATAATCATCATTCAACGTTGTAGTTTAATTTTGCAACCTTCTCCTAATCCCGACTTTCTAGTCGCTCAGCTACAATATTTTTTCGAATTTCGTAGATTCGTTTCCAATGTGCTCGACAGTCGTGTGAGGCACGAAATCTGTGAATTTTTTTGTACGACTCTGGCCATCTTTACCCGCATAAGAGTACCACTTAAATTGATTGTCGTAATCCTAGATGTATTATATTAAAAAGAGGTAGATAGGTAGATATGGTATGAGCGCATAATAAGTGAAGACTCGAAACTGTCCGAAGACTTGACTTTGAAGACGAAAGAAAGGCAGTTTGTGGTTAGTATGCGACAAGCCGGTCGACAAGTAGCACGTACTACGCATTCCGTGCACCTTGCACAAAATGCCATCGTGTGTCTATAAAAGCTGTAAAAATCATGACAAAAAAGCATTGATAACTATGGGATACCTTACAAAACTGACAAAATTTCTGTGCCGCGACACACATTGACATTTTTCTTTACTGTTACATTTCACTCACACAGCAAAAATTCGTGAAAGAGATGGAATGTTTAATTTAAAAAAAAAAGATGACTAGTGTTTGTCACTACCAATTAAGTGTAATAATAAATAAACGCGTATATTCAAATTTAACGACGCGGAAGGTACAAAATGCGTATAAATTCTATTCATTCATAGTAGTTACCTTTGACGATATGCTGTGAATTGAATTTTTTGGTGTAATCGGTAGTTTGACAACCATTTTATGTAAGATTAATCTAGACAATAATGGCGTGAATGCCTACTATTATTTTGATAAAACTGCATATTTAGTTTTTTTTTAATGAATGTCCCAAACAGGAATCGAAACATGGTATTTAAAAACACATGGTATTATAGCGCTTTTCGATAGTATTGATGTTGTGGTACAAATTCCGCAAAGTAATAAAGGAAACACAGGAAGAAAATTATTTTTATTAAAATACTCCTTCTAAACCAAGCTTTGTGAAAATAAAACGTCAACAAAGTAGTTTGTTAAAGATTAGCTTATTTTCCAGAATTTGTTCCTCATTAGGAAAACTTACTATCAATCTCTACTATCTCATTTTCAAATGTCGACGCTAAAAATGCGCCGCAAATTGCTTGACATGACATAATGTTTCTGTACACAGTTACACGTATTGATTGATGCGACTGACATTTTGGAATAATTATCGTTTAGCGTACCTAGAGCTGGCAGCCGTTTACTCCCATCGTAAAACTTTTCCTTTCCATCACATAGGACTGGTGCTTTGTACCGCATGTGCTCCTCATATAATGCTATCAATACAGCTTTTAATATATTTGCTGGTTCTGTCGTCTGCTCTAAAAATACTCTTAAAGATATCCTTTATAAGAAAAATTTATAGTTTAGTAAACAATTTGTTAATGTAGATTTAATTTGAAATGCTTAGTAGTAAGGTAACACAACTTCGATAGATGCGTGCGTGTTGTGTTCACTTCCTAGAGGGATACAATCTCTAGTAATATTCTTTTAGTACATAAGTGGTTTATCTGCACGTATTGTGGTTGTATCTTGTTTTGTGAAACTATTAAAAAAAAATCTCTTTTTATGTAAAGGGTAAAAAAATGCAAATATTCGAAAATTTTGATATTAGATTATTCGATTTTTTATGCGGACTATTCGAAAACTAGAAAAAAAAACTATGTTTTTATTATAATCACTGTTTTTTTTTAAATAATATAACAAAATATTGTGAACAGACATTGGCGATTTACATGAAAATCAACAAATTCTTAATAACTAAACTTCTTCTTAACAACCAAAATAAAGAAAAAAACAAAAAATATTAAGTAAACGGTAAAAGTGTAGAAAAAGTTTTTCTAGTTTTTCTTATTACTATTAGTCCTCGTTCACTTTGTATATTACACTCATATTATAAAGGCGCAAGTTTGTGTGTGTGTTTTAGAAACCTTAAAAAAAATTTAAGATACTTTTAGTGTTACTGTTAGACCCTCAGTTTGTTCTAAGACGAACGCCAACCGGATTTGTCATTAGAAATCGAAATCACTCATACCTTATTGTTATTACGCGACGAAAGACAAAACAAGGTTTTTTTTCTGTCGCCGTGTAATATGATTTTATAACTTTAAAATTAGCAGTTTTTAAGGGATAAGACCTGGCTAGACCGATTATTCTGCCCTAAAACTCCCTGCGTACTAAATTTCATGAAACTACTTGCAGTCGTTCCCGAGATTCTGGTTATATATATATATATATATATATATATATATATATATATATATATATATATATATATATATATATATATATATATATATATTTGCTAGTTTAAAGTATAAGATTAATGCGATAGAATCATCACCAATCTCATAGGTACCCCAACTACACCAACGTTCAGCTTTCAACTGTGCTGGCCATGTGCCGCCAATATAGAACAATATAGACTTAGTAAAAATAATTAGTAATTTCCAATGAACACTAAAATAGTGTCGATAGTGGTTTTAATAAAGGGTTCCCTTTATTAGAGCGTTATTGCATTTCATATATCGGCGCAGTAGTTACCGAGGACTACAGAGGTTTGTTTAGGATATTTGCGCGGCTCTATTTCGTACTCACTGTAACAAGTGGGTCAATTGAATCTACCATTACTCTTTTGCGAAAGAACTAAGATTGTAAGAACCTTTATGGCTGTAACGATATTACGTAGGACTTGCTATTGGTAAACCTAGGGTCTTAGTCCGTGAACAAAATTACCAATCTGGGTTAGTCCCATTTCATATGATATTTGTGTAATTTTTATTTTGAACGATCAAATTGCGAAAAAGTCACAGCAGAAAACGTTTCATGAAGTCTTCAAACCTGCAGTAGCATTCTGCATTTAAAACAACCTAAGCTTTTATTCCGTCCTAATGAAGCCGATTAAGTAAACAATTCATCCTTGAACATGGTAATAGAGTTATCACTAGCTGAAATGGCGGAAACTTGCAAATTGTCAGAAAAAACTTCCCCGATTAGGGGTAAGAAAAACGACCTGTAAACTCCCCTCGCTCGTGATTTACGTGAATTACGCAAATATATCGCTCGTAAATATGACGCGTGTGTTTCGAATCGGAAATGTTTTCATGTGTCCATGTAATAAAACTTGATTTATATGACTTGTACTATTTTGTTTCGGTCGCGGTTCGGTTGGATGGGAGATTAAACGCGGACAACTGTGCTACGCTAGGTTATATGGTTATACTCTTAGATTATACGATTCCACGTAGACAATACAAATATCACCATGAAACCTTCGAACCTACAAGGAATGATGGTGATATATGGATGTGCATTCTATAAAACCTCATTGTGCCCATCTATAAAACCACCAAAATCTACAGTATCGCAATTCTGTAAGTTTTGGCAAAGAATATACGAGTATATTACTAATGTCAAGAATCGTCATTCCACCGATTTACACGAATGAAAGCTCGCGGCTGTGTGCGCGTGGCTGGGCGAATGCGGCGGCGGGCGAAGCGCGAGTTTTTTCCAGCCAGGACTTTCGTTCACGGGGCTGGCCGCTGGTCGTTTCGTGCTTTGATATAATTGACAGTATAATTTCATTATATTTATGGTAGATTTGTCTGACGCCACGTTCAAAATTATTTTGGTGTCAACCCCTCAGCTTACCTCAACATTGCTGACATTAGCCGGTGCTCGAGTCATTTGTAGAGAGTGTCGCCCCTGTGGCTTTGGTGTAGTAACTATTTAGTAACCTGTACTTTGGTGTTATAGATGGGCGGCTAATCGTTGACAGTAAGGCGAGTTGTCTACTTGTTTGCCCCCTAATACCTATTATCTATCATAAAAACATCATAAATAGCTATTGAATTGGATAAAATATGACGACGATAAAAAAATCAAAATCCTAATAAAAGAGAAAACTGAAGCCTGGGTGTGATGATGATCATGGTTTTTCATTGAATATATTATTATATTCAATCTAAAATTTGTAATCACAAAACAATATAGACCAGGCCGGCCTGGTATATATTGTTTATTAGACGGGCGTGTGCAAAGTGGCTCGTTAAAATATTAACTGGCCTAGGTCTATAAGAGCCATAGAATTAAAAAATGCATACACAGCTGAAACGTTACCTAAAGTTTTTGTTTATGTCAGTAATTATATTCTAATTGACTCCCTTAGTGGCGAAGGGTGGTGTTACTTCAGTGGGAAGCCCTAGTCGCCAGACGGGAGTTGTGACGGGAGGAAGTTTTTTTTAAAGGAAATTTAGCACCATATTATGTATGTTGGTCAAGGTCGTTACAAGCGTGTAGAGTTGTGTCGTGTCCGAGAGAAATTGTAAATACTTAGGTAACTATAAGAATACCTACAATTAGGTATATTTCAAAATACAAAATAGGTACTTAATAATAAAGCGTTTTTCTGTATATTAAGTAACTATTATAAGATAATCATTATATTAAAATACTTCTACGGTACCACCGCCTATTAAATAATAATATACTTGTAATATGTATTATGATAGTCTATTATTATCTACAAATTAAAATTGATAGTAGGTACGTATCCAACTTTCCGCCTACCGTAAAAGTAGATTTAATCAAACGATTTATCACCAACAATAAACACAAGTAGTCTCGCATTAGATATTCACATAATATAAGTACATAAACACGTATTAGTTTAAACTTTAAGACGAATTATATTTATCAAATCTCACTGCTCAATATAATTTCAAAAATAATTATTATTAACGTAATAACATGATTTTACATCCAAGGACGCTCGACTGAGGTACCGCCTAGCTACTTTTCAAAATTCATTCGTCTCATGATGCACGCGATATTATCTAATAACGACTCCTCATCGGTGAAAACTACAAAATTGCGGGTTAATGTCACAGAAAAATATCCCTTAATTACTTGGAACCCACCAAAACGACTAGCCAACCGGCAGTCACCAGACCGACTAAGCTAAGACGGCCTCAAGCCATTAGCGTAGACCCATTCGAAAAAAAAAAAAAAAAGTACTAGTTTTGTCTGGAGGTCTGCATGAGGTAATCTGAAAGGGAAGCCGATAATAATGGAGTTATTTAGACCCTTACTGGACTCCCTTACAAAACGTAATAAAAATAATATAAATAATAGAAAAACACGTGAAAATTTTGAGGAAACTTTTTATGGCTAATAACTGACAGTATCTTCAAGGTGTACCGAAAGCTTTTCAAACCGGAACAAATGGTGCAAATTCGTATCGGAGGCTAAGACCTACTTTTGGTAGCTGCGCCATCGTGGAAAGTAAATAAAAATTTATGAAAATAGATTTCAATTTATAATCATTTAGGGAGAATCAACACATAGATTAACCTTATTCCTGAATTCAACTTTTAAAATAGACACTTCTCGAAAATAAAAAACGATTAGGTTTAAATTCTTAACATATTTCTTTGCAAATTTCGTATTTATTAATTAAAAATAGAAATCATTACTTAATGGTAGATTAAAAATAATATGGCTTCAATGATACTTCGCTCCATTTCCTACATCTATGGTTAAGCCGCAGTTTACTTAGGCCGGTAGTTTCTGAAGGCTGAATCAGACTTGCCCGATCACCCACGATCGACTAAGACAACATGTCAAATCTGCTTACTCATCCTCAGTTGTTTAGGTCATTTTATAAGTGCAAACTTCGCTTACCTACTATTTTATACTATTGATGACAATTATGTAAAACCACCGTTAACTTATTGAAACACTGGTTTTAAAACATGTAGCTACAAGATTAAGTTCACTGAATGTGTTTGAGGCAAATTAAGTCACGTGACTTCATTTGTTTCAAACCAATTTTCTATATGTTTACGCGTTATAAGCAAACCCCCTTACTAATAAAAACATTTAAACAACGGATAACTGAAGCAAAGTTGCTGTCTTTGTGTGATGCGTTGGAAAAGTCACGTGACAGATAAAGACAGCAACGTCTTTCTCTGTCAAGTGACTTTTCCGTTATCCATTGTGTAAATCTTTTTATTAGTAAGTGGGATAGAAAATAATTATATAACGTTATATGTGACACCTACCTTTGAACTTTTAAAGTAGAGAACTGCGCTGCGAAATTGTAAATGAAACATCTAGTTCAGCTACACCTGAACATCGATTCATTCAATATTTATATTATTGACTGCTGTTTAGTTCCAACTGTTAGGTATTTTAGGGTTCCGTAGTACTACAATTGACCTTTATAGTTTCGATCTGTCCGTTCGTCTGTCTCTTTGTCTGTCTTTAGTTGATTGTCAAGTAAAAACCCGGCCAAGTTCGAGTCGGTTTCGCGCACGAAAGGTCCGTAAAAACATCAAAAAAAATGGTTTGTTATATGTATATAATTATTTTATTCTGTTATCAACTGTTTAGCTATTACGGTTAAGGTGATACAGCCTGGTGACAGACAGACAGCGACGCCTCAGTAAGTATGGTACGCTAAAAAAGACATTTTTCACGCTTTTTTCATACGCTTTACTAAAGAGTTGTCAGTTGTGTAATATGCCAAATTGAAAAGAAAAGAAAAAAGTAATTAGGTAGCTAAAGTTAATCCCAGCAATTTGTGTATGGTGCCTATAAGGCTGCAGCTATTTAAGAAAGTGCTATAAAACGGCATTGATACTTAACATTACGTCACAATATTTGGACACTCTAAAGAAACGTATCCCCCGGAATAAAATGAAGCCATCAACGTTTTTATAGCTCGCATAAAACAAAACGCGCGAAAGTGCTCACTTTTTCATTTTATTTTGACATCAGAGACAATTCAATTTGGCTAATATGTTTTGTAAATTCGCTTTCTCTTTGATAAGAACGAATAAATTCAAATGGCGAAGTCAAGCCTAAGCAGAAACGTGAGGGTAAAATAAATTAAAATGGCAAATGGCAAATGTAATAAATGACAGGATTTAAATTAGTAACAAACATGCATCCATCCATCCTCGCAAATATTCACATACTCGTATATAATAGGAGTAGGATTTTTATGCTGCCTTTTCATCCGTTACTGGATGATTTATACAGTATTCTCCGAGCGACGTAACCACTCTTGAAATACTGTAGTGCCTGGGAAAGTCGGTTTTTAAATGTCGTATGGTTGCCAATCACATACGGCATTCTCACAACACAGTCAGTCTAGTCCAGAGGAATGACTGGTCAATACGCCTGGGGCCAACCATGTGCGGGTTTCCTCACGATGTTTTCCTTCACCGTTAGAGCGTCCGTATAATGTACTTGAGATCTGAAAAAGTCTTATTGGTACACGCCACAACCTGGGAATCGAACCTGCACTCTCTCGAGTGCGAATCAAACGGTCTACCCACTAGGCCAGGAGCTCTTACTGTACCTACTGCCTACTTATAATATAAACCTTGTCGAAAGAGTGAAAAAGTAAGATAAATGTTATATTATAAAATCAAAGTGGGCCTCAGCGAGTTCACGATCTCCTACTGTTCCGTAAAGATAAAAGTATCAAGATTACCCGGAGGGCCTATTCTAAATATTGGCCAAGATATTTTTTCAATCTGTCCGAAGTTCTGAACTTTTACTTATTATTTTTACTTAATAGATATTTTATTTTGATGATGATATGATCATTTTTGTTCATATTTTATAGAAGCATATTTTACTTACTTGTTAAATTATGAATATTGTACTTTTATTTAATTTCATGATCTTTAAAATGAACTTTATAAAAGGAATTGTATAAAATTTGGAGGCAAGGTAATTTAGAGGTCTTTAATCTATGAAAAAAGAAAAACACAATAAAGTATACGGTAGACTAGGTTCTGGGCGCAGGAGGTTTATTTTGTTGAAGTCCTAGAACAAAATATCGTCTCCTTTCTCTAAACCTTGTCGTGGCGGAGGGGCTCAATAGTCTGGAATGCAAGTACTCAGGGTGCTTGCAGCGGAGGCTATTACGAATTTGGACCGAGAAGGCACTCTGTATCTCTCTTAACCAGAAGAGAGGACAAGAGATGCAGGTGGTGGAGGACAACATCTCATCTCGTTGTCGTGGAGAGATCAGAAATCTTGAGTCTCGTCATGACAGTAAGTTGGATGCTGGAAGTTATAGCTGCAAAAGCTAGATTTATCTCCGTCCAGCTTTTGCAGCTACACAAATCCTAAGGTAAGAGCGTGCCGATGGGATGTATGGGTATCGGTATCGCTTTAGTCTGAAATATACCGAGACAGGAGCCATGCCGCTGCGAATTGGAGATTTTTGATTGCGTGAATTGGCCTTCCAGTTGCAAGCGCTTAACGGGACCGTACCTGTCAAAAAGGGACCGAACTCTTACAAAGGAACTATGGCAAGCAAGACACAGTTCTAGCCCAGGAGGGTGTACCAACCGCCCTGCGATCGGAGAATTCCTCACGGGCTCTCTAGTACCCGTCTGCCCCACGAATTCTTGCAAAGACTGCCTATCTCAAAAACCAGAAAACCTGGATGTTGAAGAACATATTATTATTATATCATTAGGTCATCGGAAAGGACCTCGCCATAAGATTGATCCATCAGGGGATCGTCTCCTAGAAAGCTGACAACTTACACGACAATAACAATTATACAATTGGGACATTGTAATACTCAACCCTCACCTCCGCCCGTAGAGATGTAATTAATTCCAATTCCGAATCTCAGACCAAACAAAAAAGTGAATGCAGAGTTCTGCGAACCACACAGTGAGGCTGGTCTAAGCTATGCCTCGCCGTAAACACATTGAATACACGTTGAACAGAAACTACGCCCTACCTTGTAAGGCGAGCTGTCGCAGCTGTCTAAACTATACATAGTTTATATGTATGTAGTGCGTAGCTACACGCGCACTACCTATAAAAGCGGCCTCAGTTTTTGTTTGACAAATCTCTGTTTTCACGTTTTTATTTGGTGTGAGTTCCGAACATATTATTTTGCACAACTAAATAATATGTTATTGATTGTACTGTAGGTTCTTGGTGGAAATTCATGTTTCACAGTAATAACACACGGGACTTCTTGCACTATTTCCACTTTAATAAGTATTTTACATTAATTTTAATATATTACACGACCGGTTTCGACACCTGATGATGACTTTGTCGAAACCGGTCGTGTAATATATTAAAATTAATGTAAAATACTTATTAAAGTGGAAATAGTGCAAGAAGTCCTGTGTGTTATTGCTGTGCAACTAAATAATGTTTGAATATAATTTGCACGCTTGTTAGTTCGTTCGAAATACACAATTATGTTAACCAGTTAGAATGCACTTTTCAAAGTAGGTAACAAAGCCATTACGTATTTATCCGCTTATATAAGAGTACGTAAAGAAAAATAAAATCAATGAGCCGTGGTTAGACGTTTAGCGATGTGAAACATTGGAAATATTTTCTATAAACCAAGATTTGTATGCCATGTTATGTAGAGAGCATGGAGACGTGTTACGACACCATGTCGACATGCTAAAAACGATCTGACCTACATACTATACAAGAATTTAAAGCTTAGTTTACTTATTAAACTATGCTCTGGTTTTTATTCCAGGCTTTAAAGAGTTTGCCTACACTACGGAAAAACTGTATTCTACTTACATATGTATCTGAAAAATGATAATATTTTATAAGTTTGGTGGGACTGACTAACCATGTTTTCCATTCAACTCTTTCAAATATTCAAACGTAATAACAGTGTTTATTACCACAGAACAATGTAATAAAGTTTATTACATTTGAAATAGATACAATATACCTACACCGACCCATTTCCTAAGCCAACGTGAAACGAGCCAGCTGCTGAGATTCGCACTTAGCGCGGAGTTTCTAATTACAACATCTTCAATAAATGTTCTGACCTTTATAAATTGATAAATATAAATTGTATCGAAGACGTTGAAGACCTCTAGAGAGGTACAAGTTTTTAACCAACTTCTTTAAAGAATTTGTAAGAGATCGATGTGATGATTCCTAATTTAAAACTATACGAGATAGTAAAAGGAATAGGAAAAGAGGAGGAATAAAATCTAAAGCTAATGTAATATTGAGCGCTCAAGCCGGAGTCGCGGGTCCTCGTCCATAGGATATTATTATATTTATTTAAAAAACAACTCGATTTACGCATATTTCAACTCAGAATGATAATATAATAGCTCCCGCACTGAATTCCTGCTACGCAGGAGTTCTTTTATAGTGCCCAAGTGTGTGTGCGCTACACAAGAGCATGATGCGACTGGCGAGAGATCAGGCACAGGACCAACATTTTACATGCCCATCCGACGCATGGATCAGCTTTCTTGTAAGACAAACAGGTCTGATCAGCCTGCATTATCCTAACCAGACTTGGAATCGCGCTCTAACGCGAGGATCGAAACCACGACCCACGGAGTCAGGAGCCAAGCTTTAAATTTTACTGAACCACGGAACTCAGAATAACGATACCTATTAAGTATACTTATGAAATAATAAAATATTTAGAGTATTTTTATACATTGAACTCGAGACCAGGAAATGCTGGAAGAACTTCACTAATAAGGGTTACAAACTTCTTATAAGTTGAGTGTTTTTTAATTGAAGACAGGGGATTTCGAATTGTAGAAGTGCCTGATTATAATATTATTATTCCTGTGTTAAAATTAAGTACACGGCCATGACCCATAGTAGCAATGGTTTAGAAATAAATTGCTCCTGGGCTTTCCTTCTTTTCACTCCTCTTTTCTTCTTTATCACAGTTCACGTAACGACTTTGTTTCAATTGAAAGGAATAGTTTTCCTTTTCAACTAAAATCTACTGAGTGTAAGGAACAGTTCGATTTCTAAACAATAAAGAGAGCTAGACTTTACGATAATCTTTGATAGATTAAATAGTTGAAAGTTGGCGAATATTTTTCAATGCGCATGAATAGGCTAGGTTATAATAAACTGGCCTGCAAAAGAAAGTACATAACTTTTACTAATAAAAATATTTACACAGCGGATAAGCTATACAATGTTTTGTCCTTATTTGTCAAGCGACTTTTCCAACGCATCAGACAAGGATAAAACATTGTATAGCTTATCCACTATGTAAATATTTTTGTTAGTAATGGGTATACGATTTTTTTTCTAAAACTATAAAAGTTAAAGATTGTAAATTAAAACCTTTTACACAAAAATTATCGGCCTTCTACTGGTTTCAAAAAGTTGATTTATACTTTTAAGCTCTAACTTCTATAGTTAGTGAAAACAAAATGCAATTTTAAAAGTGTAGTCCTTTTTTTGTAAGCCTGCGTAGGTATAAATAAATAAGCTAAGGGACAAGGTGGGTATACTATTTTTTTTTTCTTGGGCCAAGAGGACTACTTTTTAAATGGCACGGCTAAAGATAGGCTAAAGATAACTCATTGTCAATTTTGCCTCACTGTGTAATCTGCCTGTATAAAACTCCTAAAATACTCCTATAATTCGTTTATTTACACAATCTAAGTGACAAAAGCTTTTCAGTCGCTTTCCAACAAACTTGTCGGGGTTAGGCAAATAGGTCAGTCCAGGACCCTAACCTAAATATATTACTGTGTTAAACCAGTACACACACACTTCATTAATATTGCTAGAGGAACGTTCGACCGAGTTTAGTTTAAGGTATCAAAACAAAAAGAAAAGTTCAAGGAGCGTGAAGAGTATTTGATCCCCTTTGCCAAATTCCGTGGCATTTTCTACCAGCCAAATATATCATGTGACCTCAAAATTTTCACTAGATAAAAAAAAAGAGAATATTCGCGCCGATACTGCGCGGCGGTCGCGGACCTTTAAAGCCAGGGCGGCGTACGGCAGCGTGAGTTGATTCAGTTGGTGAATTACGAATTTTTTTGTTCTGCATACTGTCATCATACTTACGGTAAGCTTAACTTAAGGTGAGTAGTGTGGACTGCGGAAACCTGCACAGTGCAACATAAATGCTCCCGTTTACCTTTAAAATTCAACTGTACAGGCAAACCTGTCAGGTACGCCCTTACGTGTATATATATCATTAGTAGGCGAAAAATGTTGCTCCGATCCTTCTCATTTTTAACAACTTTCTACGCCAAATCTTAGTTTTTTTTTTTTTTTCTTCCCCCTAACATTATCAGGGCTGTTTCATTTCTGTTTTTTATTTTTCATTCATTGTAATTTTTTATTTCTTTTTTCTTTTCTTTTTACATTTCTTACATTTTTATTTACAGATCATTTTTTTACAATTTTGATCATTTCCAGTAATAACTTTACAATACAACTTGATTTATTTACATACCATTCAGTAAAATAGTAGTCAGAAATATAGTATCCATTTGATACTTGTCAATAAAATCAATAAAGTAATAATTCCAATAATAATAATAATAATTCCAATAAAAGTTCAATAAAAATACAATTACAACAATTTAAAAATGTCAAGCTAAAACGACGGCACAAAATAAAAGACTAACCTAATATCACAGCTACACATTATAGGCGAGGAAGATGTCCCTCTTTTTGCCCCCCAGGATGGAAGGCAGATTCTCACCCGTCATGGATGTGCCCAATTTCTGCTCAATATCATATCTATTGCTAGCAAAAATTGGGCACTCCAGTAACAGGTGAGGAACCGTCTCCTCAACTGACACGAACGGCTGACACGAACACGACGGATCCTCCCTCAGCTTGAATCTGTTCAAGTAGAAGGCGAATCCGCCGTGTCCGGTCAGAATCTGTGTGGTGTAGTGTGTGATGTCTATTTTGTCGGACCTGAGCCTGATCTCTCGACAGTCGTGTCGGTCTGTCTTTCCCAGTGGGTTTCGAGAGTAAAGGAAGAGAGAGTGCTCTTGTGTACTGCGCACACACTTGGGCACTATAAAATTTAATTTAATTTAATTTAAAATAACTCCTGCGTAGCTGAAACAGGCCAGGCCACCGTCACAGAAATCGGTGTGGGGAGCTATTATTACTATACACATATTTAAGATTTTTATTATAATATACATATATTTAATACACGTCCAAAAATTAGAAACATAGAAAAACTTTTTGTCCCTTCGGCGGGACTCGAAACCGCGACCTCCAGCTTAAGCGCCGACGCCCTAACCACTGAGTCACAGCGTATTTTATACTTATGTTACGTAATTGGTTCTAGAAACTAACAATATTTAAAAAAATAAAGTTTTTAAGATCACGCTAACTTTGCTTTAAACATTTATACTCACTTCATGTGCATTTTAAAAATCCTCGGAATATTCATTTATCGCGAATGGAAAGCGTTCGACAAAGTTCGTAAACAACCTTATCCGCTTATGCATAATGGCGTATGAAGAATTATAGCCTATTAAGTTTTAACAACTTTTAAACGTATCGTTGTACCGCTTAAACACTTACTGCAAGTAATTACGGTTATAACAACCCTTGGAAGTATGAACTTATCGAATTATCGGAAAATTTGGCAAATAGAGACGTGGAAAATTTTTAATGAGGTCAGCCCAATGTTGAAGAAATTATGCGCCTTACTGTGGAGTACGGATAGAATAAAGGAATATGAATTTACTAGCTTTTTCCTTCGGCTCCGCCCGCGTAAGTATGATATCCCACGGGAATACTGTACTTTTTCAGGATAAAAAGTAGCCTATGCTTAAATCCAGAGGCGTAACTACTACCATACCTAATTTCATCGAAATCCGTTTCGTAGTTTTTGCGTGAAAGAGTAACAAACATCCATCCACCCTCACAAACTTTAACATTTATCACAGCAATAGGACTTGTAATAACAATAACCGTAGATGTTATTGCATTTTTATTGTGACAATCTTAACAAATTGCAATTAGGAAAGACTATAACATACGTAAGGATTTGGTCCGGAGCAGAAAACGGATTTGGTTGCCAACTTTGGTGTTTCTCCCTAAAATTAGGGAAAAAATCCTCTAGGGGGAAATATATATTTTTTGGGTTACGTTAAGCGGTTTGTAATTTCTTGTTATTAATTAAATTAAACTATTGAACTGTTATACTGACAGGCGATTTCGAAAAGTCGACCTGTAGAAAATAAGCTTTTGGAAGTATATTTTAATGTTTAAAGGACAGAACTCTTTGAGCCTTCTAGGTACTCTGCCTGGTGGGGACGACCTGGGAGATTTCTTTGTTTTGTAGCATTTTAAGTTTTGGAGTAGTTATTAATTTTTTAGTTACCTACTTTTATAGTTTGTAAATATTTGAAATAGATTTTAGTTAATTTTAGCTTTTAACAATATATAGTTACTATTTGTATATAAAATTTTCAATAAAAATAATCTCACAGTTATTAACTTCAAAGAAAGGACAGAAGATTATTTTTTAATTATATGTTTATCAGTTTCTTTAAGTTTGAGCAGAAATATTTTTGAGAGTTGGACTATTGCGTTAAAAATTCAAAAATTCATTTATGGATGGCCCCTAATGGTCTGCTCCAGACCAAATCGGTACGTGTGTAAGCATTATAAGTTGACAAAGTTACTGCCAGAAAAGTAAAGTATGGACCATACTTGTCTCAACTAACCTTACAATTTACCTTACATAGTACAAGTAAGTACTTTAGTTTACAATCTGTTCTGTTCTGCCATAAAGCAAACAAGAGGTTTCACACAGTAAAGCGGCTTTCAGACTACGCTATAATATAATAGCTTAAAGTACATAGCTCATAGCACAACAATATCGCGCACCATACATTGTTATGGTCACGTTCACACTGTACTGTACTATATATTATTGGCTTACTATACGCTATAAAATTGATGCGATACGCTGAGTTCATGCTGTGCTATATCGCGCGCCGCCCTCTTCCTCCTTCCTCACCCCCGGCCGTCCCGTAAGCGAAACGAGCGACACAACACGTCTGGACACGATCTTGTGCCTGAGACGGATTTGCGCTGGTGCGGGCGCCAAATGACTGTTTTTGACGTAGTTTTTCTCTATTGTAGATCTAGGATTACAATATGGAACACTTTATTGAGAGTGTAAGAAAATATCCATCGATCGTGATGTGTGCTATGCAACTTTGCACACTCTTCAAAGATCGCGGTCAACTGCGCTTGCTGTATATAAATGCTTGCGATAATATCGCGTAATGTGAACGCCATGCTATATAGTATAGCATTAGGTCCTTCTTTGCTATACTATATAGCACAATATTATAGCGTAGTCTGAAATTAGCTTTATACCTATAAATAGACCTATAAATGTTTTCGGACAATAATTAAGTAAGTATAACATAATTGTAACGAGGCCAACAATATTCTCAAACGTAATAAGTCATAACTACTAACCAGCGAGAACCGAAAATGTTTAATTACTAAATTGTGATGTAATATTTAATATAATTTACCCAGTAGCTTGGAGAATAAAATTTCGACTCATCACAGGAGCAGTGTTGCCATAATAACGTTTCATATTACTCTAAGTGTATTTAAATAAGTGGTGTTTTATCTCTGCTGCAGCTGCTCGAAATACTGTTTAATTCCTCTATTCGTTGTTATTTTTTCGTGGATATTTTTTCGGAAACGATGAATAAACGAGTAAAGTATAGTTAATTAAATAATTTCATTTTGTTGGATTTTAGTGTGATTTTGCCCAGTTTACGTAAAATCTTCAGAAACCAGGCATCAGACAATTTTATTTTTTATTTTAATGAGATTTTACAATCTGCTATTGTAAATTTTCAAATAAATATATAATAGAACATACGAAAAACATTTTCATATTGATATCGTGTCAGATTCACAGATCACAGTTACTAATTAAAACATCAGGTATCTGCCAGTCAAAATCGTCCGTCTAAATCCGGTCAAAATCGGTGCGGCCATTTCAGAGATTAGTCGGAACAAATAGACAGACAAACAAAAATTTTAAAATTTTATTTTTTGATGTAGGTACCGTATACATCGTCATATTATTACGCATTTAGTGCAAGACTGTTAATTTGAAATTACAAACAGACACTTCAATTTCATTTATTTGTATGTATAGACATATTGTATAGATATAATATTATATTATAATCAGATCCTAGGAAACGGCTTCAACGAATTCCACGAAACTTTGTATGTAGAGGGTTGTGAGGGTGTAAATCAATCTAGTTCGATCTTAACTCAGGGAATCCGCGAATAGGCTAGATGACTATTCTTTTAAATTTTATAAATGAATAGTAGGTACTCTAAAATATGAGTAAATTCTCAGAAGAAACAGGATGTCAAAAGTCAATATTTTCAAAGATTTGTATACAAAATTTCGCAAGTCTCGTGAAAACGCTCTGTACAGGACTGTATAAATTCACAGGGGTTCAACCGTTCAACGAAAATGGTCTCTGGAACGCCCCCAGGCGCTCGGCTGGCAGGTCTCCAGTTGGCGGGGTCCTCGGGTGTGCCCGTCGTAGCCGACAGAACGCACATCGGCTCATGATAGTATGCACCGTCGGCCGCAGCTTCAATATCCAGAATTTCTGCCTGAGGTCGTTCACGACTCTCTCGCGGCTCCCGTGTCCCGCTCTGGCGTGCTCCCTTGCCACCAGTAACCTTGTGAAGCGATGTCTTCCATCCAGGATGATAGGGTTTTTCATTTCGGCCGGCACCTGCGCCGCTTTGATCCTTCCGTCTAGTACGAGCAGCCCGTCCTTGTACACCGGGTTGAGCCGGTACAAGGAGCTCCATCTAGGCACCGTCTTGCCACTTGCCATCTTCTCGATTTCTTGTGCGAAGCTGTCTCGTTGTGATTTTTGATACCACAACCTCTCGGCCCTCTCCAGGTGTCGTACGTCGAGGTGGGCCCGACGATCTCGGCACTTCTCGACGAACAGCAAGACCATCGCCGTGCATCTTACGAGGCGCTCGTAGTTTGAAAAGCGCGTCACATATGGTAGACAGCTCAGCTCGCTCGCCTCCGTGGTGTGGAAGGCGACGTATTCTTCTTGATTTTCGATTCTAGCGGGACTCTCCGCGGGCCACTCGTTCATCGGCCTGCGCAGGAAGTCCGGCCCCCGGAACCAAGGGTCCTCGTCGCTCTTCGGAACGTAGCCCGTTCTGGTGGCTAAGTCGGCGACGTTGCTCTTCGTGCTCAGCCATCTCCACTGGTGAACGGACGTCAGCTCGGCAATCTCCCCTAGCCGATGCGCGACGTACGGTGTGTATTTGCGGCTGCCGTTCTGTATCCAACACAGAACCACTTGTGCGTCGATCCAGTAGAAAACCGTGTCCGTTTTCCATCTGTGTTCTGCTGCGACTGCGTTTCCCAGCCTCGCTCCGACCAGGGCAGCCTGTAGCTCCATCCTTGGTATTGTCTGTGCCTTCAGCGGCGCCACCTTGGCCTTGGCGGCGGCTAACACGACTCGTACTTCCCCATTTTCTTGTTCCAATCTCCAATAGACGGCTGCGGCGTATGCGTCCTTACTCGCGTCGCAGAACACGTGCAGCTGTCGGCCTCTCGTCGGACTCCCCCCGTTGTAACTCCGGGGTAGCTCGAGCTGACTGATGTACTCCATGTCGGTCAGCCAACGGGCGAAATCTTGGGCTGACTCAGCGGGTAGCGACTCGTCCCAATCCAGCTTCTGACGCCACAAGCCTTGTAGGATGACTTTGGCGGTGATCGTGTAGCAGCTCAGCAGTCCCAGCGGGTCGTAGATGCTCATCACCGTGCTGAGGGCCTCTCTCTTTGTCGGTGCGCGCTGTAGCTCGCGAACCTCCTTATGGACTCTGGAGAGCGACGTGTTGAATCTTAGTTTGTCGCCTCGGGAGTCCCATAGCATGCCCAAGGTCTTCTGCTCGTCTTTGGTGACACGCTGTGTAGTGTCCTCGGCCAGGCGGTCTTCAGGCAGTCCCTCTAGCACCCTCCGGTCGTTGCTCGTCCAGCCTCGTAAGTGGAAGCCACCTTTCCTATGATTTGGTCCACTTGTTCCACGGTCTGCATGGCCTTCTGGTGGTCTGGATAGCTGTCTACGTAGTCATCCATGTAGTGGGCTTCGGTGATAGCGCGATGAGCTTCGGGATGCGATTCGGCAAACTCTTCGCGTTCCGATTCCGGCTGAGTGTGCCAGGAACGGTGAACACGATGCTCCGAAGATCATTACCACCATCTTGTATGTGGACGGCGGTTCGCCTTCGTCTTCTCTCCACAGGAACAGCTGGGCCGTTGGTCTTCTTTCCTGACCTTGACACGAAGAAACATCTCCTCTATATCGGCCTTCACAGCGACGGCTTCCTCTCTGAACCGGAACAATATCTTCGGCAGTGAGGTCAGAAGGTCAGGCCCCTCTAACAAGTGATCGTTGAGGCTCACGCCGTTTGTTCTCGCTGCTGCGTCGAAAACCAGTCGCAACTTGCCCGGCTTGTTTGGGTTTTTAACCGAGAAGTGCGGCAGGTACCATGTGATGTCACTTCCGGCCTCTGTTCCGTCGCATTTTTCCGCATATCCCTTGCTTATGAGATTCTTCATCTGTCCATGATACTGCGCCTCGTCCATGGGGTTCTTCTTGAGCTTGTTCCAAGTTCTTGAGCCTCTTTAGCGCAGTATTGTAGCTAAGAGGTAGCTTGACGCCGTTCGTGCGCCACAGAAGTCCCACTTCGAATCGACCGTCTTCCGTTCGTTTGGCCGTTCTGCCAAAGAGGTCGATGGCTCGCTGCTCCTCGTCGCTCAGCTTAGCCTTGGACGCTATTCCCAGTGCGTCTATTTCGAAGTGTTTCTTCACCATTTCCTCCAGTCGTTCGCCTCCGGTCTCGATCGTAGACACGTGCAGGATGTTCTCGTGTTCTTCCTGCTTTATGAGGCGTCTGGGGATGCTTCCATGGATTACCCAGCCAAGCTTCGTCTTCGAGGCTGCAGGCTGGTTTCTCTTGCCGATCCTCAGCTCCCTGGATACAATGAGCTGCCAGTTGTCCGTGCCGATGAGAAGTTGGGGTTTCTTGTCTTCATAGCATATCTCTTCGTTCTTGAGATCGTGCAGGTGAGCAAGTCGAAACAGTGATTCCGGGACGGACTGAGTAAGTAGGTTCAATCCGGCCACGGTTCTCGCAGTGACGTCATATCTGGTACCGTCGTGACCTCGTACGCCAAGTTGTACGAGTCGGCTTTTTTCTTCCCTTCTCTCGGCATTGATCCCATGCATTCTCAGCACCTTCGGTGGGCCGTCTGCGCCGATAGCCTTCGCGACGTCTTCATCCAGTAGTGTCACTGTCGAGCCCTCGTCGAACAGCGCGAAGATATCCGCTTCGCCCGTGGACCGACAACTTGAATTCTTCTCATCTTAAGTTTCACCGCACGGTCGGAGGTGACCGATGCGGTAATCACGGCGTCCTCTGTCTGTGGGCGCTGCTGGACCTGTCTTCGTGCAGCAGCGCATGATGAGGCAAGTTGCAGCCCTTGACGCCGCACGGCTTCGCCCTGCAGTTGTATCTTCTGTGCCTGCTTCGTATGCACCGGAAACACAGCCCTTCCTTTTTGACCGTGTCCCATCTCTTTTGCATGCTCAGTTTCTTGAAAGCAGCGCAGCGAAATAGAGCGTGATCTTCGGCACATATCGGGCACTTCGTTGACTCCTCGCGTATTCTCTTTGGCTGGCTGCGACGAATCCCTGCCCTCGTCTGCTATCGCGAAGACTGGCCTTCTCGTCCGGGCTTCGTTCTTGTTAAGAGGTGGACGCGGTGTTTCCTTCTTCGGTGCCGTGCTGAACCCGTAGCGCAGCGCCCTGTCCGCTTCTCTCATTAAGAATTCAGAGAGAAGGACGACATCGGGCTCGTTCTTGAAGCGCGACGTCTCTTCTGCGTAGTCGTACCACTTGCTCTTCTCGTATGGGCTGAGCTTCTCGAGGATGTCTCTCGTGAGCAATGGGTTAAAGAGATACCCGTGCCTCAACTTCCTCAGGATGGTTACCATGTTCTGAATCTTCACTGCAAATTGGTTGAGTTCTGCCGCCGAACCTCCGAGCCTCGGTATCTTCTTCAGATCTTCCATCATGCGATCGACCATAACCTCGGGTCGACCGAAGCATTGTTCCAAGGTCTTCATAATTTGTTCAGGCGGCGTCGCGACGCTCAGCAGTGGTGCCACGGCTTCTCTTGCTTCTCCCCGTAGGCAGCTTCTCAGACGAGCTAAGTTCTCGATCGGCTTGAGCTTGTAGAACGCAGTGGTGTCTTCCATGGCTGCTTTGAATGGCAACCATTCAGTGGGAGCGCCCGAGAATATGGGCAACTCCGTAGTGTGGCGCGGCTGGCGTTGGTTCAGCAGTTTATCCAATGTTTCGGCAAGTTGTTCCACTCCATTAGCCCTAGACGTGGGCGGTGTGGGTGAGCGTGGGCGGCGTTGCTGCGGCCACTCGAACCTCGTCTTCTGGGCTCCCTTCGGTGGCATGTCTTCTGGCTTCGGCGTCTCTCTTTCTTCCATTGATGTCGGCTCTTGTCTAGCCTCTTCGGGTTCGGGACCCTGTTCGCTTAGCCAGGCTCGGACACGTTGCTCCACCTGTTCTGATGGCTCGTCGTCGTCGGGGCTGCTACCATCTTCTGCAGCGGCGACGTCAGCGGCGAGCTTCTTCTTTATAAGTTCTGCTTCGATCTGCAGTTCCTTCTTACGAAGAGCGGCGAGTTTCTCCTCCGCCTCGTAATGCATACGCGCGACGACACTTGCTGTCGATCGACGCGATCTAATTGAAATAGCCTTCTTTCTGGCTAGGGTTTGTACTTCCGAGGATGCAGGCGCCTTGCTGGTACCTGGTCTCGGTTTCAAAATAGTTTGAAGCAGATCCGCTCTTCCCTCGGTCGGCGGCGGCTGGCTCGTAGCGGCAGCGGACGGCGATCGTGGCGGATCCGGAAATCGACGTGGTTGCTGCTGGTTCTCCTCGGCCCCACTCTGACTTCTTGTTATAACCATCTTCAAATGTTAATCTTCAAATGTTAATCTCAAATGTTAATCTTCAATGTTAATCTTCCATAATAATCTTCCTTTTCAAGAATCTTCGGGAGGTTTTTCCGATGAAAAATCTGCGAATCCTTGCTTCCGTTCGCAGCGGTGTATCCTTGTATCCTCGAGTCCGATCTTCTGAGTCCAATCTAATCCCTGGCGTTGATTCCCGTTGATAAATCTTGATAAAGTTTCCAATGTTCTGACTTGAATCTTCAAAAAATTTCTATGTTCAGAACAGCTGACGAAAATTTTCAAGTCCAGTCTTCAGTAAAAATTTCTATCTTGATTCTTCGGAAATTTTTCTATGTTCAGAACAGCTGACGAAAATTTTCTAAGTCCAGTCTTCAGTAAAAATTTCTATCTTGATTCTTCGGAAATTTTTCTATGTTCAGAACAGCTGACGAAAATTTTCTAAGTCCAGTCTTCAGTAAAAATTTCTATCTTGATTCTTCGGAAATTTTTCTATGTTCAGAACAGCTGTTCAAATTTTTCTAAGTGCCGTCTTCGTTATTTTCAACTTGATATGGACTTCGAATTTTTCTTCGATCTTGAAATTCGGCTCGCCAAAGGACCACGCACTACTGTACAGGACTGTATAAATTCACAGGGGTTCAACCGCCGGCTCAGATTAGACTCGAAGATAGCAAGGTTACACCGATTTGGGCAGAGCCGGGGCGATAATAAAACACTTATTTGAGGAGAACGTTTTTTCACTTTTTCGACCTGCTTACCTGGCTCATGGCAATGCCGTATAGAGAGCCCCGCCCGTACGCCTCTTTCGGGCCGATCTTCCATTTCGTTTTTACCTCTCTATACGGCTATTTTCCATAATTTTCCCCATTTTCCATGAGCCAGGTGAAGCAAAACGCGTTGTGTGAAATACTTTATTATCATAACCAGACATATAAACCCTTATATACTAAACATCTTATTCTATAGAAAAGTTATTTACATTTTAAGGTTCAACTTATATGAAATGTTGTACATTTTTACCACTGTTTTCGTAATAATTTCTTAACCATTTATTATATAACCTTAAGCGCTATACTACACGTTATATACTACGTTTATTTATATAAATCAAAAGAAGCTACGTTAAAATTAGCTTTAGTTAAAAATATATAATCAAAATAACCCGCACTTATAAAACACCATTTTAACACTATTTTTCCACACTGATGCCATATAAATCTATACATATAGTCACTGAGTGTTCACTATTCTAGTTTTACGTACCGTTTTAATTACACGTTTATTGTTCACATTAAAATTCACTCATGTTTTTCGTTACGAGGCCGCTGTCCTTAACACGCTCCATACTAAAGTCGTACGTCTGTAGTCTGTGGTACGTACGTCACGCCTAGGTGTATGACTCATATGGCCGCAGGAACATATTTGTAAATGTCTCCGACATTTGTGCTTTTAAGTTCATACTTACCATAATAAATGTTTTTGTATATGATGTAAGTAAACTAATGATGTAGGTTTTGTTTACTAATTTAACAAAAAAATATTTAAACTTTTTTGTACTTTTTAGATGTATCTAATTACTCTCTAGTAATTAGATACATCTAAAAAGTACAAAAAAGTTTAAATATTTTTTTTTACACATAAAATATATTTTTTTTTACATTTACCAATCATTATTTCCTCAATATATCTGAGTATATTAATTAAACTAAATAGTTTAGATGTAGTCATCATCCCTATTTTTGAGTTTAATATTTTTTTTGTTCTTCCTTTTCTGCGTATTTAAATCCACTTCCTAATCGTCAAAGCGCATGGCTCAGCAACGTATGGGCAGGACTTTTTGCGTTGCTAGTAAATAAGTGACGGGTTCAAGTCTCGCTCAGAGGTAATATTTTTAAATTAACTGTTTTAGTACCTATCGCCATCAGATTATTTTTTTCCATCCTAGGCACTAGAACTCCGAGCAAAGCTCGGTCTCCCTGATACTTATTGGCTATTGCTATTTAGAAATGTGGTGGGTTCTAATCCCGGCCAGATAAATATTTTTGTGATTATATTTATTTTTTTAAATCTACTAGAACTCCGAGCAAAGCTCGGTTACCCAGGTACTCATATTATAAATGTGAAAGTTTGTGAGGATGGATGGATGGATGTTTGTTACTCTTTCACGCAAAAACGACTAAACTGATTTCGATGAGAATTGGTATGGTAGGTAGTTTAGACTCTGGATAAAACATAGGCTACTTTTTATCCCGAAAAAGTACAATGTTCCCGAGGGATATCATATTTACGCGGGCGGAGCTGCGGAAAAACGCCAGTCCTACTACTATTATAAATCTGAAAGTTTGTGAGGACGGACATATCGATGAATGGATGTTTGTTACCCTTTCGATCAAAAACTACTAAACGAATTTTGATCAAATTTGGTATGGTAGTTGAACCTCTGGATTAACACATAGGCTACTTTTTATCTCGAAAAAGTACAGTGTTTCCGTGGTATACTCTATTTACGCGAGCGGAGCCGCGAGAAAAGCTAGTATATTATATACGAGGCATGTCGAGGCAAAAACTGTCCCCACTTAAATAGCTCCACTTTTGGTATGCTGAAATCAAGATGGCTGACATTTGAGGTATGGTGAAATCAAGATGGCGTAACTTTTGCTTGTATGAAGATTTGTTCTGTCAAATGTAAGTACATCATAGCTAATCTTTAGTTTTGAAATGTTTGTTATTTAGTGTTGTTTTGTTCGTCACGATCGCTAGCTTATATACTAAGCAATGTTGAATAAGGTAAAGGAAAGTCGTAGTCAGCCCCGGCCCGGGTTCAGTGCTCGGTGAATGGACCGTTTAGCGTTTGACCTGATAGTCTAGGAGGCAGATAAATATTTACACGCCTTATCGCGCGCTAACATTATCCTTATTCTTTTGTCAATCGGTTATTATATTTGGCAAAGTTTTATGGAACTGTTATCAGAATTATAAGATGTCTCGGGCGAGTTTATGATGCTTTTGGGGTATGATTTTGGTAAAATAGGACAAAATAGGTAAGCTTAGTGAAAATAAAGACTATCATATGATTGATCTAAAATTCCAAATTTTACTACTTGTTATTATTATGTTAATACGTAAAGCAAAACTTCCGGTACTTTTTTTACGAGATTTGTGCAAACAGAGGAGTATTATATTTGGCACAGTTAAAGTTTATGTGGAGGAAGATGTGTGGAAAACTAATATTTGTTTAAATAATGCTTACTAATACATAAAACTAATAAAAATAACAACAACACACACTACCTCAGATTATTAACACACACACTACCTTAGATTATTAACACACTATCTTGCGTTTGATATATACAATTTTATTACATGTTGACGTTTGTCAATCTGTCTAAACACAGGTCACAACATTTATAGATTTTTTTCTATGTAAGAGGCAAAGGAACCCTTATAATATTCGAACTTAAAAATGATTTTAATTTTGTGGGTGAATGTCAACTACAGGGCGACCTCGAGTTATTATAAATAAACCTGTAAAAGCAGAATAGCTATTTCATCGTCATCATCATCTGTTTCCATCCACTGCACTGGTACCACGGTATCCACGGTGAAATCTTCAACAAGCTGTCGAGGATAGTTTATAAGCCTGTCATGTTTGTAGAAGTCTATTGGTTCATTGATTTTTTATAACTTGCTTGAATATACTGCCATTTATGTTATAATATTTAAGGATTTTCATATTATGCACCGAACAGCTAACGAGGTACACGAGGTCAGATGCGAAGGATCTCGAAAGCTACAAATAAATATGAAATGATCATTAAAACGTGTAACAGCATAATATTATTCAAATTAAAATTGTGTTTTATTGAAATGCAGCCAGCACTCGGACTTGGCACGGTACAAAGAACTGAAGCCGTAAAGGAGTGCTGTAAAACCATTAAGTAATGAAGTAGCAACATACATAAAGGTCTTCTTGATGGTCAATATTTTTCCCTGTCTATGAGACAACGTAGGCACCCCGCACCATAGACGTATATAATATTATAGACGAGGCATGTTAAGGCAAAAGCTGTCTCCACTTAAATGTCTCCAGTTTTGGAGTTTTTGGGGCAATTTTGACATTTGAGATATGGTGAAATCAAGCTGGCTGACATTTGAGGTATGGTGAATACCAAGATGGCGTTACTTTTTCTTGTATGAAGATTTGTTTTGTCAAATGTACGTCATAGCCTATCTTGAGTTTTGAAATCTTTGCACCGCACAGTAAACAGGCGTTACAAAGTACGTACGATTCGTTGATGTTAACATTTTATTTATGACTCTGTGACATTTACTATATGAAATACTTCCTCGAAAATAATATGTATTGTATTAACCAACCAGCTTTAGCCAGCACCTCCGCCCGCGTAAATACAGTATCCCACAGGAACACTGTACTTTTTCGGGATAAAAAGTCTATGTGTTAATTCAGAGCTCAAACTACTACCATACCAAATTTCACCAAAATCCGTTCAGTAGTTTTTGCGTGAAAGAGTAACAGACAGACAGAGTATCCATTCGTTATCACAAACTTTCACATTTATTATATTATAATTAGTAGGATGTAAGCTTTTACCAAACGCTTGTACACTAAGTACACCTGAGACTTTGCTGTCTGTCCGTCCGTCTGTCACCAGGCTATAAGTCATGAAGCGCGATAGCTAGAGAGTGGAAATTATCACAGTATTTCTGTTGCCGCTATAACAACAAATCCTAAAAACAGAATAATATTATAAGATCCGCTTATGATGATACAATCATATTTATGTCATTAATATGAAAATGTATTAAAAGTTGTTTTTAGCTGGATAATGAATATGGGGGTAATCAAAAAACACTAAAATTTAATCCTTTTTTTCCCCAAACCATTTCATCTGCGGTAAATATAATATTCAATGATAACCATTCACCGAAATCCATTAAAACCGATTAGATACACTCCCGCGTTAATTACGAATGCTTTGTTATAAGTAATTAATCAATCGGGATCTACTTCATCCGGTATTTGCGAGTCTACCTTAGGGCCTGTCCACACGTCCAGTGTCCACGTTACGACGTCGCGTCGTCGACGTGAAACGGCGCAGTGATACGCCATCGTCGCGTCGCGTCAACGTCGCCCCAGAACCAAAGAATATAATATATTACAAATGTAAAGAATCGTCATTCCACCGATTTACACGTGCGTACGTGTGCGTGGCTGGGCGAATGCGGGGCGTGAGTTTTTTTCCAGCCAGGACTTTAGTTCACGGGGCTGACCGCTGGTCGCTTCATAATATATGATAGGTTCATCTGACGCGTCGTTTGTAATTATTTCGGTGTCAACCTTAGGCTTACGTCAACATGGCTGACATTCCCCGGTACTCGAGCTGTCATTTGTAGAGAGTGTCGTCCCTGTGCCAGAACTGTGCAAAATGTATATAACGGAATTTCACACGGCGCGGCGATCCGGCGTCGTAACATGAATGTTTACGGCGACGTGAACGTGACGTGACGTCTCGTTATGTTAACGCACGTGATGTGAATGTTTACGTTGATGACGTCGTACCGTGGACATGTGGACAGGCCGTTATCCAGTAAAGGCTTTCAATTTCAACGTTATTTAAGGAAATAAGGAAAAAAAGGAATAAGGATTCAGCTGTTTAATAGCACTGTTTTCACTAATAACAAGGAACTCGGGGTAAAAATATATTTCACATTATTTTGTGGTAACGAAAAATCAATGTCGCGGCAAAGAAAATATACCTTTAAAGGTTGTTCAACTGTTCGGCACAAGCTTGACGTTCGCTGATATAAGGGTATTGAACTCGATTTCTAGGAAAAAAGGCTATGTGCTACTTCATATAATAATAATATAATCTGCGGGCTTAGCATGCGCACCCTAGAAACACCGTAGAATCGACAAAATGACAGATTGAAGAAACATTAATACCATTTGGAGTAAAATAGTTCTTTTTGTAAGGCAGCAAGGTCGATGGCATTGTCGTTATGAGAAACAACATTTCTTTTCTTCCCGAGCATGAGCTCAAAAAACGGCCTCTTTTGACAGCTAAAGAAGAAACGTTTTATTTCAATGTCAAATAGTCTTACAATAATGTCAACTACTCAACATCATGGCGGTCCAAGACAAATAGTTTCTTTACGTTCCAGTCATTTATTTGAAAATTCGATCATTTTTGGCAGAAGATTTCCCGGCAGCCATTTTAAAAATATGGCTATTTAGAAATGTTGACTTCTATTGACGACCTTGTTACCATTCATTTAGAGCTATTTTGCAACTAACTGTTTTGGATAGAATATTTCTTCTTTAAAATTATCTTCGGATCGCCATGCTAAGCCCGCTGGTATACTTTCATTGTGTATCTATCTCCTTTGTTATTAACTAGTTTATTTTATTACTTTTTCCCCCGACTTCGTGAGCGCAAAGGTAATAAAAGTATCATATGTACTTTCCCGTGGTCCATTCTATTTGTTGTTGTAAATTTAAAACAAAAGTCTATCCTGTAGTTTTGAAGCCTATTCAATGCAAAGGAACAAATATTTTCTCTATATTATATTAGTTATAAATAAGTACCTACCTGAGTGACCGGAGCTTTGCTCGGAGTTCTAGTAGAACGGTAAAAATGAATTGCAATTAATAATAATCACAGGTACCTTTTATTGTATCTGGGTTATTTTATAAATGTTGGAGAATTAATTTCTTGATTTGGTTTTCAAAAATATAGGCATTTCTTTTAAATATTATTTTAATGTTATTTAAAATAATCAAAAGTTAAAAACTATTATCCGAGTATGAAAATGATGTAGTAGTATATTGTCCGGGCCATTATTACGACTCTATTGACACCTCAGTTCTTATTCATTAAAATCGGAACAGTAGTATAGACGCTACGGTGGATCATGCATAGAACTCGCACACATAGAGTATCAAAATCATTACCCTTTTTTTGGCTTCGCCGCAGTCGGGTAAAAAAAGGGTCACAGAAATATTCGTCTGACCAGAATTCGAACCCTATACGCCAATATATCAACAACACAAACATTTTTGATTATAATATTATTTTGCGAAAGAAGAAATAAAAACTCAAACCCGCGCGGTTTGCAAGGAAAATTCGCTAGTAATTGTTCTTAAAGTTTTTCTCTGTGCGTCCGTCCGTCTGTCCGTCTGTTTAAGTTTTTTTTTCATTCGCACACGCATCACATCGTATGTGTGTGAAACCTAACTGCGACCATGGAGGGGTTTCATTGGTCCATGCTGCGACGTTAACAAAATTAACGTGAATTTTGTTCGGTAAAAAAGTATTTTCAGAATCAATATTTACGTCTGCTTTTATTGTCATGACGTCTAAATAATTCTGGCTGCAGCTACGATTTATGAATGCAATTATTAGGTACAGACAAAAGCGCTAGCATTTATATACGCCAGTTGGAAAGGAAATGTACTATGTTATTATGTATTAAAATTAAATGTATTTTTTACACGACTACGGGGAAACCCAGAAGGAAGGGTAATGATTTTGGCAGTTTATGTATGTAAGTATGTATGTTTATTCCACCGTAGCGCCTAAACCACTAATCCGATTTTAATGAATGACGTGTGAATAGATTCGTAATAATAGCCTGGGTAAGGCTACATAATTTATGTAGTAGGGTTATAGTTTTATAAAAAATATAGTTATATGTTCTGTACGTAACAATACTAGAAAATTTATAAGTTCATCCAAACATGTTTGACCCGTGGGTAATATTGTGAAGCAAAGCCATTGAATACATAAGCAGATTTCACCATGACGCCAGTTTGAAACGCCTAAAATAATGATGTTCCCTCAATCTATCTCATGGGGACGTATAATTTCCAAAAGTCAAACATGTTAATAATCATTGTAGTTTATATTAGCTCCATTTAAAAGTTACCAACAGTAATAAAACTAGGAAGGGCCACACGAACTACATTTAATAATAATTTAACTTGACAGTGTATAATGAGCCCACCCATTAGATATAATAAGTCGCTAAAATAGATGTGATCATGCGATCACACGTCACGCTACGTTTTTTATTATTCTTATTATCTGTGGTGGTGTATATACCGTGTGATTTTTCATTAATTGTCCAAACTTTCAGGAGTGAATACAATCTTAAATATAAGTACCTGGGTAACCGAGCTTTGCTCGGAGCTCAAGTAAATAAATCAAGAATCACAAAAACATTTTTCCGGGGTTCGAACCCACCACATTCATAATTTCCAAACAACGCAAAAATTTCCCAAACTGCCAATCGGACTGATATTAATACAGTCGAAATTAATGATATATTGTTGCACGGCGAAAGAAAAAACATATATAACTTAAAAATGCGCAGTTCCCAGGTATAAAACTTAGAAAGATCTATTTTTCTCCCTCAAAACTACCTGCATACTCAATTTCATGTAAATACTTGCTGCAGTTGCCGAGATTACGATTATATATATACAAGATTGTCTCGTTTAAAGTATAAGATATACGTGAAGCAAAAATTTACTACTCTCAGTTCAAGTCAAGTAATCTGTACACACAGTCTTACGATAATTGTGCGAACCGAGGAGTATGATATTTGGCACGGTTAAAGTTTATGTGGAGTGCAGAAGGTGTGAAGAAAGCTAACAATTTAAATTATATTAACGATATTAAATTAAAGTGTAATAACTTAAAAAAAAACGTGAGGTTTCCAAGGATAAGACCGAATAGCGAGATCGATTTTTCTCCACTAAAGCCCCTTGCATACTAAATTTCATGAAATACTTGCAGCCGTTTCCGAGATGCTGATCATATTATATATACAAGAATTGCTCGTTTAAAGTATAAGATTTATAGTAATTCGCATTAAGTTAGTAATTAAACATGCCTAAATAATATAGGTCGAGACGAAGTATGAGTGAAAAGGTTATTAATAAAGGTATTTGCATTGCTTATATTAATAATCTTTTTTGTAATAGCATAACCTCGTTTTTACTATTTAGGCCATCATGAATACTCGCAAGTGTTTTCAATACTTTAGGTAAGGAAAAAATTAAGTAAATGTTTATTAAAGGCTTTTGGTAGCTAAAAATATTTAATTGCTGAAAAAATGTCCTTTTAATTGACTCTAATTTTATTTATCTTTTTTGTTTCCCGTGTTTCAAACACGTTCAACTTCCAGTGTCACATTAATTATGAAGTAATAAGGTTTGATTGTATTTCCTAGTAGAGTTGACGTAAGTTTTCGACAAATAAAAACCCCTTTTTCCCCTAAAAAATAAAAAATCCTAAATCTTAAAAACAAGTTTTTTTAACAACATGACTATTTTTTTATAAAAACTATAACTCTACAACGAAAATTATTTAGCCAATGTTATCCGGGCTATTTTTACGAATCTATTGACATCAATTTATTAAAATAACATACATTCATAGACTGTCAAAATTTTTCCTTTTGGCTTCGTCGTACTCCTTTTTACAAAAGCCGCCAACGCTCTTGCGACTCCTCGGGTGTCCATGGGGGGACGGTAATCACATGCCATCAGGTGATCCAGCTATTCATATAAACATATTTTATATAAAACGATTGTAATATTATCCTGTAAATTGGAACATTCAACAGTAAAGTATATTTATTTATTTCTCTTTGACGTCTAGGACATGTGTGTATTTTGAGTTTTTCAAACGAAGCCTGGACTTTCACAAACATTCTGTAAAAACAGTGCAGCTCAACAAAGTAAAGATAAAAGTTTTATTCACGTCTCTGGGGAATTTTATTCCATTTAATAAAATTCTAGTGAAATATAGATAGTACAACTTATTTGTGCGCTTGGCGCTATGTGTGCGTGCGTTTGTTGTTTTAGGCCTACTTGCCCAGATATGTGCAAGTGAGCCAGGTTTTAATTTGTGTCACATGACGCGACCGTACGCGGCGCAATGTGTGCGTGCACTTGTTGATATACAGGCTTAAATTTATGTGATAGTGACGCGGCTGTACGCGGCGCAATGTGTGCGTGCGCTTGTTGTTATACAGGCTTTCATTTGTGTGACAGTGACACGGCCGTACGTGGCGCTATGTGTTGGTGATGTATCATATTATGTTACCAACACATAGCTCCACGCGCAGTTGCGAATGAGATCATAAAATATTTAATTCTTATATAAAATTGGAAAAAATCATATAAAATCGTTCGGTTATTATAACGTTTTAGTTCCGGGAACTTACTGCTTAGCAAAAATACCATGGTCTTTAGGTACAATTTAGGTACATATTTGTTGTAATAATAATTATTATGATGGATCATGAAATTAGAATATCTTTGAGCATTTAGTCTATTTGTACTCGAAATACGTAAACAGCCTTTATCCGGAGAGCCCTCTTGTCAATCACGAGCGTTTGAACAACTATCTAAGTAATTGAGCCGAACTGAGTACCCTCGACCGCCTACTTCGTGTAATTAGCATTAATATGTCCTACTTTCTCTTTTTCTCCAAATAGTTTTAAAATTTTTGTGGCGGCAAAGTTTTGAGGTGAAATTTTTACTCGAACATAGTTTGCGGAAAGCTTATTTAAGAAACTGGAGGCATGGACGACACATGCGACAGAAATGAGACCTTCCAAAGTATGCCATATAATATCTCTAATTCTCTGGCACGTCATAGTCTATTATACTAATAATATTATATAAGGTAAGACTTGTGTGTATGTTTGCATTGAATAGGCTCCGTAACTACTAGACCAATTTTGAAGATATTTCGCACATATATAGAGTAGATCACGGGAAAACACATAGGATACTTTTTATCGCGGAAAAATGTACGGTTTCCTCAAGATATCCTATTGCGCGCGCGAAGTCGCGGGAAACACCTATATCCTATACAGTATATGATATTTTGGATTACATAGTATTGTAGATATATTTGTGGGAAGAGTGGATGCCCCAAAGGGAGATCTCCGACCGAGCGAGGTGCTATGCTCGGTCAGGCCGAAGCCCACTTGTATGCAATTCAGATGTCGTATATACAGATCTCAGAAAACTTCGATAGCGCGATTCAGGATCGTGGCGCTAATTGGTCCGCCACATATTCATTTCATATACCGAAGAATGATGGGATAGAATTCTGGGCATGCGAGGCATATATAATCGTCTGTCGAATGTGTAGACGATATATATTCAGAATAACTTGCACTGAAATTCTTTTGTGTTTTAAGTTATAGTTATACGCATATTATAGAGTAGAATAATGCCAGCGAATGAGGGTTTTTTAAATTCGTGACATCTGACAGCTTTTTGACACGACAATGACTGTCGGGCTACCGAGCGCCGCCTGGTGACAGAAAAATAATAAAAAATACTTATTTACCGTTTTTGATACCACTTACGCTACCAGATGACACTTTATGTGCGTTGGGTCTGCCCCCTAGCGGCAGAAAAAAAATCGAACACCCTCATTCGTACGCTCAAAAATTTATATCGGGGAAACCGCGGTAAAAAGTACTATATCTTTTCCCGTGGTCTACTCTATATCTGTCCAAAATCCAACCAAAATCCATCCAGTACTTTTAGATGCTTTTAGAGCTTATTCAATGTAAACAAACAAACAAACAAACTTTTCCTCTTAACAATATTAATATAGATATGCTAGGTAACACGAGAGCCGAGACTAACGTGGTTTAAGGATTAGTTTTCTGAAGGAGAGACTTAGTAGGGATGTTTTGTGTTTGTTAATGATGAATATAGTCATGCCAATATGGGTAGGTAACGTTTTCAAATTTAAGGAACAAGTAACAGTTATTGTTAGTTGAAAATCTCATGAAGTGTCATGAGTCCTCATGAAGTCCTCTGTGTAACCCTTAAATCCACTTAATATAAGGTACCTGTTCTTTTCCTTATCACTGAACAGTGAACCAAAATAACATCAATTTTTGTAAAAGACCATAACCCGACTACGTAAATTATATAACCTATGTCACCCGGCAAACGTAGTCTAGGACGCGACGTCCTGCGGCACGATGGACCGACGATTTGAAGAAGTTGGCTGGCAGCGGATGGATGAAGGCTTCCCAAGTTCGGGATGGTTGGCGCTCATTGCGGGAGGCCTACGTTCAGCAGTGGACGGCGATAGGCTGATCATGACGATGTTACCCGGGCTATTATTACGAATCTATTCATACCTCATTTATTAAAATTGGACCAGTAATTTAGGCGCTACGGTGGAACAAACAAACATACATACATATATTGACAAAATCATTACCCTTCCTTTTGGCGTCGCCGTAGTAAAAATAAATTCTTCTCCTAAAGCCAATAGACGCGGATGATGATTTATTTTTTATATTCATTACACGAAAATATTTTACCAGCTCCAGTTACATGAAGTTCCACCGTTACCTTTGTGTTTAAACGCGCCTGAGCGGAAAACGGGACAAGCGATGCGTGATTGGTAAATAAAGAAAAGTCACGGAGCAATATGAGTTGTCTCATACAAATTGCCTCGCGTTTGAATAATCAGCGACTTTGTTACATCTGTATACGAGTTTTTCCATTCGTCTTGACGCTTTGAGGTGAAGAATGTTTTATTTTCATTGAGAGTTAAACTGTAATGGCTATTACATCGGTAGGATTCACAGTGTTTTGTTCGCAATACAGGTTTGTAGACAAGCCACTAAACCCCGATTTCAAATTTCTTTGAACGCGCTTATCGCTAAACTCTGTTTTGATGTCTCTCTCTCATTCAATGTTAGAAAGGGACAGGTAGATCCTAAGCCGAACATACGTCTTCTCACGCCGGGCCCCTGAAGAGGGCCTTGGGCGGGGAACCAAAAATAGAGGGGCAAAAACCCCTCTATTTGGGGTGGGGATGACGCGCCCAGTACGAGTACTGGACCCATTTAGTCAATTGTTTTTAGGGAAGACCCCCCGCGGCAGAACGCGGGGAAAACCCGTGGGTGAGCAAAATTGGGAATGCCGTTAGCCAAAACCAGGCACGACCAGGACCGGCGGTTGGCTCCAAACGACGCGTGGGGGTCCCGACCCGGAGGCCGAGAAACGTGTTTGGGTCCACTCCCTCACGCGCCGCGTTTGCCGGACCGTGGATTCGAGCGACCTGGGGAAAGGGTGGGAGTTGAGACTTCCGGGCCCCGACTTTTGTGTCGGGGGGGAAGGTATGCCACGGTGACGACGGGGTGGCAATAGGGCTGCCACTCGTCAGGCACCAGGCGAGTCGAGACGATTTGCACCGGCATCTGGTTTGCCGGTGCAAGGAGGGGTAGGGGGGAATTTCGATCTAACGGTGGGTGGGGTGCTATTGCGCCAGGGCGCAACATTGCGCTGGGGTGTGGCGCATCAGTGCACTAGCGCTCCTTCTCTTCGGGGGCGGTGGGGCGGGCTGCGTGGCTCCGCTGGGTGCTCTGGCGGGACGGCATCTCTCGGCAGGCGGTGGCGGTCGGGCGGGCGGGCATGCCACGGCGCTAGGTCGGCCAACTCGACCAGGCGCGAGGCATCGGCTCGCGCGAACAGTTTAGCAGAGAGCTGGGCCACAAAGGCCTCCACGCTCTCCACCGTGAGGGTCCCTCGCTATGATGGTGTTGCGGACGTACCACGGTGCGTCCGCAATTCGGCGCAGCACCCGGCTTTGGGCTCTCTGCAACAACCCTTTCTGGGGTGCAGAGAGCAAGTGGTGCCACGTGGGTGCCCCGTACATAAGGCGGGATCGTACGTAACGTCCTGTAGAGGGCGATGCGCATGCTCAGGGAGATCTGCGGGGACGCGTAGGCTGGACGTAGCTGGGCTACCGCCGAGTTAGCCTTCGCCACCGCCGATGAGCACTGGGCGACCATGGAGAGTCGGCGGTCTATGGTGACCCCGAGGTATTTCGCTGTTCTCCCCCACGGGATCACAGCATCACCTATCTTCAGAGGCACCGGAAGGGAGTGCCTCTTGCTGACGGCGAGCGCCTGGGACTTGCCTGTGTTGAAAGATAGTCGCCAGTTGCTTAGCCAGTCAGGGAGGAGATCCAGCATCCTCTGAAGTTTGATGGCATCATGGTCGGTAGTCAGCGAGGGTGGCGATGAACGCCGTGTCGTCGGCGTGCAGCGCCACGGTGGTGCCCTGGTCTGCGGGCACATCACTCGCGTAGAAGCTGTATACCTTGCGGGACGCCAGCGGTGATGGGACGCTCGCCGGAGAGGACTCCGTCAACGTGGACCTTGACGGTCCTACCTGTGAGGAAGGATGCCATCAGCCTTACTAATGGGGTAGGTACATTGGCCCTGATGAGCTTACAGAGCAGACCCTCATACCAGACACTGACGAACGCCTTTTCGATGTCCAGAAATACGGCGACCGAGGATGCCTTCTTGTTTTCCGCAACGGAAAGGTGGTGGATTACGCGTACCAGCTGGAGGGTGGTACTCAGCTGGGACCTGAATCCAAATTGTTCCTCACGAGCTGGGAGGTAGGGAGAAAGGTGTTTGAGGAGAAGGAGTTCAAAAACTTTGGATAGGGTTGAGAGGAGGGTTATGGGCCGGTAGCCCTCGGCCATTCTCAAACTCTTGTGGGGTTTGGGGACTGCAATTATAAGTCCCAGCTTCCAGGGGGTGGGAAAGTGGCCGGTCCTGACGATGCCGTTATAAAGGCGAGTGAGGGCGGCCACCGTTCTGAAGAGAAGGTGACGAAGGGCGGAATTGGGGATGCCATCTGCACCGGGGGCCTTGATCCTAAACCGAAGTTCAGCGTTAAACGTTAGCGTTAAATTGGGGCTAAAAGGAAGCAGTTAACCAAGAGCATGCCGGGACATGTCTCAGAAGGGTTCAATAGGTTTTCTTTAAATAAGGTACTTCAAAAGTTATCGTCTGATTTGGTTCAAAATAATTTACCTAAAGAGTTTTTAACGGTTGACCTATCAGCATGGAAATTTACAAGTTTCTATCTCGTAAGTTCATAGTTTAGAAATATCGGGACGACCAACTTACTACTTTGGAGGCCGATAGCTCAAAAATTGTTGACTTTGTAAAAAATCATATAATGTAAATCGACAATACCCCACACGATGGGGTAGAATGCAAAAATATTATCCCCACTTGAGATGTATGAAGAGCCATCCCTAAAATATAAAATATTATTATTTTGATATGAATCAATCAAAACCGAAATCTATACACATTCAAAAACTATACCAAATTTAATCCATTCAAATTCATTAATAACGTCATCTGCAGGGCTCTTACCACTGTCAACGTACCGGCCACACTCGAGCTGAACGGTATCGCACGTAACGACGGCAAGAGACCTGAGGGTATGACCCTCATTCCGTGGAGCCGTGGAAGGCCGCTGGTGTGGGACGCTACCTGCGTGGTCACGCTGGTGGTGGTCACACGTGGCGGCCACTACAAGGGTAGCGGGGGCGGCAGCTACACACGCCACCCACAAAAGAGAACCGGGCCCGAGTGAGAGAGCTTGGACTCCATTTTAAAGATTTAGCCAAAAAACTGGTCGACAAAACCAATGACCCTAACTCAGGCTGGAGCTTAACTCGTCCAACGAATCAGTTTGGCCGTACAGCGAGGCAATGCTGCTGGCCTCTTAGGTACTCTACCCGCAGTCTCCGACCTAGATACAGTATTTATCTAAAGCCCTTTTTTAATTAGTTTTAAATAATTAAGATAATAATTAAGAATTTTTTTTTGTCTGTTCTTGAATCTTTATAATAATTAAATATTTAAATTCATAATTACAGAAGTTATAAGGGTGGAAAGACAGACATACATATAGATAGACAACCAGACGGATAGAGCAAAACTATAAGGGTTCCTTGTATATTACGAAACCCTAAAAACGACTTTCTGGTAGATAAACTCCAAATGTTACGTTAAAAATAGTTACTGTGAATACGTAGCTTTAAACACGCCTCAATTCGTTATAAGTCGCGTGTATGACCATTAACATAGTTCTTAAATCAACCACAAAGAAAGGTTCGGCCATTGTAAGGTAGCAGCTACCATTTTTCGAGCTGTTACCACGATATACGAGCCTCGCCCGCGAACACTGAAATTTAAAGCTTGTAATAAATTTGAAAATCTTTAAAATGTATATTCCATGTTATTGGCCAGTTACCCGGTTGTAACAGGTCCCGAGTTAAATTGTCATTATTTTGAATATTTCCATCTGTTCTTATAAAATTGGGTTAGGTCTTTTCATGTTTAAGATATTTTCGTGAGGTTTGGAAGAATTATCTGCATTAAATGTGCTTAAAAGACATCTAGTTTTTTGATAAAAATATAATTTTGACTACATCTTTCAATCATGGTTACAATTAGCAAAATGCGTCGGTTCACTACATTGATACCAATGGGACGCTGGCGTTTTATACGTTTCTGTGTTGGGAGTATATTCGCTTACCATGTATAACTTGCCGTAAAAACAAAAACATAGACTATAAATAACCGGTAATTATTATTCCCTAACCTTACTCGCTTGTCGATCAACTTCTTATCCATGTAAAGGCATAATACAACCGAAATTTTTTGTACGTTTGGGGGAAAAAAGGTTCGTCGTTAGCAGATATTTGGGGAAAAAAAAGCGCGGTGTAATGAGGTGAAATAACAGCAAACTTTAACAAGGATACAGCCTCAAGTGTTGCCATATCAATCATCTCTGACTTGCCAAGGTCTGTAATTATAACCACGAAGGTTTTGTTATTGCTTGTGTTATATTTACGTAGCTCTACGAATGATAAATACGAAGAACTATTTGCAGCATAAGTACATGTGCATATTGCCCATTTTTTGATAACATCACCAAATTTATTTAGGCGTCTTTACGTGAGTCGAATTTAAACTGGGATTTGCTGTGAATGATCCAAGCCTCCCGTAAGTAAAACTGGGATTAAGGAAAAAAATAAAATTTATTGGTAAAATAAAAACACAAATAACAATTTTTGATTAGAAATGGGCATTTTATCGTACTGTCCACTTGATCTCAATCTCCATCTTCAATCTTAAGGTAATCAATCATCTTTGATCTGAAGGGATTTTAAATCGAATCATTACCTGCGATGAAAAGTGGATCCTGTACGATAATCGGAAACGTTCATCGCAATGGCTGAACCCTGGCGAACCAGCCAAAGCCTGCCCCAAGCGAAAATTGACTCATTTCGCATTTGGTGGACGTGCTGGTGTCGTTCACTACAGCTTTCTTAAATCTGGCCAGACGATTACGGCAGATGTCTTTTGCCAGCAACTGCAAATCATGATGGAAAAGCTAGCTGCTAAACAACCGAGGTTGGTCATTCGATCTAGGCCACTGCTGATTCAGGACAACGCTAGACTTCACACTGCACAACAGACGGCTACCAAATTAGAGGAGCTTCAATTGGAATGTCTAAGATATCCACCGTGCTCCCCGGACCTTGCTCCAATTGATTACCATTTTTTTCGAAATTTCGATAACTTCTTGCAAGGGAAACAAATTAACTCGGATGGGTCAGTCCAATGCGCCTTCAAAGATTTTATTGATTCCCGTCCGAATGGTTTTTTTAGTAAAGGAATCAATGAACTACCTATGAGATGGTAAAAGTGCACATAGCAATGGTATATACTTGATTAAATAAATATATTATGTTTAAAAAAAATCGACTATACAAGTAAGTTCCTCCTTTACAAAACGCCAATTTCATATGTAATTACCTAATATTTGACTAAGAAAAAGAAACCACATGAAATTCTACCAATTTATGCCCACATATGTTGCGGACATAGTTTTCAACGCTGATTTTCAGTGAGCACCGAAGAAACCAATCAACAAATGAACAATAATAAAAAATGAACATTAAACATAAATTACTTTGAAAACTGTCTTTAAAGGTCCACATGAGGATGTTTTACGCCGTTTTATCAATACGCATAGACGTATATATTATATTATAAGACGAGGCATGTCGAGGCAAAAACTGTCCCCACTCAATGACCCCACTTTTGGGGTTGTTTGGGGCCATTTTGACATTTGAGGTATGGTGAAATCAAGATGGCGTAACTTTTTCTTGTATGAGGAGATGTGATGTCAAAAATGTGCGTTATAGCCCATCCTTAGTTTTGAAATCATTGGCAATACGACTCTATCTCCGTATTCACGAGCAAGATTTCCCATAAAGTTATGTAGGTAATTTACTCGTAATGTAGTAAACTATAGCGAAATTTTCCATGCAACTAATCTAGTATAAATAAATAAAATTTAAGTGTCTGTTTGTAATTTCAATGCACTAAATGCATATAAACGGCACCTACACCACAAATCCTTTTTTTTAATTTTTGTCTGTCTGTTTGTTCCGTCATATATCTGAAACTGCCGGGTCAATTTTGATCGGACTTTCACTGGCAGATAGTTGATGTTATAAGGAGTAACTTAGGCTTTTTTCATCGTGGGGTTCCGTGAAAAATAAAAAAAATGTTTTTTGGTGTACGAACCCTATAAACTATAATATGCATTTAGTGCAAAGCTATTAATTTTATATTACTAACAGACATTTCAATTTCATTTATTTGTATAAATGTATTATTTTATAACATAACAGAAAATCTGTACCTACTTATTAATTTATTTTTCTGTTCATACTTTACTTATGTACCGTAACAAATAAGAAAAGCAAAGCTGAGTGCTGAAGTTAGTATAGAATAAAAATATGTACAAATTCGCGTCCATTCAGTTGAATTGAAGTTGTTGCCTTTTTAAAACCTCAATGCAACCAAATAAAGCTTTTGAAAGTGCTCCACAGTTTTGACAGAGTTGGACATTTTTATTCCCATGGGAAATTTTTACAAAAAGTTTTGCTGGTATAAGACTAACGTTACTATTTCGTCGGATTTTTGATACATTATTTTATTTCGTCCTAATGTCTGTTTCATTTTTGTTCCTTTTCTGCTATAATTTTGGTACACGTAATGTACATGCACTGTATGTTTCGTGTTTGTTATGTTTATTACATACTACATTATTACGTCACATGCTACATTATTCCTATCTTATTTATTGTACACTAATGATCCTCGAATAAATAGACGCGTCACAATAATTTATTGATAAATAGTTTTAACAGTGCACTGCACATGTTATTTTCGTACCGCGGAAGGATCTATGCGGCTTGGACTGAGGATCGACCTGTCGTGCTAATTGCGACTAAAAAGGCATCAATCACGGTTTTGAACTACCAGGCGTCTTACATGATACGTCAAAATCGCGCGTAGCGCTCGGTTCTGACTTGAAAACTCGCTGCCGTGGACATGACAGATAAGATTGTCGACCCCGCGCATTTACGCTTGCGGTTCGGAGCGTGGATTGGAACGGTGCGTGCTATTTCGCACGATCAGAACTGTACGTGTGACGGGCGCTAATTAAGTTGTGATTGCTTTGAAACTTTGCTGTTTCTTGAAGTTACTGCTCGTTACCTTATGTCGTCTTTCAACGTTATAAGTATCCTACTACAATTATAAATAAGTAGAATTTGTGATATGGATGGATGATGTTTGTGACACTTGCACGCAAAAACAACTAAACAGAATTAAATTAAATTTGATAAGGTAGTAAGTTTAGGCTCTGGATTAACACATAGGCTACTTTTTATCCAGAAAAAGTACAGTATCCACGTGGGATACTGTATTTACGCGGATCAAGCCGCGGGTATGAGCTAGTCAATTAACTACCGACTACTTTTTATTCAACCCTAAAGAAAAACATTTCACAACTCCCATAATCGAAGCCGCGGCATCAAACGAGCATAAAATATGAGGAATGCGAAAAGATAATGGATGTAGATCCGGTATTAACTGTGTTCCACAATAACAAACCGTGAATAATGAGGAGGGCAATTAATTCCGACATTTTGTGGGGTATGCTTGGCACTTTATGTGGGTACATTTATTTTTCTATTAAAAAAAAGTAAATCTTGATCTACAGTGACCCCAATTCTCGTAATTAACTTACTCTTCCTTTTTACTTTTATTGAATTATAAATTAATCGTCTTGATATAATAAAACTATTTTTGGAGATTGGACCAATCACAACAGGTTTGACGTTTATGAGAATACAATTTTGCAGTTTCAACATATCGGGACTGGATCTTAACTGCATAATTGCAGGATTTAATTAGCAGAATCGACCTTGTAGCCTTTGTAGAAGAGACCTTGTGGAAGAGAAAGCGCAGGCACGACAACGATGGCTTTTGAGAATCGCCGTTTTTCGTACAGCGTCTGTCATTTCCGTAGAAAAACGAGGATTGCCGAGCGTTATTAGCAATTTAGTTTTACTGCACTACACTTTTAAATTTGAATATTTTCAAAATCATAGAAGTGAGTGATTTTAAATATAAAACATTTTTACACCACATTTTATCGGCCTTTTACTAGTTTTAGAATGCTGATAAAATATGTAATAAAATCTCTATTTTATAATAAAAAAAATGAAAATTTAAAAGTGCAATGCTTTCTTTTGCAGGCGAAATGTATTTATTACGTATGTATGCAGCAGTAAGCGAGCTGACCACGATGAGTTATGTATTAGAACCAATGCATGTAAAATTTTAAGACGCTTTAAAACTGAAGAACCTCCTAACTTAAGTAACGTTTGGAGTATTTGGCCGTTCTATTAATAATTAAACTTTCTGTCCCTCTTCTAGCGTTGGGGGTTCAAAAAGAGGCACCGGTTTTAAATAAGTTTCGCCTAGGGGTGATTACATTATTTATTCACAAACATAAAAATAATAATTAAACAGACAACAATAATTCTAGTTCTTTTAGTTTACAAACTAAAAGAAAATAAAAAAAATACTTAAAAAAAGGACTACAAGAAACTTAAATAAGTAACTATAAATAAAAAAAACCTTCTAGGTTGTCCCATCAAGCAGAGTGCCTATTACGTTCAAAGGTTTAAAGGCTAAAGCTAGGCATAATTTGTATCGTGTAGTCCTCCAGATCCTCTCAGAAGTCCTCTAGTTAAACGAAGATATGGTTAGTGGTTTCGTCTTCTTTTCACTCTCGCGCATATTGGTAATCAGGGCGGAGTAATACACGCTTTAAGTCTAAAATTTATTGACATTCATTAAACGTAATTTTACAACAGTCAATTCAAATATGAACATCTAAATTCAAAGTAGGTGTTTGAATTATCGATGGACATTGCTTCCTCGTATGACTTATTTTTCGTAGGAAAAAACAGAGCGACTCTGGCTTGTACCAGTTTTTTATAACCTTATCGATCGATAATAGTCCAATGTTTTTCGGTGTTGCTATTTTACTCTAAGCATAGTCAATATTTTAAACCAAGTCTCAACAATTATAATATAAGTAATTTCTAATTTCTAACAGGCAGAGGCAGTACATATGGGGGAGACGATTTCTAGCG